>JAJJMB010002020.1:2039594-2149596 GCA_023531105.1 Papaver atlanticum
ACGCATACTTACCCGGATTTCCAACAACCGCCAGTACACGTACGGGTACGCATACTTTGGGTTCTCGGTTTTGGAATTTTACACAAATGTTGGAACACACTATGTTTATATCCAAACATGGTTACTTGTTCTAAATTCTCATTTCAATCATTGAAACTTTCTTAAAGGATGTTAAAATAGTTGTTATTCACAAACTATTTTCATCAAAGCGATTTTCAAGTTATTGAAATAATCAACATGACTTTCGTTATGAGTAAAGATGAACTTGGATAAAGCGAAAGCTTACCAACACATATTTCGAGAAATAGATAAGCGAGATACTCGAAATAGCAAATGTGTATAATTGAAGTCTATATAGCAATACGACTTTTATCTCAAAATAGGAGATAGAATAGATATACTTTTGAGTGATAGATAAGTTCAAGTCTCCAAATACCTTTTATTGATGAAGTTACAAAAGTTCTCTTGAGTAGTTCTTCGTCTTTATTCGATGAACGCCGTGGAGTCTAGAGCTCAACTACACTTACTATCCTAGTCCGAGACTTAGCTATAAGTAGAATAGAAATCAAGACTTATAGTTTTGGAAACTAAACTTGACAAACAAGCTTGAGATAGCAACGCTTGCGAGTTCGACCGAGCAATGCTCTAATAAGTTCGGTCTGAAATGACAGTATGCGTACCCGTTTGCGAACTGTCAGAAAAGATCAAAGTCCGGAACTTAAGTTTGCGTATCCGTTTGCAAACTTATGTGGTTAAGTTCTAAAATCGGTTAAGTATGATTTCATACTCATGAAAAAATACATTTATTAATTAAGGAATGCAATCTTTGCAAACCGTAGCTAAAATGTTCATGAACTGATTCTTTTGAATCAATCCGATTTTGCTTCAGTTGTGTCTTGTATACTTCTATGAGAATATAAACAATTGAAAAACTCTATGAGTAACACATTTATATTCATTTGATTATCATTTTATCTAGAAGCATTAGATGAATGTGGTTAATACAAAAGTGTTCATATGGCTAACTTCGGTTAACTTTTATTGAGCCAACTCAATATACACGTTTAGGTACGGTTACCCATATCTAAATGAAGATATATTTCATTTAGGTGTAACAAGCTAAGACCATCTAACGGTGGAGAGATATTGCTTTGGTTTTAAGAAAACTTAGCTTGAATCTTAAATATGGATTTCATCTAACGTTGAATATTGATTGCTTTGTTTCAAAGCTATCAAACCATGATTTAAAAACTGTATAAGGGAGAACTCTAGCAAATGGAAAACCTAATCCCCACACCTCCTGTGTGATACTAGTTGCGACTAGATTCGATTCTCTTTTAACCTAGGTTTTTCCTAAAACCATTATAGGTTAACGACTTAAAGACTTCATTGGGATTCTGAAGACAGACCCAACTATTTTCTCTGTAGTTGCGTGTTCTGATCTTACTTGTTCTATCGTGGTTAGTACTATGTTCTCTAAGATTTGCTCGAGATTTGTCTCCGATAGGTAAGATATAAAAAGTAATCACAAAGCTCTTCGTCTAATTCTTTGTGTGATTCCACAATAACTTGTTCTACTACCATATAGTTAAGTTATTGTGAGGTAATTGATATTTCTAGGATGTTCTTCGGGAATATAAGACCGGATTATCAATTAGAGCCTGTTCACCTTGATCTATCAAAATACGGAACAAAACTTCATAGGTATTTCTGTGGGAGACAGATTTATCTATCAGTATAGACTTTTCTATGGGAGACAGATTTGTTTATAAAGTCTTCGACTTTGGGTCGTAGAAACTCTTAGTTGTGGGTGAGATCAGCTAAGGGAAACAAGTGCGTAGAGTCCTGCTGGGATTCAGAGACGTAAGGAACGCGACTATACTTAATCGGCGTGAGACTTGGTGAGGGCTCAACTACATTCCAGTCCGAAGTTAACTTGTAGTAGGCTAGTGTCTGTAGCGGCTTAATACAGTGTGGTGTTCAAATCTGGACTAGGTCCCGGGGTTTTTATGCATTTGCGGTTTCCTCGTTAACAAAACTTCTGGTGTCTTTGTTATTTCTTTTCCGAATTATATTTTCTATATAATTGAAATATCACAGGTTGTGCGTAGTTCAATTAATTGGTGAATCCAACCTTTGGCTGTTGATTGAAATTGATTGACACTTGAACATTGGTCTTTGGTACCATTCAAGTTGTTTCTCATATTAATCAGGCTCACGGATTCTATCTGTTTGATTTGCTGATTGCATTGAGAAACATATATATAACTCTTGGATATATTTCCTTTATTGATTTTGACTGTCTAGTTGATTCTCTTGGAATTATATTGGAGTTAGTCCATACAGATTGCCGAGAAAAATATTGGGTGTGGTTGTTAGACCCCCGCTTTTTCAGGATTGGTGATTCACGTGCGTGACTCTAGAAGTCAAAGGCGCAGGGATGTTGAGGAAACTAAGTAGCTAGGGGTAGTCTTCTTGGTCTCAACAATACGAAGTTGGTATTAGATTTTGTATAACAGCTTAATTATGAGAGTATTCAAAACTGGACAAGGTCCCAGAGTTTTTCTACATTTGCGGTTTCCTCTCTAAAAAAATCTTGCTGTGCCATTTAATTTATTTTTTCGCATTATAATTGTTTATTATAATTAAAGTAAATTGCACTTGTACGTTAATATGTAACACTTGATATTGATCCTATAGAGTTTCGGTTATTACCGAATCTATTATCAAGTGATCACTTCGTTGTCGTATCGTCTCGATCTTGAATCCATAGTCAATCACATAAGTGATCTTGTTGTTGTATTGTCTCGATCTCATATCCATAGACGATTACTCGAAGTGTGTACCAAAGTTGTTGTATTGTCTCTACATAGATGATCGCACTTGGTAAAGGACTTATAGGTTGATAATTAAAAGATTGTGGTGTATTTGGATAACCTCGTCTTTTCAATCAAGAAAATTGGCCAGTATGGATTGATTTGTATGTTGATTCCTTAACTTTTTCAAACCCACTACACAATCTTTCCAGTAGCTTAATTCTTTAACATTATATCTCTAACTATAATAATAGCTATAACTAAATTCACTAACTCTGTTAACAATTAATACGATTAATTTACACCAACTAATCGAGGGTAAATTAGCGATTAATAAAATAATTAGTTATATAATTCTCAGAATCACTCCAAAATAACCTTTTTTATGTTGCATGGCGAACCTGGTCTATTTCTTGCACCCTTTAAGTTTTAACACATTTCGACTAGATTCGAATTCAGAAAATTAGCCGTAATTTATTTACGGCTGGATCAATTTTTATAAACCTGCAATAAATCTATCCGTAATGTGTTTGTTGAATCGATGAAACAATTCTTTTCTTTTGTAAAAATACAGAGCATATACATACTAGCACTTAATTCCTAATTCTTTTGATTTCGATCTTTTTTTTACCCGTGCTTGTTTTTCTTGTGCTTGTCATGGTTGTATGATTTCGGGTATTCTTTGTGTTTTTTCTTTTGGAGTGGTGAGATACTGGAGATGCATAAGGATTTTTAGGGTTTTGATTTTGAGGAAGATGAAATGAGGGTTTTCTTATGGATTCAGAGGCAGAATGGAAATAAAGAAGAGAGAAATCGGGCGATGAGGAAAAACTAACTCAGTAAAACTTTTGAAATTGCATCTCTAATCTTTAATTATTTTTATGTATTTTTTACATTATTATAATCATAAGATAGTATTTATTCTTTTTGTTACATGATCTAATCACTTAGTATTAACATCTTTGGACTGTAACCTTACATCCTCTCTTTTATTTTATTTTTAAAAGTTTTATTCATGTTTCTTTATTCTCTTCTTCCTCAAACGAGTAGCTAATTCTTTTTCTCTTCTCCAATATGTGTATATATTGTGTGCTATTTCTAATGGCATTTTCCTTTTTTTACATTGTGTTCATCGCGTTTGCAGAGTTTGTTATCAATCGTTTGAAGATCTGTGTTGTTCTCAATGGGGTATGGAGGAAACAAATTATGTTCTACTTCAACTCAGTGACTCGGTCATTAAATGCCGCCCGCCATTCACTCAATTCAAAAATTCTAGAAATAGTCTCGGCCGGAATTTCAGTTATATCTTTATTCTCGGATGGTTATGTTCCAGCTATACTTACTCTTTTAAAACAAATACCCTTTATCTCCAAATTAATAGGTTTGGCAGGAAACAAGGTAACAATATATTTGTTATCCCTTATCGTTATTCCAACCCTAAATTCATTGTCGATATTTATCTATCAGTCTTGCAAACCTAAAATCACAAATCCTAAACACCAATTCGTACATCCAATGGAAGCAGAAGGAGACATGTAGGTTGGTAACTTAGTGAACAAGTTCAAACAAGCTACACTTGATCTAGGTGACACAAGTGAAGTCATTACTTTCCAGCAAGACAAAAATGATATCTCTGAAGAAGATGGTGCTAACTGGGAGCTAGGAAAGTGCCATTGGAAAAGTGATTATTGAAGGAAGAATGAAACATGAATTAATTGGAAGATTTATTCAATTTACCCGTCCTTTCATCACATCTGAAGAACTTCAAATAGTGGAGATTGATCCTATAACCTTTTTATGTTCAAGTTCAGTAAATGGGAATATCTTAACAGAGTCATCGATGAACGACCATGGAGTATTAACAAGAAGCTACTAGTAGTTCATGACTACATACCAGACATGGTCTATAATGAAAATCATTGGGATTTCCAACAGTTTTGGATCCAGCTCAAATATCTCTTGCCTGAACACATGAATGTTTCTGCAGTCACAAAAATGGGAGAAATAATGGGAGAAGTTGTTTGTATTGAACCAAAAGATGCCAACCCTGTAGGAAGTGATCCTTTCAAAGTTTGTGTCAGTATTGATCTCAATAATCCTTTGAGAAGAAGAGTTAAGGATATCACCAATGCAGGGCTTTCTCGTTGGATAAATTTTTTTTATGAAAGAAAACCAAGTGGTATTTTTACTAGCCGATATATCCTAAAGCACTGCAAAGGGGTTTGTAAGGATGCATCTAATTTCATAACAAAGGGTCATGAGAAACCTTATTTCTTTGGAAAGACTAGTAGCATTAGGAAAAATATCACAGCTTTGTTATCCTCTAATGTTCCTGCATCTAAAAAGAATCAAAAGAATTTTATGAAAAAAACTATTTTTGTTCCTCCTAAAGATGGTATTCCTATCAACTTGGACTTTCTTCTTTAAAAAAATGAAGAAGCTAATTGAAGAAGCTGCAAGGTTAGGAAAGCGTCTAAGAACCTCTAGAGATCTTTCTCCTGAGATACATCCAACTGAATCCTCTTCCACCAACACTAACATTGAGAATAACTCAGTCACACAACAAACTCTGATGGACATAACAAGAGAAGCACATTCTGGAAATACAGATTTGGAGAAGCAGGTAATTAATACTTTTATTTATCTCTTCAAAACTCATTTTATCAATTTTTTTATTTTGATATTAGGAACTAAATTTAGATTCTTTTTATTCTTTCCTAGAATTATTTTCTGTTTCATTTGGTTTCTAGCATTAGTCAAGATACTGCATTCTTTTTCTCTGCATAAGGTTTTGAATATTAAAATCTGTAGTATTTTTAAAATAACAGTTTTTGTGCTCATCCCTATTCACAACATGAAAAGAATTTCCTGGAATGTCCAAGGCTTTAAAAACTCCACTACTATGAATCATTTAAGTGATCTGATAAGAGCCCAAAATCCTGATATAATTTCTCTGTGAGACTAAAATTAGTCATATTAAATGCAAGCCTTATCTCAATCAATACCAATACCCAAATCATGCTTATATAGAGCCTGAAGGACTATCTGGTAGGTTAGTGTTACTCTGGAAAAATGGTTTTACTTGTGACTTTGTAGATTTATGTTTAATCTAGTCATCCAATCTGATCCCAGTAAACCAGAATTCCTGCTTACTTGCATGTACTGTTACACTAATTACAAACAAACAAAAAGGAACAATGTGGTTTCATCCATAATGCACCATGAATTCCCATAGGAGACTTAAACTTTCACATTCTAGAAAATACTAGTAGTGCATCTTCCTCTACTGATGGTTGGGTCAACAGTATTATGCATGATAGTGGTCTGGATGACATTGTCTTTATAGGAAAGGACTATACTTGGACTAGTAACAATTTAGACACAGGTAATAGGAGGTCTAAAATTGACTTGGGTTTAGGTAATGGGGATTGAAATCTTAACTTCCCAAATTTTAAAATTATGCATCTAACTCAAGTAGGTAGTGATCACTGTCCTATCATGCTTGTCACTGATTCAACCATTCCTAATTGTTGGAAGCCTTTTAAATTTTTCTTTACTTGGTTGAATGATAATTCTTGTATTAATGTTAGAGTAAGTGCATGTAATATTAGTGTTTCTGTCTCACCTGGTTTTCATCTTGTTAAAAGACTTTAATCTGCAAGTAAAAAAAAATCCAGTAATAGAGAACATTTTGGAAATATAAATCAGAGGGTTGATGATGTTCAAAATGAGTTGAATGCTCTTCAAGAACAACCAGCTAGTGATGAGAACCACAACAAGATTTTCTATATCAACAAGAAACTCAATCAATGTCATAAGGAAAAAGGTGAATTCTATAGCAAAAGTCAAGAGATCACTTTATCAAAGACATGAACAACAACAGTAAGTACTTTAACACAAAGATAAACAGAAAGAAAGCTAGAAATAACATTGATTCCATCAAAGATCATTCAGGTACCTGGCTTCTTACTAGAGAAGAAATTTCTCAGCATCTCACAGCTCATTTTTAAGGATATAAGTACTTCTTCCAACACAGTTTCAAATGAAAGTCTTTTCCTTATCCTTCCTACAATCCCCACTGAAGCAGATAATTTACTTCTTACTAGAATTCCTTCACATCAAGATATTTTTGACACTTTGAAGAATATGGAGAATAGGAGCGCTCCAGGTCTTGAGGGCTTTCAAGATGGTTTCTATAAAAGTCAATGGAATATAGTAGCACATTCTCAAACAGATTAATAAAACTTACATTTCTCTTATCCCTAGGAAGAAGAGATCCATATGTGCCGCTGATTATAGACCTATTGGCCTATGTAACACTTCTTACAAAATTATCTCTAAATTGCTAGTTAACAGAATGACACTAGTCCAGAAGGGGCTATAAATGACGATTAAAGTCTGTTATAAAACATGATTTATCACGGTTTTCATCTGTCATTCGAACCGTTATTTATTTGGTGTGACTCTTTATAAATGACGAATAGATAACGTTATTAAGTACGACGACTAAAATTTGTGATTTAAAATCACGTACAAAATATGTTATTAAGTATCACGATTATTATATGTAACATACAATAACGGTTGATTAAAGTCATAAAAAAATCACGGTTTATAATAACGGTTGAAGTATGCAATTTAAAAACCACGGATGATGTATGTTAAAAAAAATAATGATTCACACCTGTTATAAATCAAGGTATTTTTATTTAATAATTTTTTTTTAATTCTAGCGAGAAAGTTCCGTCATTTATCTAGCTACCGATTCAGATATTAGCTTTCAGATTTTACCGATTCAGAAATTAGCTTTCAGATTTTTGGAATCTGAGATCCGTTCATAATGATATTTGGTGTATCAGAAATTCATCAAGATTAAAAAACAAATTAGACAGTTAAATAAATTGACTTTATTAATTTATTAATTATTTTTTAAAAGAAAATAGAATATTCCAACATAAATGAGAAGACATATCCTAACAACTCCAACTTACATATTCTATTGTCACTGCCGCTCTAACTTGAATGCTCTCCTACGAGAGTCCCATAGGCCTTTGGCCACCTAATAAAATTACCAATATCATCATCTCTGTCGCACAACATTGCACTTGGCTCAATGATTACGTGAAGCATGCAGTCGTAGTCGTCATCAATCAGCACCTTAGTATCGACATATGCAACTGCAACTGGCTTTTTCCTTAAGTTCCTCAAAAAGAAAAGATCAAACGACGAGGGTACTACTGGCATCCCAATATCCTGTATATTTAACAAACAAGACCAAGTTAGTTTAAGAAATCATGATAGCAACATTGTATGCATCTGACTTAGAAATCACCTGCTGGTAAGAGCTATTAGAGATCTGATCATGTACTCCAGTGTTATTTTTCTGTCTTTCGGCATCCAACTGTGCTTTAAAAGCTTCATTTTTCTGCTTCTCTTTCAGCACATTGTGCTTCTCTTCCTGCAACCTGGCCTTCATAAACTCAGAAGAAAGAAACTGAGATTTAGAAACACCAGCACCCATTCCGCGTATGTATCCCTTTCGATCAGCGCCAAATATCTAGCCACATTTAAGAAACAAATTCAAATTCCATGAAATTCAGTTAAACAATTAATGTAACACAAGGGCATTTTTTAGACTACTGTATGGATGGAAAGTCACCGGCAATTCACAAGGCGGCAATAACAGTATACACATAGAGGGAAACTTCAGTTATTAAAAAAAATAATCTTATACAGTCTAGCACTTATGTCTTCAAATATAAAAACTAATGAAATGTACATAGTGATGCTGGTGCGGGCTACTTGAAGCAGCGATTACTACTAAAACATAAAATAAGACAGAGTTCTACAGATGCAACAGTATTACAGTATGGCAATGTGATTGTAAGAGACTGATAACAATTGCAAACCAAAGCAGTAAGCATTATTGTAAGAGAGCAACGTAACCACTATCACCATCCAATATAAAAATTCAAGAAGCAAAAAGATTCATGTAACAACAAATATACCACTAACCTTGGTAACGGTGTCGGTTCCCAAACACTTTTGTGCTGAAGGATCTTTATCATATTCCTCCTGCACCAATGCCTACAAATCAACAGAAGCCAACTAAAGTCAACTGATATCATAAATATCAATAAATAATATTAGACAAAACAGGAGAACTTACTAATTTTGCAGCTGCCAGTGATTTAGAAGATGAGGGATTATCATCTGGGGTGACTTTATGTGTCTTCAGAAACACGTCTGGCCTATATATCTCACCAGTGGGACTTTCTTTTTCCTGTGACAACAAAATGCATCAAATACTTGCACAATTTTGCATCAAAAGACATCTTTGAGACAATAACGAAGAGGTTTCTACTGACAAAATAAGTGCATCAAAATTCCATTAGATGCTTAGATAACTAATCATTCTATAGCATCATTTCTTATATAATCTAACCAGCTTAGTTTCTTCAGTTAATATTGCAATTTAGTTTCTTATATAATCTAACCATAATTGGATTGAAACTAATAAGCGACCCTTTCAGCAGGAGGCAATAATGCGCAGAATGAACAAGAACCAACGAAACTGCATAAACAAGGACTCTTGGCATACCAAAAACTTCTTATGCTATCCAGTTAATGAAACAAATTGTACAACATAAGAATAATAGCTCAAAAATGATATATAGTGTTAAGAATTTACCAATTCAAGCCACCTTCTAGGTACACCTTTCCTACCACCAGTATACTGAGCCTTCACTTGTGATCGTGCTTGAGCTCCCTGTTCAGATTTTTTCTGAAAATCTTCAGAAGTGTTGTTAGTAATGAACCTCTCCCAATCATCTTTTTTATAGTATGTTGGCACCTTCCTTTTCTTTTCTTCTATAGTTGTAGCACCATTGACCAATCGCCATTGTTTGGATTTTTCTGTTCTCCATGCGCTGTTTGCTTTTGTTAAAACGTACTTTTTATGGATCTGGGTTACCTGGTACGTATTCTGTAATTAAAAAAAGGATATACTCAGTCAGAACTATGATCTCGACATAATGCAGTGTAAGAGCTCTTCAGCACTTGGTAAGGTTATCGAAAGCCAATAAAATATAGAATGACATATGAATATAAGCTTAGGGAAAATAAAGCCAACTGCACTCACTTGAACAGAGTCCCAAATGTCTTCTTTGTATTCTTGAGGAACCTCTTTCCAATTCTTATGGCCCAATCCTATTTTTGATCTTGAGATCTCTCCAATCCAGGTCGCAAATTCTGCTGGTCCATCAGAGTTTTAAGAGCATGGTCTGATTCATGGATTGACACAGTTCCATGCGGTTCATCATGACCTGATTCGGACAATATGGGGCTGCGTCTAGGAGACGAGGGAGACCAGTTAAATATGGGGCTGCTTTCCCTCGAACAAAGAGTGCTCATGCTTGCTCCAGTCATCTGAAACATCAACAAACCTATTCATCAACAAAACAGCAACTACTCTACCATAAGAAAGCCACACTTAAACATGGATAGCAACAGTCTAATAGCTCTATTGAACTGATTTGTTATTTGCACCAAAAGATTTTAAACACACAAACACCCTATATATACATCGTAATCAGATTCATATACAAGAAACTCAGACTGTCTTATTACAAAACTATAACAAACCCAAGTTCAGATTCAATTGGAGATAGTCTGATATGAAACCCATTCATGTTTTAAACCCATTCAGACTGTCTTATTACAAAAGTTAGAAGCACCGATACAACCGAGGAAAATACTCTTTAACTACAACAAAGACACGCGTCTTTCTTTCTTCTATATATAATTTTTTCCAAAAAATGTGGCTGATATGTATATGTATTGAACAAGCGACCCCCACATCCCTAAGGTAGTGTCCAACCGTTGGGCTGCTTGCTAGTTGGTGATTAATGCTTGTTGTACTATCAATATAATGTAAATTCTTTGTTTACACCATATTTCTTCCTCCGATGTAACTATAAAAATGTATTTTTATTAATTTGATATATGCCGAATTTTCAGTACCGAATCGATATCTTTAAAACGAATTATACACTTACGTATGTCGTTCCGAATTTGATAGTGGTCAAGATAGCATTATTCGTGATTTTAGGTTTAAGTTTTGAATTATGCGTCACAGTCAGACAGACTTTTAGTTACATGGCATTTTTCAGTCGGTGGGATAATTGTCGAGTTTCACACATTCTTTCGTCATCCATCTGATTAAAGTTGAAACTTCAACCTTTCGAGTTGAGGCGATTTGCATCAAAATTTATTACACAATCAAAACTCGACACTTCAATTGTAATAAACTGTAACAATACGAATATTTTTCAAATGAAAATTAGATCGAGGTAGGATAAAATAGAGAAACTAGAACTTCAACCTTTCAAATTCTTACTATCTGCGTCAAAATTCAGTTGGATATTCAAGACTCGAAAGTTCAGTTGAAAATTTGACCGAGTTGGAAAGAGTTTGAGACAAACTGAAGAAACTGGAACTCCATCCTTTCGAATTTAGACGATTTATGTCAAAATTTAGTTACATATTCAAGACTCGACACTTTAGTTGAAAATTTGACCGAGTTCGAGTAAAATTGGAGAAATCGGAACTCCATCATTTCGAATTTGGACGTTTTATGTCAAAATTTAGTTACATATTCAAGACTCGACACTTTAGTCAAAAATTTGACCGAGTTGGAACGAGTTCGAGCAAAACTGAAGAAACCCGAACTCCATCATTTCGTATTTAGACGATTTATGTCAAAATTTAGTTACATATTCAAGACTCGACACTTTAGTTGAAAATTTGACCGAGTTGGAACGAGTTCGAGTAAAACTGAAGAAACCTGAAGTCCATCCATTCGAATTTAGACGATTTATGTCAAAATTTAGTTACATATTCAAGACTCGGCACTTCAGTTGAAAATTTGACCGAGTTGGAATCAGTTCGAGTAAAATTGGAGAAACTGGAAAGAGTCGGCATTTCGAATTTAGACAATTTTCGGGATTGAGGTGATTTGCAATTTGCATCAGAATTGTGTAATTATAATATGATATCCCTTATTCAATTGTAATAAATATATTTTTTTTTGAAATATAAAAAATAAAAAGGATTAAACTCAATATTTTTTTATCATAATTGAATATCTAAAGGATTAAATTCAAGAAGTACATTAAGAAAAATTTCAACGTAACATTTTTGTCATAATAAAAAATTCCACTCAAGTACTGATAAATTTTATCACGAGCCATTGTTGAGAGGCTTACTGGTGTTGAACTTCCGCCTCTCCTAATTTTCCTGTAACATCATAATTAACAATCAGTACAACACTTCAATAAAATGAAGCAACAATTCAATTCAAAAAACTTAAACTTACAAACACAGCTTCTTCCGAATTACTATTATCATCCAAGTTCGCTGCCGTTAGGGAAGATTCTTTAGCTATGCCAGTAAAGACATAAGGATCCTCAAAAGCATTCACATAACGACTTCGTCGTTTTGGAGATTTTAAAACAATGTGCCACTTCCTATCAGGCCTACTCTCATCCTTGCAATAAAAAACTGAAGTAGCTTGAGAAGAATGGATAAATGGCTCATCGGTGTCTTTTTTGTTTCCCATAAACCGTTCGAAGTTTACATAAATCTGTCTTGTAACCGGATCCACATACCATCCATTCACCTTGTCTTCGACACGAACCCAATCACAATAAAATACAGTTTGCTTGAAGGTGGTGTAATCCAGTTCTAGAATTTGTTTAACAATTCCGAAATATGGAACTTCATCGTTCACCATGTTCTGATCTCTGGCACTTGCTCTGAATGCGGTTGTGGCATTCATGGACAGAGGTATAATTTATCTGCCCCTCCAGTATCTTTTGCGAACCTAATAAAGGATTCAACTCCTTCCAAAAATTGAGCTGAATGTCGTGGAGCATCCATCCATTCTTTGCTTGGAGGTGTAATAGACATCACTTCAACTAAGCCTGAATGACATACATAAAAATCAATATGATGCTAGTCAATATTCTGTAAGACTGTGAAGGATCAAATCAAATAAAACTCTCAGACACACTCATAAACCAGGCTCATCTGAGTCTTGTTCTCAAAAAGAGAAGTAGCTAAAGATGTCAACAAGTTAAAAAATTAAGATATAATAAGTGTACTTAGTATCAAGATGATTAGCTGGAGGAAGGAAAAATCCAGATGAGATTAATAAAGATAGCGATTAAATGTTTCAATCTCATTCCAGCTCAACTTTAAGAACCTGGAAATTATCCACCACAGTTATTGCATACCAGGCAATAGAAACTTTTAAGATGGTCTAATCCTAAACACTTGCGAGAAAAAGGGGATTATGACTCTTGCACGAAACTCCAGGGGTGGAGGTGGAGCTGACAAAGCGACAACGAGTGTCAGGAACAGAATTAATCGCGAACAAGGGGACTGATATAAGAACTATGAAATGAAATCATATTCCTTACAGGGGACTGATACAGGAAAAATCCAAAGCTTGTACGTCTATCTGTATGGATAAGCAGGATACATACGTAGAGTAAATTAGCCACAAAACTCAGTTAAAAAGTACACGCTCTTAATCTAGGTCATGGTAAGTTATGTCCACAGAAGCTGCATCGAGCACAGAATCCCCAATCTTATATTCATGATGAAAAAATTACCAAGTCTAGAACCACCTATTGCATTACTGAAATACAACCAATTGCACCTTCCAAATAAACTAATCTAAACATGGAGTCTATCGCATAAACTAGTAATATTCACCTAACACGCAGAGGCCGAAAGTCGAGCAAAGAACATACTTCTGCAAGATTTGGACGGGAGTTATGTTATTGTTCCCCCCTAATCATCTATTCGCACAAGAACTGAACCATAAAAGGAATCCATCAAAGTAACTAGCCAGTTTTTGGTCTTCAAAAAATCCAATTTTTTGAAAATATCACCTTGACAATGGCAGGGATTTCTTGTTCTGATTTGTAATATAACTGAAGGTTCAGAGTCAGTCATGATACCCTAATCTAAAGGTCCCATTAAGGCCTTGAAAGTGAAATGAACAACAGTAGGGAAGATAAGAAAATGCTCAAAGACAACACTAAACCAGTAGACAGTAGTTTATGCTGTCAGCCATGGAATCTTATATAAATAAGTTAAGAAATTGATCGTGTAAAATGGGCAATCAACTGGTACCAAAATCCAACAGGTGTCTCTAGGATGGGTGCCAATGCTGTCAAAGACAACCCACCTTAAGAATGAAAAATTTATCGACTAAAATGACATAAATCCACCTACAACATTTGGTCTTTCCAATAAGGGATTCCTTACACATAACCATTTCCTTATCTTCAGCTACTGGTTCTTCCTGGTCATAATTTTGACTACCTATGTCCACAAATATGAACTACGAAATGGAAACATAATGCATGCAGGGGACTGATAAAGGACGAAAAAAAAGCCCGTAATCTATATCTGTGTATGGACTATGAAATGAAAACATAATGCATGCAGGGGACTGATAAAGGACGAATTCAAATTCCGTAATCTCTATTTGTTGTAAGAACTACGAAATGAAAACATATTGCTTGCAGGGGACTGATACAGGACAAATTCAAAGCCTGTACATCTATTTGTATGGATACGCAGGATACATGCATAGAGTAATTTAGCCACAGAACTCAGTTAAAAAGTACACAGTCTTAATCTAGGTCATGGTAAATTATGTCCACAGAAACTGCATCGAGCACATAATCCCCAATCTTATATTAGTGATGAACAAATTACAAAGTCTAGAACCAATTATTGCATTAATGAAATACAACCAATTGCACCTTCCAAATAAACTAGTCTAAACAAGGAGTCTATCACATTAACTAGTCATATTCACCTAACACGCAGAGGACAAAAGTCAAGCAAAGAACATACTTATGCAAGATTTGGACGGGAGTTATGTTATTGTGCCCCCCTAATCATCTATTCGCACAAGAACTGAACCATAAAAGGAATCCGTCAAAGTAAGCAGGTAATTTTTGGTCTTCAAAAAATCCAATTTTTTTGGTAAATCACCTTGACAATGGCAGGGGATTTCTTGTTCTGATTTGTATTATAAGTATAACTCTAACTATGAAAGTGAGATCAGATCATGAAATTTGACAATTTATGAACATCCATATTTATTCACACATCAAACCCAAATAATACATTCCAATTCAGTAGAAATTACACAAGATCAGCATAATTATATCATGTTTGGTTCAAGTAATTGGTTCAACAACTATAAATATCAAAACTTTGCTATGATTCCCAAACCCATTTTGAATTCAATCAAATCAACATGAATAGACTCCCTCCTAAACCAATTTTCTCATAAAAAAGCCAGTCTTATTAGGGTTTACCTATACAAAATCAGTGTTCATAATATAGATTTGAAAACCACTTTCAAGCAATAAAACTAAACAAAATCATTCCTTCCCAATTTCTACCTTAACCAATTTATCAAATCAAAATCTTAGCATGTACGATTTTGGTCTCAAAAACTAATTTTTTAGGTACCAGGTAGAAACTTAAGCTTAACCCAGATACAAAGATGAAAAGGAATCGAAACTTACTAGAAATCGTCTTCTTCTTCTTCTTCTGAGTTTGAGTTTTAGAGATGAATTTGATTTCTTCTTATTTTTCTCCTCTTGGGTAGCTTGGTTGCCAGAGGGGAAAAAAACAGGCGGCGTGGCGAAGAGAAGAACTCAGAAACCACTTATCTTTTTTTGGTTTTGGGGTTTGTTAGAATGGAATCGATATGGCTAAATGCAAAAGACTTATGGCTAATATGCCGTTGGCTAATCATCATTGCAGACATGGCTCTATGAAAAAGACTTAAAAGAAAATATGCGGGTGGCTAATCATCATTGCAGACATGGCTCTATGAAAAAAACTTAAAAGAAAATATGCGGGTGGCTAACAAAAATTATAGACATGTTGTGGTGAGCCGGTGGTTAGTCATCTCTAGGTGCGTCGGACTACGATGGTTGGTCATTTGTGGGTGCGTACTAGAGGATTAATGATGGGCATATAAATACCAAAATATATGACGGATGTATTCCGTAATTGTATGGTTCATCATTAAATCACACGCCTGTAGAAATATCACGCTTTAAAAAAACAGTTTTTTTATGTTAAATGGTGGACCCTATTATTTTCATGCTATATAACGGAATTTAATTGTAAAATTCTAATCACATAATTAAACTGTCATTTAAAAATGTGATTTAGAGCCCTTGCTGGACTAGTGTGAAGCCTTTAATGGACAAAATTATTTCCCCATTTCAAGCAGCTTTTTTTACTGGGAGATTAATTAGTGACAACACAATTATTGCTCAAGAAATTATTCATTCCATGAAGAAGAAAAAGGGTCAAACTGGATGGATGGCTTTAAAACTGGACATGTCAAAAGCTTTTTATAGATTAGAGTGAAATTTCCTTATTAAGGTGCTTAGGTACTTTGGTTTTGGTGAAGATTTCTGTGACCTCATTTATCAGTGTATCAGTACAACTTCTCTATCTGTAATGCTCAATGGTTCTCCTTGTGAGGAGTTTTACCCTACTAGAGGAATAAGACAAGGTGATTCTCTCTCACCTTATATTTTTATTTTGGCAATGAAACTTTTATCTAGGCAACTCATCTCAGCTCAACAAAACAACACCATTAAAGGTATTAAAGTGGCTGCTCACTCTCCAGCCATTAATCATTTACTTTTTGCTGATGATTGCTTGATATTTACTCAGGCAAATCTTTCTTCAGTGAACCATCTTCTTGAGCTTTTGCAGGACTTTAACACTCAATCAGGTCAAGTCATTAACTTTGAAAAGTCTTCAGTGCATTTCAGTAAATACCGTAATCCTGATATTGCAGATACTTTAACTCAAATTCTTGGAGTTAAAAGAATGTCATCTAAAGAAAGATATCTTGGATCTCCATTCATTATGGGTCACTCTAAGAAAGAAGCTTTTAAAGCCATTGAAGAAAATTTCTTAAATAAATACTCCACATGGTCTTCTACTTCTATTACTTAGGCTGGAAGGACTACCATGATAAAACATGTGTTGAATTCTATACCTATATATCAAATGGGTACTTTTAAACTACCAGCTCATCTAACTGGTAAGGTTACTTCAATAAAAAGGAAATTCTTTTGGGGACACAGTACCAATAGAGGTGCTAATCCAATTGGACGAAAAAAAGTATGCAAATCCTAAAGAATGGGAGGATTAGCTTTCAGAGATTTAGAAATGTTGAATCTGGCATTACTCACCAAACTGGCTTGCAAACTATGTAATGAATCTGACTCTCTCTGGGATCAAATAATGGACAGTAAATACTTTAAGAATGGATATATACTTCACCAACAAATAGAGGCTAAAAATTGTTCCTATACATGGAGTGGTATTACTAAAGGTTTGAAGATTGTGCAGCATAATTTCTTTATGGAAGTCAATAATGACATGAAAACAAAAATTTGGCTTCATAGATGGATTCCAAGACTCTCTGAACCTCCAGGTGCAATAAGTGATATTCACAGATTCTTTCAAGAAGTGGAAGAACTCCTCATTCCCAACACTAATTCTTGGAATATCAGTCTTCTTGATCAGATTTTTGACCCAGATACTTCTCTTAAATTCAGAATATATTCATGGATATATCAAAACAAGAAGTGATGGTCTGGATGCTAGCTAAGGATGACAAATTCTCAATTAAAAGCACTTATAATATGCTTACTAATTGCAACAGAGATATTCAAGTCAGTGGCAGAATCATTCAAGCCAATATCTGGAAATCTTTATGGAAATCTAACATTGCTCATAGAGTCAAACTTTTTGCATGGAAATGTATTCATGGTATTCATTCTACCAGAAGTAAACTTGCCATATACAATAACAATATTGATATACATTGTGGAGTCTGTGGTACCTCAGAAGAAACTATGGAGCATCTTATGTTTGAGTGTAGACACTCTAAAAAAGTCTGAAATCTTTTGAATATCAACATTGATGAGATTTCTGAAGGTTACATCAGTGTCTCTGAATGGGTGGAAAGTTGGTTTTCTACTAATATTAACCTTGAGGAAAAAAGGTTATATACTCTTATTGTAGGAGCTTGGGTTCTCTAGAAGGATAGGTGTGACCTAGTTTTTCAGGAAGTCTCTCTTAACTCTCAAAACTCTGCACATAGAATCCAGTATCATATAAATTCTCATTTTTATAATAATGACATGCATACCCCTATTATTGTTGTTAATAACTTATCTAATTGGAAACCTCCTATTCAAAATGTATATAAATTAAATGTTGATGCTTCTTTTGATTATTGTTAGAGCACTGCTCGGTCGAACTCGCAAGTGTTGCTATCTCAAGCTTGTTTGTCAAGTTTAGATATTCAAAACTATAAGTCTTGATTTCTAATCTACTTATAGCTATGTCTCGGATTAGGATAGAATGTGTAGTTGAGCTTTAGACTTCCGGCGTTCATCGATTGAAGACGAAGATCTACTAAGGAGAGCTTGGAGGAACTTCATCAACAAAAGGTATGTGGAGACTAAAACTTATCTATCACTCAGAAGTCTATTCTATTCTATCTCCTATTGAGACTAAGTCGTATAGCTATATAGACTTTTACATTATACACATTTGATATTTCGAGCTGAGTTTAACTCGCTTATATCTTTCTCGAAATATGTGTTGGAAAGCTTTTTGCTTTAACTACGTTCATCCTTATTCTTGACGAGTTTAGTTAGAAACAATTTATTTGTTGGAAAGTAAATAATGAGTCAAAATATGATCATATGAAAATCGCCTTGTAACATCTTACATGATTTGTGTGAGACAGTCATTTGATGTAGACTCGGAATGTTTCGTATTGATCATTCGATCACTTAAAAATTACTTATAAGCTAATATTTTGTGTGAGACAGCTATTGTCGTCTTCTAAGGATGTTTCAATGATTGAAATGGGAGTTTAGAACAAATAACCATTGTCTGGATATAGCACAATATGCATACCAATATGCAAACTGTTGTAGTATCATTCAGGTCCGGGAACAAAGTTTTCGTAGCAGTATGCGAACGGTTTTAACTGTCAAAGTCCGGGAACCAAGTTTGCATATATAACAGTATACAAACGGTTTCACCTGAGTTAGGACCAGAACGATAGTATGCGTACCCGTTTGCGAACTGTCGGACGTGACCGAAGTCCGGAACTTAAGTTTGCGTACCCGTTTGCAAATTGAGTTGGTTTAAGTTCAAAAATCGGTTACGTATGACTTCATACTCATGAACAAATACATTTATAAATTAAGGAATGCAATCTTTGCAAACCGTGGCTAAATGTTCATGAATTGATTCTCTTGAATCAAATCCGATTTTGTTTTAATTGTGTCTTGTATACTTTTATGAGAATATAAACAATTGAACAACTCTATGAGTAACACAATTAGATCATTTGATTATCATTTGATCTAGAAGTATTATATGATTGTGGTTAATACAAAAGTGTTCATATGGCTAACTTTGGTTAACTTTTATTGAGCCAACTCAATATACACGTTTAGGTACGGTTACCCATATAAAGGTATATTTCATTTGTGTATAGCAAGCTAAGACCATCTAATGGTGGAGAGATATTGCTTTGGTTTTAAGCAAACTTATCTTGAATCTTAAATCAGGTTTTCATCTAACGGTGAATATTGATTACTTTGTTTCAAAGCTATCAAACCCTGATTTGAAGACTATATAAGAGAGAACTTTAGCAACTGGAAAACCTAATGCCCACACCTCTTGTGTGATACTAGTTGAGACTAGAGTTGATTCTCCTTTAACCTAGGTTTTTCCTAAAAACATTGTAGGTTAACGACTTAAAGACTTCATTGGGATTCTGAAGCCAGATCCAAATATTTTCTCTGTAGTTGCGTGTTCTGATCTTACTTGTTCTATCGTGTTGAGTACTATCTTCACCAAGATTATCTCGAGATTTATCTCTGATAGGTAAGATATAAAAAGTAATCACAAAGCTCTTCATCCCATTCTTTGTGATTCCACAATAACTTGTTCTACTACCATATAGTTAAGTTATTGTGAGGTGATTGATATTTCTAGGTTGTTCTTCGGGAATATAAGACCGGATTATCAATTGGTTCATGTTCACCTTGATTTATCAAAAGACAAAACAAAACTTCATAGATATTTCTGTGGGAGACAGATTTATCTATCAGTATAGACTTTTCTGTGGGAGACAGATTTGTTTATAAAGTCTTCGAATTTGGGTCGTAGCAACTCTTAGTTGTGGGTGAGATCATCTAAGGGAATCAAGTGCGTAGAGTCCTGCTAGGATTCAGATGTGTAAGGAACGCGACTGTACCTTAATCGGTGTGAGACCTGGTTTGGGCTCACCTACATTCCAGTCCGAAGTTAACTTGTAATAGGCTAGTGTCTGTAGCGGCTTAATACAGGGTGGTGTTCAAATATGGACTAAGTCTTGAGGTTTTTCTGCATTTGCAGTTTCCTCGTTAACAAAATTTCTGGTGTCTGCGTTATTTCTTTTCCGCATTATATTTGTATATATAATTGAAATATCACAGGTTGTGCATAGTTCAATCAATTGGTAAATCCAACCTTTGGTTGTTGATTGAAATTGATTGACACTTGAACATTGGTCTTTGGTACCGTTCAAGTTATTTCTCATATCAATCTGGCTCACAGATTTATATCTGTTCGATTGCAGATTGTATTGAGAAATTTAGATATAACTCTTGGATATATTTCCTTGATTGAGTCTGAATGTGTAGTTGATTCTCTTGGAATTACATTGGAGTTAGTCCATACAGATTTCCGAACGAAATATTGGGTGAGGTTGTTAGACCCCCGTTTTTTCAATTATGATACTAATCAACTTGGTACGGGCATTGTGATGCGTGATCATGCAGGTACATGCTCGGGTATCAAAGGAAGCTTCTCAAATGGAGTTCTAAGTCCATAAGCTGGGGAGTGCATTGCCATCAGAGAAGCATTACTATGGGCTAAGGATCTACAACTTACCAAAATCCATATTGAGGCATATGCAATGCTAGTCATTCAATCAATAAATGAAGCTAATCTTCTCATTCAATGGGAAAATAGGAATATTCGTAAGGAGACCCGACATTTAAGTTTAAGTTTTATTCAGTGTTCTTTTACTTTTGTGAGTAGAGATGATAATCAGGTTGCAGATAATGTCAGTAAATCAGTTAGAGAAACGAAAACATCTGTTACTCAGATCAATAACTTTCATGCAAATATCTGTAGTCTCATGGCAAGAGACATAAGCAGCTCAACAACTACTTAATAAAATCGTTTTCTTGTAAAAAAAAAAAAAAAAGATTTATGGCGGACCTTAAATAATTTTGTAAGCCTCGGTATAGCCAGGCAAATTGTAATGTGAGTTTGAAAAGGTTTTTATTTTCGATTCCTTTTATTACTTGGGAAAACCAAATCCCATATAAAAACATGATGTCTTGTCTCAATTCCACTAGCAACACTGACCACATGACTATTAGAAAAGCTCTAATATCTAATGGCAAACACAGTGACATGTTAAACACGGGTGTCATCATGTATCGACATATTTGCGAGGAAAAGTTAGGCAAATTTTGAAGGTGGAAAGTAGAGTCATAAAAATTCATCGTAATTTGAATCTTTTGTCTGACTTGGCTACACACTCGATTCTCTCATTAACCAATAATCTACTGCCGATTCAAAAAATAAATCAAAGTTTTTTTCTTCTTCTTTTAATTCAGTACAACTGGGCCCTCTCCGCTTAGCAAACCCAGCCAATTGGATCAATCCTACTGCTGATACAATCACCATCACATCCAAAGACGGAGAAAATAGGGGATCTCATCTCACTCAAAAATGGGGAAAATAGGGGAATCAACCCTTTTCTAGTAGGAAACCCTTTCCACTAAGCCTACTTTGAAATGTTGATTAAATATTAATGATCAAATTAATCATTTTTCTTCCAACACCTAATTAACAACCTAAACACATTCGTTACTAGTAATTACAATATTGCAGTTTACTTTGTTGACGGTGGGAAAGAGATGGAAGAAGATGTAGTCAACCTATAAATCAGGTGCCCAGCAAAATGCAATAACAGGGTTTTCCAGTAAAGAGAAAAAAAAGGACATTGCAAGTTCTTCAATCATCTTACTTCTATTCTTGTGGACTCATACGGGAATATGGCATAGTATTTTTATTTATTTTTGAAAGGCCGGTGTAGCTAACGGCCTAGTAGCGAAACTAGGCTTTCTAGTTGAAGAGGAATGTAGAGCTTTAAATGGCTCTCAAGTCAAGTCTCATGATATATACAACCCTCTCTTTCTCTACAGACGAAAACCCTACTGGTGCCGACCGCCGACTGCTCAGATCGGCTCCATTGGAGTAGATCTGAGCAGCCAAGTTACTATGTCGATCAACAACGTCCATTAATCTTTGTCTCTAGCAGCAGATTTCTTTTATGTTGTATTTTAATTTCGATTTCAGTTTTTGCTGTTATGCTTTTTTGGGTTTGTTTGTTTTAAGATTGGATTGACTGTGCAACTATCGGTTGGGATCTAATGAAGAAAGAAGACCAAAGCAGAATACCACTTTCAGATCTGATTTACAAGCATCTAACAGCTTCAGCAACAACTTCGGCATGTATGGTTAGTTCGGCTTCGATTAACAGCTCTAGATATCCTCCTAATCTTCAAATAGGGTTTATCTTTGATCAAATTTTAATTAGATCCATTTTTGTTTAGGCTGGTAGAAAGATTAACTATGCTTATGGTGTTAGTAGGATTATAATTTTTCTTGTTTTAATTTTAGCCTGTAATATGAATGGGTTAATATTTCCTGCTTTAGTTTTAGATTTGTTTGATTTATGTTTAGTATTGAAAACACAGAAAACATCAACTCGTTCAAGATCGTCAAGTTCTACTGTTAGCAGATCTCCTAAGCCGAGTCGGCCCGATCCGTTCCGACACAGACACTCAAAAACCGATTTAAAGCACCACCGTTACATGAGACACTTTGGTTACTGTTTGGCTACTGTTACTATTAGTTGGGTTACTGATACCTTGATTTCATTAGGCAATCTGAATTTTAAAAACTCCAGTTCATGTTATTTACATGTTCTGATGAACATTGGGTTGGATTTAATCCGGTCATTGACTTGTTCTTTGACTTATATTGGTTTTGTTTTAAAAACCAGTTTGGCCCTAAATGTTTGGTCTTCTCCATTGCGAGAGAGAAGGTTCTCTGAAATTGTTTTTAGGTTTGAAGGGATCGATTTGATAAGCAAGAATTGGGGGAGATACTGTGACTTGTATGATTTTTGTAAGATCTTGAAAAAAACTTGTAAGGTTTTCGATTTCGTAAATCGACACTATCAATATATCGTTTGAGGCATGTCTCTTTTCCGAAGAAAAAAAATGATATATGCAACCAGGGAAATCCCCATCAAATCTCACACCAGTGAAACTTTTGCTTGAGAAAGATTTAACTTTTTCTTGAAACCTACAGTATAGGGCACTCAAACTGATTGGTCCTACTACACATCCAAAACAGGGTGTGTGGTGTGTCCACTTAGACCAAACACAAAGTGATGGGATATTACTCTTTCAAGCTACAGAATCAATTAACTAAACCCAAAAACATCTTGAAAGATAAAGTGAAAAAGTAGTTGTTGTTTTCCTTTATAATTATCTCAAAATTTCACATGTACAAAGTTCCTATAATACATTCTGATCGCGAAGATACACTTAATCTACAACAACTGAATCATCATCTTGTTGAAACTCCAACAATAATGGAATAAGCCTATTAATATATTTGCAAGCCAGCTCCATATATTAGTAACGCCATTCGTGGTAGTCTTCAAGTCCCATAATTACGAGCCTACATGGTCGTGGAAACTCTGGGGTTCATACATTGAGCAAGCTAACCAACTCCCTAGTTACAAGATCCCCGCACCCATACATGCACACACTTATGCAAAACATAGAATCCAAGGAGAAAGTTTAAAGTTGTTATTTATACTTTGCTCAACATCCACATAACACATGATCTTTCTTTCTTTTATTTAGTTTATAACTTTTTTGACAGTAAGAAAGGATCATAAACTGTCTCCTCCTCCACTTTTCTCACCCTCTCTGTCTCTCAAACTATAAAAGAATCAAAAGATAAAATGATTTCAAATCAAGTGGGGATCTCCCTCACTCCACAAATTTAAAAAAGACTACTCAAAACTCTTCAAACATACATCACTATAAGTGTATCCATTTCACTGTGATCTCTTACTACATATATCTCCATATCTTCCTTTCTCTCGTTCTCATAAATCGAGATTACCCGAGTAAGAATTTCGAAGCATTCTCAGTTCCATCTCCATGACAGGAGTTTCAGACGGCACTTTGGATAGGCTCTACAAAAAATCGACCCACCGAAGAAAAGACTCCGGTGAACTCGATGTCTTTGATGCAACAATGTACTTTTATGGAGGCATTGAGACTAGTATTGGCAATGGTGGTTGTGCAAATATTACAACCACTACTCGCACTACTCTTCCTCATAAGACAATAAGAGAGGAACTCAAACAAGATCAAGGAGGAAGAAGGGTGAGCTTAGATATGAACGTGGTGGGCAGCATGGTTAGAAATACAAATACTACTCAATTACCTAATCCTACTTCGGAGAATGCTCATAGAGTTAGCTCAAAACAAACTAAAGAGAAGAAATATAAACAACCCATGTCTCCTGGTGGTAGACTTGCTAGCTTTTTGAATTCTCTTTTCAATCAAAATTCTTCGAGGAACAAGAAGAAATCTCAGTCAGTGAAAGATTATCCCAATGATCGTCAAGAGGAGACTAGTGTTGAAGGCATCCGACGAAGAAGTAGTGTTAGCCATTTTGGAAGTGTTTGGACGTCAGACTCAAAGTCGCTGCATTCATCTTCGAGCTCAGGTTTTCGAACACCGCCTCATGCGAAAAATGCAACGAAAACCCATACCACAGATGTTAGAAGAAATTCGGATTACAAACAAGTATCTTCATTTGACAGAAAGGTAAGAAACAATAATGATATTGCCTTGGGATCGTCAAAAGATGAAATATTAGAAACTGAGAAGAGAAAGAATATGGATTTAGCTTGGTTGGATGAAAAGTTGAAACTCATTGATGGATTATCAGAGAATAATAATAAAAGGAATAGTACTGTTAATCCGTGCAATGGGTTGTTTAAGAAAGACAAAATTTGGATTGACGATGAATATGATGGAGAGAGTGATTCAAGTTCTGATTTGTTTGAGTTACAGAACTATGATATAGGAGGTCCTTACTCAAATGGTTTACCTGTTTATGAAACAACAGACATTGATAGTATTAAGAGAGGACCGCCAATTACAAATTAATGGTCATCCTAGTTTTTAACATACACTTCTCTGTTTGTGTTTGTAATTTCCGATTTCTTGTGATTGATATATTGTTTCCTTGCTGCTGTAAATGTAAAGAATGTTGAGGAAATTTCACTGTTCTTAAAGAGTTTTTGAATTCCTTGATCCTTTTCAGCTTGCTCTTATAGTCTGTGTGGATAGCACATCAGAAGTACCAGTCGAAAAGTTAGAAGTCAGTTTGGTTGTCAAATTTCAAAAACGGCTTCTAGAAACCGAAAAGTTAACTTTTTGTGAAGCAAAATAGTTTTCCTTCTTATTTCGACTTCTGGAAAAGCAGAAATCAGAAACAGATTTATATCAAAATGCGCTATTACTCTTCGTTATTGGTTTACATTACGGATAAGCGTCTGATGGGAACTTGTGAACACAGATGTAACGATGATTGCATCATGTTCACAATCAATATTCGCAGTATCGAGATAACTATAATAATAATAGAAACGCATACAAAATAACATATCATAATTAAAGGGGAAACTCTGAGCCATCGGGCTCGTCCTTGTTTCACATCACCGAAGCATCTGTGATGGTTCAAACGAAGCAGAACACGAGTATAAGAAAACTATGAGTGCAGAATGTAAATGAGACAATGATTTACGTGGTTCAACACTAAGGCCTACGTCCACGGGGGGTTCGGTTTTTCACTATGTATCACATGAAGTTACAAAGGATAGTCGAATGACTCTGTATGGGGGACGATGGTAGCGGAATATAGATAAAACTCATACTTACTCTTTACAATTTCTCTCTCCTGAACTATAGTTCTCCCTCTCTCCTTTTTTTCCGACCCCCTATCTCTGGTTAAGAAGGGTATTTATAGATCTATGTGGGCCTCTCTTTACTGCCACTATCAATACTTATCGTCTTGGTTAATGTGCCGAACCGATGACCATCTTCGTAATTCCCCGATGCCTCCAACGGTAATATTCTGCACCGATGGTGCACCCTTTCCTCCACCATGGGATGTTTGACACGTACCCTATGTCTATAACATTTAAAGCGGGTGGTTGGGGCAGTCTGCAAGCGTCAGACAGCTGTTACTGCGGCTGTCACCCCCTTGTCGGCGAGACTCATCTCGTCCATTCATTTCAGATCTATCTTGGGATAGTATAAAGTGGATTTTGGGTCTTCTATGGTGCTTCACGGTGATCTATTCATCAATGCTCCTCGACCTCCCTTCGTTGGATCTTCCTGGTGATGAATACGTGGCAGATGAAGATGATGTATGCCCCTTGGGTGTTGGAACGTGGCATCAGAACTTTGATGCTTCTCTACCCCGTGTTATCCACGTGTGATGTTCATGACACGTGGTCGATTTAGGATTATGTGTATACAATTTGCCCCTTTTTCTTCTAAGGTTGAACAGAGTCAAAATTTGGAGAAAAAACTCCTCGTTCTTCCTATTCTACACGTTTCCCACTTCTTGCAATAACTTCCCCTTGATTTTTAGGGCAGTTTTCATCCTCATTTATTACGTCTATAAATATGTGAGAGGGTCATGGCATAATAACTTTTATTCCATTCCCATTCTGTTTTCAGTTTTCCTTTTCTTCTTCTTCTCTGAGAGACTTAACTCTTCCTTTTTTTTTTGTTCTTTAGCTCTTAACTTCTACTGATAATTCTTCCGTAGATATTGTCCTAGGTCTGCTCTGACAAGAATTCCCTTGGCGATATCATTATCTTTTGAAGAACCTCTGATGTTGTTCACCAGTCATTTGAAGAAAGACTTCAGAATCCTTGGTTTTGCCATTATCACAGGTGTGTTGTTCTTCACTGTCATATTTATAATTTCATCTTTGATTTTTCTGCTGATGTTGTCGACTTCAATTGTTATTTGCTATGGATACCTGCTTCCATTGTGCTCATAGGTTTCGTGATGGAGAACATAATATACGAAAGTATATATACTTGCCCCTGTTCTTCATCACGAAATATAGAGCCCTGTGTTTTGGTTATTTCAGGGTTTCTTCTTTATGCTTGAATGGTGTTCTTGATACGAAAATGGTGATCACAGATCTGTATTATGATATTCGTGTTCTTCGATGCCCCTTTTCAGGTAATCATGGCTGGTAACGATCGTCGAAACAGTCCTTATAGATCTCCTCCGTTGAGTCCTTATAGGTCTCCATCCACCAAAAACCTTACATATCTCCGCCTAAGGGATCGTTACCAAGATCTTCTCAACCAGATCTTCGTCCTCACAAAACCTCTTCGTCATCTGATCCGAAGGATGTTCCTCAGAAGAGAGGGGATCAAGTAAGAGGTCTCGTTATGCCGCTGATCGACTGTCGGGTAGGTCCTCTTCTCATCTCTCAGAACTGTTGGAAGTTCAACCTCTTCGCTCCATTGCTCCTCTCAATCCTTCATCTTCTCAGAAATCTAAGGCTTCGTTGAAGGCACCCTCTTCGAAGAAATATCCGGACCTATCTAGGAAGCCTGGGACGAAGAGAAAGTCTTCGGATATGAGTGCCCCAAAAAAACCGTCTTCGGGTAAAACAACGTTTGCTGGGGATGCCCCTTCGGTGCGAACTGCTCCTGCTCCAAAGAAGAAAAAATGGGGGATCGTTTCTTTCAGCCATATAGATCTCGAGGAGTTTAAAGTGAGGCATGGTCTTGAGCACTTTGAGGTTCGCTTTTATAATCAGGGTGACGATCTCACTTACGACATGATAAAGAATTACAAGTATGATTCCCAGTATCTGTTGACAACCGTTAGGGCCTTCGAAGCAGGTTTGATGCCTCCTTTATAAAAATGGGGAGATTCGTTTTATTACGATGCCTTGGCACGTCGTGAAGGTTCAACTTCTCATACTTACTGCCGCTTAGTGGTTCAGTTGAGTGGGAACTATCTACGAACCCTTCGTGAGTGCTATCTTTGGAGCAAAGGTAAGACGCTGATGACATGCTACACACCTAACCCCGAGGAGAAGAGATGGTATACCCCTGAGAATTTCAACGCTTCTTTCGGGGACTATGTTAATAGCAGGAATCGAAAACGATGGAGTGTTGGTCTTCGGACGATGACTGCTCCTCATGGCGAGGTTCGTCTTCTGAGTGAAGTGAGTGACACGAAACTACGCTTCGTTCCCGGTACTGAGGGGACTGCCAATCCACAGCTTTTCCCTCCCAAAGAGCATCTCCGTCGTGATCATGATTATGAGTGGCGCACTACTCCTATTGAAGTTATCGGTCCTTGGGCCCATGGTTGGATCCCTGGTGAACATAGGTGGAAGCCTACTGCTCAAAGTAAGCCTCGTGATGGTGCCCCATCCCGTTATGGTACTTTTTTCCCTTGGGCTCTGAACTTTGCTGGTATGAACTTTGATTATACCTTTGAAGCTGTCGAATCCGATGATGTTGGTGACGAAGAAGGCTCTGAGACTGTTCTTCCTTCGAAGGGCGCTGCTATTGTCAAGGTATGATTTAATATAGTTTCTTGTATATGTATTTTGCCCCTTGAATCAGATATTGATGTTCGCTTGTTTGCAGGCTTCAAGGAAGAAGAAGATTGATCCAGTTGAATCTTTTACTGTTGGGGTTGAAGAATTTGGGATTCCCGAAGTCACAAGTCCTGTAGGTGATGAAGAAGAGTTTGATGACGAAGAGGAGGAGGAAACCGATGAAGAAGAACATACAGGAACTACCGCGGATAATAACGAAGATACCGAAGAGGAAAATGCTCCTGAAGGGCCCAAGGATGATTTTATGGCTGATCCCGAGGATAGTCCTTGCCGGAGAAATGAAGATGCTAATTACTCTGAGATTCCCGAACCCGTGCATGTCTCCGAACCGAACCAAAAATTCTCCTTTGGTAAGATCTACTCTGCTGGTGGTCAAGTAGACATTGGTGTTGTGATAGGGATAGCTTCGGAATTTTCATTGATGTCTCCTAACGATGATTGGGAGGTGACGGCCGAAGACGATGGTGAAAAAGCATCCGAATAAGAGGAAAGTTCTGATAGTGGGGATGCCGAACTTCGCGCTTCTAAAGAAACAAAAGGGAAGCAACAGGGGACCGCTGCTGGTGAAGGTACCTCTTGAGATAATGATGTTGCTGCTCGTGCATTGATGTCGTTTTATAGTTGTAGTGGTAAAAAGGTTCGTTGCTCGAACTTGTGAAGGATTTTCGAAAATTAAATAGAATTGTTTTGACAATAATAAGAAAATACCGAGACTTTGGATTCCACCATTGACCAATTAATTGATAAACTCTAATCAATATTCATGCAATATTCTTCTTTAAAGTGATTCTAATATTTGCCTCTAATAGATTTTTGAAGTAATAATTGTAAGCACGAAGCATGAAACATCAAAAGTATTAAAACCAAGCATGTCCCATCAAAACACTTCACAACTACTCAATAAAAACCAATTTTTCTTTTAAGTTCTATGCAAAAAAATCATGTAAAATAATTGCAATAAATAATTAAAATAGAATTATACCACTTTTCATGGAACAATGGCTTCCTCCGTCGCCTCGGCTAAGGGGTTTAGCTCCTCATATTAATCACTTGCTCAAAATACATATTTGGTGTTCAAAAGTTGATTAAAAGAGTGAAAAGTGCTAAGCAGCGGATTCTGTAGTTGCTGAAGGTCTAAAACAGAAGTCCGAGTCGTTGCTGAAGAGCTTCTGTGACTGAAGGAAGATGCGACCGTACCTCGTTGTCACTGAAAATAAGTCTGCCACTGCGACTGATTCTGAAGGTCTAATGTTCTTCGTGTTCTTCTTCTTTGCAGCAGCAGAAAAGTTTCTGTATCGACTCTGTTGATTTTTTTTCTCGCTTCTCTATAGCTCTAAACTTCTCCAAACTCCCCCAAATTGTTCGTATCCCTAAATATGACTTGAATCAACCTATATATAGCCTCCAAACCACAAAATTACTCGAGTTAATCCAAATATTTTCTTTTTTTCTTCACCGCACGTTATGGGATTTTAATCTTCTTTTTACGCGTTAACTTGGTTTCCAAACTCTCTCAAACTCTATCAGGACTGAATAAGGACTCCATACACTCCTATCTTGCCGTAAACTCTTCACAAATTCTTTTGTAAACCGAAAATAACTCAAATTGTGAATTCTCCCTGTTTTTCTCCAACACGGATTTCTATCCCTGTTTAATCGATTCTACAGCCCATACCATACTTGTTTATCCTTAACAGAGTTAACCCAACCAAAATCAGCCCTTGAATCGTCTTAAAAATCATCCAAAAATCAAACAGAAAAATTCTGTTTTCTGTAAAGAAAATTCCCGCCAATTTTTGTTTTGAAATTTTTAGAAATTTGACCTCCCCCTATCCAGTGCCGGTCTGTGCTTAGCAGCTGCTTGGAAATGGGTTACCCCTTATCCAAAATGAGAGTCCGAATAGCAAGTGTCCTCCCAGGAGCCTTTAACAACTTTTCGAGCCAATTTTCCCAAAAATGTTTATTCCCCAAAAATACCTACAAAGGGATAAAATACCAACATTAATACAATAATGGGTACTAAAAATATACACAATAGAGATGAAAATAGACACATAAATGCGTCTATCATGCATCATTCGAAGATTTTGTTAACGCTGTAAAGCGTGGTGGGGATGACGAGACCTTTGACTGGTTAAAGAAGAAGGGCCTTATGAATTTGCCTTTCCCTGCTCATGTTGTTCCTGATAAGAGGGACTCCAACGCTTTCACGCGTCAGAACATGGAGTTGTCACCTTTTGACAAAGTGAACGAGGCTTGGCAACGAGACTCGGATGTGGCAATCTCCTATGGTCTTCTGATCGCTCCTCCTTCTTCGGTTTCTTAAATGATGGCAATAACTGCTGGTCATCAATATCGTCTTCCCCAACAGCGTATCCTTGAGGTAAAATATCGTTCTCGTTGTGCTGGAGTAGTTCTTTCTTGTCTTTAGTAGTGTCCCCACTTTTCCTTGGATGTTGCAGTTGGCGAGGAGTGAGTACTTCAACCATACCTTATATCAGTTTTTCAGGACTAAAGCACTCAAGCTCGAGGTGAAACTACATCAGAGGGATGATGAGCTGTTTACTGCTCAAGGATCTCTCTCGGCCAAGGACAAGGAGATATTGGAGTTGAAAGAACGACTGAAGGGAAAGGAGCAGTCTGGAGCCGCTGAAGAACAACTTCTTCAAGAGGTTGCTTCCCTTCGTGGAGACTTGGAGAAGGCTCGTGCTGAGACGTCATCTAAAGGTTTGTCCCTTCTGCTTTTATTCCTCATTTGCCTTCTTTAGTGTTCTATCTGAGTTAGCCGGCCCTGTCTTCAGCGGGTGATGCCGAAGAGTTAGTATGGCTTCGGGGTGAGCGGGCTCGTCAGGCTTCACGTATTAAAGAATTGGTTTATGAAGTGATCAAAGTAAAATAAGATTGGAATTCCCATGCCGACGAACATAATCTGTTGTCGACCAAGTATCGTGAGGGACGGGAGCAGATGGTTGAGATGTGCAATACTATAGCTGCTGACCGTCGACAGTTCAGCGGTACATTTTTATGGATTCGTGAGAAACTTTATGAGGCCCGCGACGCTGCTTTTCGGTTAGAAGCTAAGGTAGCGGATTTAGAAGTAGAGCTTCGTCAAGCTCGTTCATCTCATAGCCCCGAAGTTCGGGACTATATCCAGCGTCTTGTTCGAGAAAGGGATGGTGCTAGGGCGGAAGCGCATGCTCTTAGCAAAGCTTTAACTGCTTCTCGAGCTGATGTTGCTCGTTTGGTGGAGTCAGAGAGAGACCTGGAGGTTAATATGTATAGAATCACCAAAGGAATTGAGGAGATGAATAATGAGGTCAATCGTCTTCATCACTTGGACTCCATGAAGCAGGTAGAGTTAGATCAGTGCCAATTTGAGATCGAGCACATTCGACTTGATTATAAGAAACTTTATGATGAGTACGAATTTCTTGATGATGCCCGAGACGCAGTAGTAAACGAATATGAAACATCTTCGGCTAATGTCGAAGGTATATGTTTGTTTGGTCGTGAATACTTGCTCATTTCCTTCCTCCTAATGTTTTGTCTTCCTTTGTTTCAGAGCTCGAGAGACATCTTGGCCTCGCAAATGAGAAATTTGAAAAGGATCAATCTGAGTTAGTTGAGCAATAAGGGCAAACCAAGTATTTTGAGGGTCTAGCGGGATCTCTATACATGGCGGTGAAGGAGTCAGCGAAGGAAGTGGGGCAGCTGAAGTCATCGTTGGCTCAATCTGAGCTTAAGTCCACATCATTACTCATGAGACTCGTCGTCAGCTTGCTCAGGAGATTAACAAGACGCTGGAAAGGATAGAGAAAAGCCTTTTGAAGGAGCATAATATCATGAAGAGGTATAAACGTCGTCCTATACCCGAGCCATTCAAGCCTGCTTCTAAGTTATCCTCTGGAGAGAGCGTTCCCTCGTCTCAAAAGGAACGACCTGTTGATCGTGCTGATCGTACTGAGCCTTCGGAATAAAAGTAGGCCTTCGTGTTGGGGTAGAAATTTGATCCTCGTTGATTACGTAGCTTCAGGCTATTTTTTGTATATCTTTTGTATTTTTTGCTTACCTCCCCATACTTGTAATCAACTCTTATGAAATGGATCATCATTCCTTTTAAGTATGTATAGTTTTGATTTATCTGCAGTGTTACTTTATCTATTTAATTTTCTTAAAATAAAAATATTACTGAGAAATAAGAGAACGAAGAGTGTGTTGTGACAATAATGAAGGTATATACCTTTATTGATTGTTTTGGACCTGTCACCCCGTCGGCTAATGCTAGGCCAGAGGATTACCGGACGATGGGGGTTAATGCAGCGTTCTCGGATATGTGATGCGTTGTCGGATTATTTACATGCATCCATTCCGCCGAACCGCTACCTTGTTGTTAGGTTGGGTATCTCTTTCTACTGGAATCCTTCCCCATGGTCATACACTCATAGACGTTGATAGGGGAGTCCCGAGAGATTGTACACAAGTACTTTCCCCAATGCAGACGTATGGGGTCAATGTTGACATCTTCGTTGTTTGCTGAATAATATGGTGTAAAAGGTTTTGGTTTGATTGATGTGGTGAGGTCTGCTATTCCTCGGCCAGAGATAGAAACATGTCGAGCGGATACGCCGTCTTCTTCTTCTTCCAGTACTCTTCACACAGATGCAGAACTGTGTTTCTTCAAGGATAGTATGGCTTGAGGTATTTTACGTTCCAAGGGTGCCTTAGGATTTCTCCATTTAAGTTACGCAGGTAATACGATCCCTTTCCTGCGATATCGTGTATGACAAACGGTCCTCCCCATGTTGGTGCTAATTTACCCCATTTCTTTTCTCGTTGATATTGCGGTATAGTCCGTAGCACATGCTATCCTTCTACAAAGTTTCTAAATTTAACCTTTTTATTATATTCCCTTGCTAACCTACGTCGGTAATTCTCCATTTTTTGTAATCCTGTTTCCCTTCGTTCTTCTAGATCATCAAGCCTCTCTAGCATCATATCCGCCGTGAGGTTCTTTTCCCATGCTTCGGTTTTTGTTGTAGGAATGATTATCTTTGTTGGGATGATCGCTTCGGCTCCATAAGTGAGAAGGAATTTAGATTCACCAGTCGCTGATCTTCTTGTGGTTTGGTATGACCATAGGCTATTGTGTAGTTGCTCACACCATCGGCCTTTGTGTTCATCCAATGTTTTTTTGAGAATGAGAGCGATGGTATTGTTTGTTGCTTCGGATTGTCCATTACTCTGAGAGTAGATTGGAGTAGACTTGTTCTTCCTGATCTTGAATGTATCGAAGAGCATGTCAATGTTCTTCCCTTGTAATTGCCTGCCATTGTCAGAAACAATCTCTGCGGGAATGCCAAACCTGCAAATGATATTCTGGAAGATAAAGGTGAATACTGCATCTCTGATTCTGGCTAGAGATTTGGCTTCGATCCACTTGCTGAAGTAGTCTTTGGCCACAATTAGGAATCGTCTTTTTCCTGTCCCTTCGATTAATGGACCGACGATATCGACTCCCCATTTTGCAAAAGGCCAGGGACTTTGTACCGAATTTAACTCCGTTGCTGGGGCATGAATCCTTTTTGCGAACCGCTGACATTCTTCGCATCATATGGACATCCTAGCAGCGTCTTGTATCATCTATGGCCAGTAATATCCTTGCATCTTAGCTTTGTCGGCCAATGATATCATCCCGCTGTGGTTACCTGCGTCTCCATAATGAATGTCCTTTAGGATACGATAACCCTCCTCCCTGGATAAGAAACATAGTAGGGGTCCAAGGAATGATTTTTTGTACAGGATTCCGCCACGGAGCTCGTATCTTCCTTCCTTTGATTGTACTTTTCTTGCTTGCTTCACGTCAGCGGGCAATGTCCCTTCGTCGAGGAAAAGGTGGACTTTGTTTCTCCAGTCTTCTTCATTGCTAAAATCTTCATCCGCATTTGCTCTCGTTAGGATATCGTCATCGACAAAGTCTTCAACAATATCTTCCCCTACATCGTCTTCGGCAATATCCTCTCCTACATCGTCTTCACCATTTGTTGTAGTGAGGATTTTCTATGGAAAGATCGAAGGTTCGTATACTCTTGATATCTTTATGTCCTTAATGTTCTCGTCTTTCAATATTGATGAAATGTAAGCTAAGGCATCGGCATGTCTGCTGTCTTTCCTACATATATGTCGGAATTTAATGTTAGGTATTTGTGATGCTAGAGTTTGGACCAAGGCCATGTATGCTGAAAGGGTCTCTTCATAAATGTTATAATCCAGTTCTATTTACCGAATGACTAGCTGTGAATCGCTTGTTAGGCGTACGTTGGTTATTTCCATTTTTATTATCAAACGAAAAGCATGTACTACGGCTTCGTACTCCACGATGTTGTTAGTGTGCCCCTCAAATTCCAATCTTAGTGCGTGCACGATTCTATCTCCAGTGGGTGTTGTGATCACAATCCCTATGCCTGCGCCTTCCCTGTTCTTGGACCCGTCGACGAAGACTTCCCATCTTCTCTGGCTCGAGGGTTCAAGTACATCCATCGGGTCCTTTCCATCTTCTTCCACCCCTGGTATGTCCTTCACTTCTTTGCCATTATCCAGAGGTAGGTCTGCTAGGAAATCCGCCAAGACTTGTGATTTTTGGGCAGTTTGGATCTCGTAAATAATGTTGAATTGCTCCAATTGCGTATTCCATTTTGCTATTCTTCATACTTTTCCTGCGTTTTTAAGAACAGCTTCCAGCGGGGCTTTGCATGGGACACGAACATAGTGAGTCAGGAAATAGGTTCCCAACTTCCGCGTTGCACATACTAATGCCAGTATAAGTTGCTCAATCTTGGTATAGTTTCTTTCTGCCACATTGAGAGTTTTACTGACATAATAGATTGGTTGTTCGACCTTTGTGTTGGTCTTGACTAGCACAGCACTGACTGCATCTTCGGTAGCTGCTATATAAAGGGCCAACACTTCATCGGGATCGTTGCCAGATATTCTTTAATCTTCTGAAAAGCTTCTTCACACTCAACGGTCCACGCAAACTTGGTCCTTTTTTTTAGGATAGTGAAGAAGTTTTTGCACTTGTCCGATGATCTAGCGATGAATCTTTCTAGCGCCGCTATGGGACCATTAAGTTCCTGGACCTATTTCAAATTTCTCGGGGATGGCATCTCCACGATGGCCTGGATTTTGGCGGGATCGACTTCGATGCCCCTCTTCGTAACCAAATATTCGAGAAACTTTCCTGATGTGACACCGAAGGTGCACTTTCCCGGGTTCACTTTCATGTTGTATTTCCTCATCGCACCGAAGATGTCTCTCAAGTTCTGCAGGTGATTTTTGCGCAATTTAATTTTGACAAGCATATCATCAACATAGACTTCCAAAGTTTTCCTAATCCATAGCTTAAAGACAGCATCATCCATCCTATGGTATGTTGCCCCTGTATTCCTCAGTCCGAAAGGCATTCTGGTGTAACAGTAGAGGCCGTGCGGAGTAAAGAATGATGTGTGTTGTTGATCTTCTTATGCTAGGGCTATCTTATTGTAACCGGAATATCCGTCCATGAATGACAGTTCCTCGTGTCCCTCCACAGCTTCCACCAATTGATCGATGCTTGGGAGTGGATAGATGTCCTTCGGGCATGCCTTGTTAAGGTTGGTGAATTCGATGCATATCCTCACCCCACCGTTCTTTTTTGGTACGATGACCATGTTCGAGATCCATGTGGGATACCTAACTTCCCTTATGAATCCTGCCTCCATAAGCTTGTGAAGCTCTTTCTCAACTGCTTGGTGATATTCTTGTGCTACCTTGCATTATTTCTATCTGAAGGGGTTCGTGCCCGGCTTTATCCGAAGTTCATGATGTATTATTGTTGGATCGATCCCTGGCATGTCTCCTAGCTTCCTTGCAAAAATGTCTGCTTATTCCTTGAGTAGTTTGATCAATGCTTCTTCCTGATCTTCATCCATTAGAGTCCCTATCTTGATCATTTTAGGATCTTCCTCTATTCCAATGTTGATCTCCTTGGTTGGTTCTACTGGTGCGAACGAGGGTTTCGGTTCCCCTAGGAGTGAACGTTCTTTAATTGCTATTTGGTGGATTCTTCTGCCACCTTTGCCCCTGAGATGCCTGCGTCATTAGTAAGAGTGGTGCCCTTCCTCGTTAGATCTTTTCCTGAAATTTCTTCGAGATATAGGTCGATCGCCTTTTCTTTGGTTGCTGCTTTGTTTTCTCTTCTCCGGGCTTTGCGCCGCTCTTCCTGCTCATCGTTTAGTTGATTCTGCAGAGTTTGGCACTCCCATGCTGAACATGGTCGCCTTTGATTTCCATTTCCCCTTCGGGTGTTGGAAACCTAAGGTATTGATAGTATGTTGCCGCCACCCCTTTGAGTTTGTGTACCCATCTTTGTACGATGATGGCATTGTATGGGGATGGTGCATCTACCACACTAAATCTGGTGATGACCTTCATCGGTCCAGCCTTGACTTCCAAAACAATATCTCCAAGAGGCTTCGTGGCTACTCTATTGAACCCATAGATAGTGTAGTAAGAAAACATCAGTTGCTCATCATTTAATTTCATTCGTTTGAAGGTATCGTAGAACAAGACGTTGACGGAACTCCCTCCATCGATCAATACTTTCTTCATGGTTCATCCTAATACAGGAAGCGTGAGTACCAAAGGATCATTGGTCTTCCATGTCTTCCTCAATATAATCGGCAGAGAAGGTCAGCGGTGCATTCATCCAATCTTCATGTCCCTCTACTTCTTCACCGTCAATCTTATATAATTCACAGTAGTACTCAAATTGTTTCCTCAATCTCTTTCCTATTTTATCAGTTAATGAAGGGCCGCTGGGCTCTGAACAAGAAATAGTATTGATCGTTCGATCATTTTCCGGTAAATGAATTTGCTTGTTTCGATGGTTCCTTTCTTCGGGCTCTGGCTTTTGAACATACTGCTTGAGATCTCCAGCGTCAATCAGCTTCTGGATCATTATCTTGAAGTTCTTGCACTTCTCTGTTTGGTGACTGTTGAAGCAATGGTACTCGCAATAGTCCCTTGATTTCTCAAATCTTGGTGGTTGCTTTCCCTTGGACCATGGCCACTCGAGATTGGTTCGGTCTTTGATCTCCCCCAAGATACGAACATAGCTGGTGTTAAGCTTCGTGTAGACCTAATCTTCAAACTTCTTATCATTGCGCCGATGATCATCTCTTCGTCCTCTCTTATCTTCGTTGAAGTGCTCGGTCGAATTTTTCTTCTTTGATCCGCTGGCTTGCTCTACGGAATTCGTACAATGAGATTTTTACACCTGTGCCCTAGGGTTGTCTCGTTGTATTTCTTCCAGCCTGGCGTGCTTTTCGATGATCACTCGAAGATCTCCTTCAGTAGTGGGAATACTTCCATGAATCTCAACGAACAATGGGCTCATCCTATCCAGTCACCACTTGTAACAGTTTATGCTAACCATTGGGTCTACATTTCCTATTGCCTGACAGATCTTGTGCCACCTGTCGGTGTACTCCCTGATCGTTTCTTTGAAGGCGACCGTTAGCGAGAAGAGTTTGTCCATTCCTGCGTTGACGGTTGTTGTACGTGTAAGTCCCCAAGAATTTCTCTGTGAGCTGGCTGTAGGAATTGATGGAATTAGGCGGCAGGTTGTCAAACCAGGATAATGCCGATCATTTCAGGCTTTAATGGAAGTATCTTCAAAGGACTACATCGTCTTGGTCCCATCGGGCCAAGGCTCGGTTGTAGTACCGAAGATGGGATGCGGGATCACTGGATCCGTTGTAACATTTGAACGCTGGGATGGGACACTTTTGGGGAATGAGATCTCTTTCCATATGTGCATTCAGCGGTGTGGTGGAGGCTTGTCTCGTCACTTCCTCTAATCTTCCTCCTCCTTGCCTTGTTTTCAACTGCTTGATTTCTGCCATCATCTCGGCAGAAATATTCTCCATTGCGAAATGATGCTCCTCTCTTATGGTTGTTCGTCCTGATCTCCGGGCTTCACTATCGAAGTAGTCTGAATCTTCAGGCACATAGTCGGGGTCAGGCAACCTGTTTCCTCTTGTAACTCGTCGGTCCAGAGGCTCGGGATTGTGGATGTTGGCGACCACCATCCTTCAGTCATAATTTTGTGGCGGTGCCTTGGAATTTGCTTCATCGTGCTGATTTTCCACTTCGGCGCTATGGGCGATCCTATCCTTGAGCTTCTGGTTCTCTCGTGCAAGTAGCGCCACAGCGTATGCATATATCTTCTGATTCCTATTTAACTCTTCAAGCTCTGCCGCTAGCTGAATGAAATGGTTCGATCCCTGATTTGGAGTTCCCACTTGTGCTTGTCCACCAACAGCGATGGTATGATCTTCATCTACAGTCTGGATCAGTGGGACGGGTGGATCGATGGGCAAGACCTGAAGCTCCATGTATGCTGTGTCGGCTGGTTTGCCATCAACAGAGGTTGAGCAATCAGTAGCGGTTGGTTTTGCTCATTTATGAGTGGCATCCCATAGAGGGGTTGTTGTATTGTTGACTCCGTTGCTCCTCCTGCCCGGGTCGCTGCTGCTACTTTGGCGACATCGTCTTTGGCTGCTGCAGCTTTGAGAGCCGCCGCTGCTATAGCATTGGCATCTAGAGGGTCCTGCTTCTTGTTTGCTGCTTTGAGCTTTTCACCTTTTTGTTTGCTGCGTGTTACAACCGGTGTAGTCCTTAGTGTTTCCTTTGACGTTGCCTTGGCTTTTCCTACATCCTTTGTTTTATCCATATCCTGCAGGAGTAAAATGTTGGCAAGGAAGACATATCGACATAGGTTTTTTTTATTAAAGGAGATGTAAGAAGAAACATAGCCGCATATTTTGCCGAAGACTTTTTCAAGAGAAAAAATGAAGATCGTTTTGGGATGGGATGCAGAGATCCGAAGATTTTTTCAAGAGAAAACATAGATCCGGAGATAGATCTAAAGATACTTCACGAACGAAGATAGAGCCAAGGGTTTTTGTAAACAAGAACTTGGATTGAAGGTTTTTACAAGAGAAAACATAGATCTGAAAATAGATCTAAAGATTTTTCACTAAAGAAGATAGGTCCAAAGGTTTTTATAACTGAAAACTCGGATCCAAGATAACTCCGATCATTTTTACGGTGGAAAAGTTTTGATAGGTATTGAGAACCAGTGTTGAGTGATAAAAAATAGTTCACAGGGAAAGATAAATCTTTTTACCGGGACGTATGCGTCCCTGTTTCTAGTGCCAAATTGTGAACACAGATGTAACGATGATTGCATCGTGTTCACAATCAATATTCGCAGTATCGAGATAACTATAATAATAATAGAAACACATACAAAATAACATATCATGATTAAAGGGGAAACTCTTAGCCATCGGGCTTGTCCTTGTTTCACATCACGGAAGCATTTGTGATGGTTCAAACGAAGCAGAACACGAGTATAAGAAAACTATGAGTGTTGAATGTAAATGAGACAATGATTTACGTGGTTCAACACTAAGGCCTACGTCCACGGGGGGTTCGGTTTTTCACTATGTATCACATGAGGTTACAAAGGATAGTCGAATGACTCAGTATGGGGGATGATGGTAGCGGAATATAGATAAAACTCATACTTACTCTTTACAATTTCTCTCTTCTGAACTATAGTTCTCTCCCTCTCTCCTTTTTTTTCGACCCCCCTATCTCTGGTTGAGAAGGGTATTTATAGATCTACGTGGGCCTCTCTTTACTGCCACTATCAATACTTATCGTCTTGGTTAATATGCCGAACCGATGACCATCTTCGTAATTCCCCGATGCCTCCAGCGGTAATATTCTGCGCTGATGGTGCACCCTTCCCTCCACCATGGGATGTTTGACATGTACTCTATGTCTATAGCATTTAAAGCGGGTGGTTGGGGCAGTCTGCACGCGTCAGACAGCTGTTACTGCGGCTGTCACCCCCTTGTCGGCGAGACTCATCTCGTCCATTCATTTCGGATCTATCTTGGGATAGTATAAAGTGGATTTTGGGTCTTCTATGGTGCTTCGCGGTGATCTATTCATCAGTGCTCCTCGACCTCCCTTCGTCGGATCTTCCTGGATATGGATACGTGGCAGATGAAGATGATGTATGCCCCTTGGGTGTTGGAACGTGGCATCAGAACTTTGATGCTTCTCTGCCCCGTGTTATCCACGTGTGATGTTCATGACACGTGGTCGACTTAGGATTATGTGTATACTGAACTAACAGGGTTGCGCACATGGGGTCGTGCCGGATGAGTTTGCCTCACGCGATGTTGTATGCCGAGATCAAGCATTTTTCACCCACGCCTCACTTATTGCATGGGTTGGTTACGTTGGTAGCAATTTTCACTTGAAAATTTTTCAAGCATTTATCACACACCCCTCACTACGTTTGTATGTGTTTGGCATGGTAGTAGTTTTCACAGGTAAAATCAGTTGTGCCCACCCGACCATTATTTAGTCGGATCAAGTCGGGCTTGTTATGGGTCCAAACGTATCCGTTCAGATAACTGATTACCAACCTTAGTGAGGAATCAGCTGCCGAAGGGACTTCTTAAGTAAAATGGATAAACCTAATGATAGTAAACTAAAGCTAGCACTAGCTAGATCGTTTGGTATGATTGAAATTAAGGAAATCATTTTCCACCAAAAAAGGTCATTAAAATGAGTAAACAAATGCATCATAACTCGTGCAGACGATGAAATAGGAATCTACCCCTTTTCTTCACGAGTAATTATAGGTTTTTGTAAATCAAACTGATGAAATTAGAGATTCTTTATTGCCCTTGACAAATTTGAGTGATGAATGTTTTCAAGATATCAACACTACATACTACAGAGACGATCCCATCTTACGAGCTTAAACTACTAAGAGAAAATTAGGCGCCGACCCAAAAGAAATAGTATTCTCATTGTCAGGCCCACAATTATTTTTTAGTTTTGTGACACCCATAATTATATGAAATTTGAAAAACGTCTGCATAACGGGTTATGCATCAGGAGTATAATTGGTAATGCAACTTGGATATAACATATCTAAAAAACCGCGCCTTGGAATTTTACAAATTTTATATCGTTGGAAATCTTTTTAAGAGAGCTACACAACGAGTACAAACAACAATATCAAAAAAAAAATTTCACGAAAAAATCGGAAGTGATCATCATTTTAGGGAAAAATTTCGAAAACTGACTACATATTCGTTATGCAGCCTCCAAAAAAGATGCATAACACAATATGCATACACCACAAAAGATGCATAACACGCTATGCAACCATATTTTTGTTCATGCATCAATTATTTTTGTTATGCAGCCACTAAAACACTGTATATGCCTGAATCCAACAGAAAAAAAACAGACGCATAACGAATTATGCAGCAATTTTCTCGATTGCATAACTAGTTATGCATCTATAACATGTTATGTAGCCATTGTTTTGGTTGATTTTAGTGCGTACAGATAAAATTGATGCATAATGCATTATGCAGCCATATTTTCGGACGCATAACAGGTTATGCATCCAATTTCACGGCTGCATAACATGTTATGCAGATATTGTTGTAGGTGCATGACAAGTTATGCAGTCTTTGTTTTTGTTGGTTTCAATAGTACCAAAAAAATTGTTGCATAACGTGTTATGCAACCGTTTTCTGGACTGCATAACAAGATATGCAACAACTTTTCTAGATGCATAACAGGTTATGAATCCATTTTCACAGCTGCATAACAAATTATTCAACCATTATGACCAACACCAACATCAATACATCTGTAGCTTCCCAACCAACAACGCCAACATGTTGGTCTCAGCCAACTTTGAAGAAGCATAACAGATTATACTTACCGGAACTCTACATCTGTCACTCAAACACGCTTTATGCAACCATTTTCTCCGATTAACTGATTAACTGAAAGGTTTAGCTAATAGAAATAAAGGTCAAAATTAAATCTTAGTAAGAAAAATGAAGCATGGTAATGCAATAAAGGAGGACGAGAAGTATGTTCCTATGTACAACCAACAAAACACCATTACAATGTAAAAAACATCCACTTAATTCACAGAACATTACTAAGTAGTGTTGCAACAACATAGCTTTGGAAAAAAAATTGGTCTCCACTGTCCAAAGTGAGCAAAGAAGATCGACACTCCAATATTACGATTAGACATTAATATATATATATATATATAGTGACAAAGTGGCTTCCTTCTTCCATGTTTCTTTCGGATTCCATTACTCTGAACAAATCTCACACTGATTAAGGTACAGTCGCGTTCCTTACACCTCTGGATCCCAGCAAGACTCTACGCACTTGATTCCCTCAGTTGATCTCACCCACAAAACTAAGAGTTGCTACGACCCAAAGTCGAAGACTTGATAAAAAAATCTGTCTCCCACAGAAAAGTCTATTCTGATAGATAAATCTGTCTCTCACAAAAATACCTACGAAGTTTTTGTTCCGTCTTTTGATAAATCAAGGTGAACAGGAACCAATTGAGAATCAGGTTTTATATTCCCGAAGAACAGCCTAGAAATATCAATCACCTCACAATAACTTAACTATATGGTAATAAAACAAGTTATTGTGGAATCATAAAGCAAAAAGCTTTCTAACACATATTTCGAGAAAGATACAAGCGAGTTAAACTCAGCTCGAAATATCAAATGTGTATAATGTAAAGTCTATATAGTTATACGACTTAGTCTCGATAGGGGATAGAATATAATAGATTTCTAAGTGATAGATGAGTTCAAGTCTCCACATACCTTTTGCTGATGAAGTTCCTCCAAGATCCCCTTAGTAGATATTCGTCTTCAATCGATGAACGCCATGAAGTCTAAAGATAAACTACACATTCTATCCTAATATGATACATAGCTATAAGTAGACTAGAAACCAAGACATATAGTTTTTACAAACAAGCTTGAGATAGCAACGCTTGCGAGTTCGACCGAGCAGTACTCTAACAATCTCCCCCTTTGTCAAATTTGGTGACAAAACTATCAATACATATGGATTACAAAATAAATAAACTTTGTAGCTTCTCATCCAAATACTTGATTTCCTTGGTTCTTCAACATTCTTTGAATTCTTCTTCGCTCCAAGTACTCCAGTGATTCTGAACGTGTTCAACTCAGCATCATAGTTGTTGAAGATCTGTAGCCATAACAATAAGAAAATAGTTGTTCTCAATTATTGTTATACAGTGTCATAGTATTATTCATGGTTTTTAAACTCGTGCGATTCACGAGTTAAATCGCACGATTCGCTTGGAAAATTCCTAAATCGATTCAAATCGGTTCTTTGAATCGAATCTGTCTGAAATCGGTCTTTTGACCTTTGTTTGATACGATTTTGACTTTATAGGACCAAGTCAAACGGACAACGTCCCTTGAAAAGTGTAAATTTATTAATTGAAAAAAACAATTAAAGGCGAAGAGAATCGAACCTGGGAGCCTCGGGTTATTATGTGGACCCTCAACCATTGTACCAGCTTAATTGGTGATGTTAATATCAAAGATCAAAATATAAGACCATTTTATTTAGTTCAATGATATTTATCAACATACATTTTGCGATTTAATAATCAACCATGAATCTTCGATTCACGATTCAACATACGCTTCGATTCATCAAAATGAAAAAACGATTTGCGTTGCGATTTACGATTTCATAACCTTGGTATTATTACAACATCAAAGTTTAATTATATCACAACTTTGACAATAATACTATGGTGATATGTATCACTCCGCCTTAGTCAATACTTCATCTCACAATGAAAACCACTCCCCCTTACATAATCATCCGTAAACCATATGTATGTAGTGTGAACTACAAAATAATTCTCCCCCTTTTTGTCAATATAAATCGGCAAAGGTATGAAAACTAGCGGGATCATAATGAAATTCTCAAGGAGATTATTCATGACTAAAAGAAAACATGTCAACTTTGTTCCGATGATTTCACATAGTCGAAACTTAGTGTATTTATCAAGGAGTTTATAAAGATACAAGATAACTGCTACAATATTCCACAGCCGCACTCCCCACAAATATTTGGCAATTAAGCACAAGTTCAAATAAGAACTCTCCCCCATATACTGTCATTCCCGAAAGAACAACAATAGCGACCTTACTTTTACAAGAAAAGAATGATTTCTTTGGACATTAACAAATCAAATGAAACATGAATTTGTATCCATAAAACTCAATTAAATTAACCACAAAGGAACCTTAATGATTAATTTAATCGATAATGCTCAACATAAGAAAACTTACGAAGCCATACAGTACTTTCACATAGAAGTAGATCAGGGAAAGATCAATACTGCGGAATATTCAAAAGTTCATTCTATCTTTTATCAATATATGCATAATGACATAGTAGACTTAACTTTTGTCATATATGGGACAATCATAGTTCACGGACGTAAACACACATATCCCATAATTTTTTTTGCAATATATGAAACCAATAAAGATTAATACTGCAAAATCATCTTCCAAATAACTTAGAATTTAAATAAATAGATCTAAAACATTGCAAGATGAAAATCGTTGGCAATAGCTATGTGTAATCACAATATTTTCTATTCCAAACACTAGTTATCCTTCTTAAAACATAAGAATAAATTCTCATAAGAAGTTTCCTAGACATTAAGATTCTTGAAAAATTCTTTATCTCCCCAAACTCCTTGTCATCAACAGACATTGGAACTTAAGGTTCATGAAGAAAGGAGTCAATTCCAACGAACCTTTTAAACTGATACCGAACCAGGGCATTTTGAATTTCAAGAGTTCTTAGAATAATAGCCTTTATTTGCTGAATCTTATTCATTGTTTCCTTCAACTCTTCAAGAACACCAGAAAACTTCTAAAGATTAGAGGGGATAGCCATTGGTTTCTTCATATTCCTCTTTTTTCTCTTCAAAGTTGTAAAGGAATGAGATTTATCTTTTTACTTCATGATTGATGGCTTAACAATCATATTAACATCTTTCCCATCAGAAGCTATGATGCTTGGAGTCTCCATTCAAATATGGAATTGTGAGAGAAATACACAATTCAGGCTCTACAAGCAATCTTGTGATAAAAAGAGTTTTAAGGGAAGGAAAAAGAATGTAGGATTTACGGAACTTATATACAGAGTAGGTTTCACGTACGACCAACTCTTAACCCTAAAGAAGGTAAAATTGTCGATTTTAACCCTCTTTCTATGAACAAAAAGGGGAAACCTTTTCAATACCAATTTATGATATGAAAAGATCAACATAATTCCAGAAACCAAAAAGAAAAAAAAGAAAAAAAAAATTTTCTTTTCCTAAAGCCTGATTTGTGCTCAATTCTTGACTCTTTGACCATGCACATGAGACAAGATGCACTTTCAACATAATTAAGCTGTGTTGGGGTGAACAATAATCTGTCCACCATACAATTCTTATACGGAATTCTTAATACCCTTTGTTAGGGCATAGCTCGGTTGAACCAACCAAGAGTTGGTATGTCAAGTTTGGTTGTCATGTTTTAGTGAATCAAAACTCATTTAAAGAGTCGCTTGATTACATACTAGAGTCAACTTCGTATAGGTTAGCTTGAAAGTGTTAGGATATGAGACTTACAAGTATTACATGAAGACTTGAAGAATGTGAAGAAATATGGAGCTACAACGACAACATCATCCTTGCTATTGAGGATAATAATATTTGACTTGAACTGTTTCTTTCCCAAACATATCTTTCAAGTCGTGCATATTGAAAACATAACTGCGAAGCTGTGTATGAAACTCTAGTTAGACATAGCATTAAGGAATACAATACGAGGTTTATTGCTTAACCATTAAACTTTGTATATAAGACATCGACATGATCATATGAATGCTATTGTGATTATGTATGGGTATGAGTGAAGATTTCATCCTAGGAAACAATGTTTTACATTCGTTTAAAGGAAGTAAGTTCATAAACTCGTTTTGTGAATCGAAAGGGAAATCGCTAGGCTTATTGGTATTGTTATTCATTGCAAATCTATTTTGAATTACCAATATGTGTGTTTAGTATAATTGCTCATAAACTTGTTTATGTATCTTGGTAAAACTATTCACAAGGCCTGACTTATGTATTGGTATGACTTTTATTAGTCAAACCGATCTTAAGTAATCACTCAAGATGGTATGATCGATGCCTTGTAAATAGCAACTTTTATCTAGTCATTGGGGAACCGATCCTAGTAAGAGGTGCAACAAATTCGCAAGAGGGAATCGATCCTTGTAAGAGGTGCAACACGTTTTTAGTAGATGGGGGAACCGATCCTATGAACATGTGCAACAACATTGTAGTTTTGGGGGAACCGATCCTATGGATATGTGCAACCGAATACAGACCATAAGTTGTGGGGAACCGATCCTAGTACCTAGTCAATCGAATTTTGGTAACTAGCGTGACTATGCACAGTACTCACATGGAGGTAGAACTGAACTTGTTTTGGTAGAACCGAGAAACCCATAATTGGTGATTTGATAGGATAATCAATCACATAGTTCTTGGAATTCAGACGAACCAATTCTAAACTTGTTTGGAAGTGTGGAAAATCGTTTCCAAGATTGTAAGTATGAAAAAGGACTTACAAAGTAAAAGATGTCGACATACTTTGAACATGTGCAGTAACTCTTATCATTAATTGTTCAAAGATATTCCTTAATAGCTAAAGGAGAATCCCAGGATCGAAATAAATTGAGAATCTTTTATTTAAGGTTTCTTAGTTTTTATATGCTATTTAATTTCCAGCAATTAAATGCATATCTTTAGAAAATAATAATTAGTAATGTGCATTTACTGATTATAGATTTTTCTTTTGGGATTTCGGTCAATATTTGGACAGTGCATTTCCAGGAATTATGAAAACCGATTTTGTGTTTATTGCATATCTTTGAGAATATTCGGTTTTGGAAATTCCTTGGTGTCCAAACTTCCTTGTCTATAAATATCGAAGTTTGCATTTCTAGCAAACTAATCCTCAGAGCCAGCAAAACTACCTAGTTGTGTTGTTACTAGTGGAGCCTCCTATTCGGGGAGGAAAGTAACCTAATTAGGCGAAATCTCTTACGGCCGCTCAGTTTAAAGACTTCTTTGGGATTGAGAAACTCAATTAGTACCATTGGTGGGAAACTAGATAATTGCGGTTTATTATTAGCTTTCGATTGATTTGATTGACTAACGGTTGTTGAACTTTGATTGCACCTAGTTTATTTATGCTTGAGAATCTTCTCTTCTGATATAAGATTCACTCAAACTAGATCGAAGTTTCGATGGGAATCTTTAGACTGTTTGTAGATCTAAAGACGTCTTGTGACAATCCAACGTTAACAGACTCCGTTATGCATGTGATTGATCGCAAGAGATTCAAGTTGATTGTGTGCAGGTGTTGATTGAAGATTAAAGAAGATTTGAAGACAAGAAGACTTTTTGGGTTCATAATCTTTGGTGTGCACAATACTTGTTTCGGTTGGAAAGGGATCCAACTATAATCGGTTTATCTTTGTGATAGATTGGATTGATTAGTTGAGTAGATCGGCATCAATACACTTCTTGTGATTAATAGTATTGATTGCATAGTCTAACAATTACTTTGGTAGTTGTTGAGAGATTGATCTAAGGACCATACAAAGGAGTTTATTGGTTAAACGAAAGATCCTTTGTCAAACTCAAATCACGTTGTTTGAAAAGAGTTGTTACCGAACAGATTTGCTGTTCCTTTACTATTTGGAATACGAACCAAAAAAATTGTTCCAAGTGCGTGACTTATTAACAAGTTGGAGGCGCAGGGATACTGAGGAAACTAGGTGAACTATAGGTTTAGTTGCTTGGTCCAAACTATACGAAGTTGGTTTAATTTTGTATAGTGGATTAATTCTGAGAGTATTCAATTCTGGACTAGGTCCCGGGGTTTTTCTGCATTTGCGGTTTCCTCGTTAACAAAATCTTGCTGTGTCATTTACTTTTATTTTCCGCAATTATAATTGTTGTTATTATAATTTAAAGTAAATTACACAAACGTTAATTCATATTTTACTTGATAGACAATCCCTAGAGTTTGGTTAAGTCCGAACCTATTATCAAGTAAACATACTTCGTTGTTGTATTGTCTCGATCTTGTATCCATAGTCAATCACACAAGTTATCTTGTTGTCGTATTGTCTCGATCTCATATCCATAGACGATCACACGAAGTGTGAACCAATTAGTTGTATTGTCTTGACTCAGTCTATAGACAATCACTTTCAGAGAAAGGACTTATAGGTGGAAAAGTTTTAGATTGAGGTATATTTGGGTACCCTCGTCTTTTCAATTGGTATTAGAGCAGGCAAACACGAAAAGATCTAACAATCTGTGTTTGGTGCGATCCAACATATAAAAATGAATCTAATGAATGATTCAGTTAACGTAACGGCAGGATTTGATTACTTCAAGAACTCGTGGTGGAAAGCATGTATGAAGTATGTAATACTCTTATTCCTAAACCTGTTAGGAATTATACATATGTATGTCTTGAGTGACTTACATAATCCCTTGGCTGTCATAGGATTGTATATCATTATTTTAAGTAACAATGATACAATGGCCTATGAGACAGGTCGTACCTTGAAAATGCATAAGATTCTGCTTAAATTTTTTGTAAACCTCGGCTATTGTGTTCTGGCAAAATTAGGAATCTTAAATATATTTTGGATGGCCTACCAAAGTATATACATGTACATTTTCAGATCAAAGACTGTCAATGTTTCTCTTTCTAGGATGCGTTTTTGGAAACTGTGTAATCCTTCATTGGATGATTCTTCGGTTAATAATTCTATTAACAATGGTTTGCTTCATACACCTCACAACTGTTTTAATAAAGCAAGTGATCTCTTGAAATATTACTGGGTTTATGATTCTCATGGTATTTTTAGCAAATATCATAGTTTGTTCAAAATTATCTCTGTATACTCTAGTAGAAAATTCTTGAGTGAATTTCAAATGATATTATCAAATTCTGGTAATAAAAGAGTAAACAGACTTTTGGACAAAAGCATGGAATCAATCCGAAATAAATATCCAGTCCATGAAAAAACGATTTTCCAAAAGTAAGACCTAGATATTAAATCGGAATTGTTTCCCCACAAGTCTCGGTTTCCGATTTTGAAAAGATTTCCTAAAACTAGTTATTTCCGATTTTTAATATCAATTCTTCCTATAAAAGATAATCTCTTGCTATGTGTTCAAACATATTGGGGAAGATTGGTCAAAATCGTAACTAGGGTTTTTCATATTTTCGCAAGTATGAGAAAGAAGAAATCAAGAGAAGAAAACATTGAAATAGACAAGTGTGTCTTGAATCCATTTATTCCTCCCGGAGATATTGAGAAAATAAAGTATCCTCACTTGATCAAAGGAAAGCATGATCTTACAAATTTTGTAGATAATACATGTTTTGAAAGATATCAAGCTTTGAAGGGAGTAAGTTTCACCGAAGAAAGGAAATTCGATCAAGATGTTTCATAAATCAGTTATGTGAAGTTTGTTCAAGATCGAATCTGGGGAAATTTGTTCGAATTTGAAAATATTCACCCGAAATAGTAAGAATCTTTTATGGTAATATTCACAATATTAATCATGAAAAGCTTACTTTTATCACTTTGGTTGGAAGTACTTTTCTTCATGTCAACAGAAAGATGATATCTGAAATCATAAATTACAGTGTGAAAGGGCATATGATTACAGGTTCTGAAATTGAGCACGATAACATTTCAAAACTCATCACTGGTAAAACTGTTGAATGGAAAAAGGGAAAGATACTAACCAAAGACGTACCCTTACACTTAAGGATTTTTGGTAAACTTGTTGTAGCAACTCTCTTTGCATGTAGGAGAGATTCTTCTCTATGGAATAGAGAATTTGCTGAACTAATATACTACCTTCTTGAAGGAAAAAAACAAATTAATATTTGTGGAATAATTATCAATCAAATGATCAAAATCATTGAATCTCTCAATACCACAGGATTTCATAGAAATCTTGGATATCCCTGTCTCATCACCAAGCTGTGTGAAAGTACAATGGGGAACAGCTTTAAAAATGAGAAAGATATTAAGACTGTCTCACAGGGAATTATCAACCGAATGAGTGGAACTCAAAAGGGATCTAGCATCTCATATGATCAAATCTACAGCAATGGAGATCTCATGTTCCATATTTTACGTCTTGGGAGACAATTGGACTGTATCCAGAAACAGTTAGCATTTGCCTATAGAAATGATCTGAAAACCCTTGAAGGAATCCTAACGATCAATAATGAGTTTCTAAAAGGAGAACAAGAAGAAGACTCTGAAGAAGATTCTGATGAGCAAACAAATGAAGATTATCTGTCTTCAAGCAATTAAAATAGACTTCAGTTTTTGATTTCTTTCAATAATTGTAAAGTCTATTATGAATAAAACTATCTTATTATTATGAATAAAATTATTATTTTATAATATTTCTTGTGATGGTTTTTGGTTACATAGCCTGTGCTTGAATGCTTTAATTTATTGCTATGTATGTTTATGGGATGTTTGATTTTGGTTTTATTACCTTGATATTTGATCTCATAATATGTGAACCCTTATGGTTTGGGTGACTTTTTGATTTAGCGGGATTAAGTTCTAGCCCATGTTGGTAGGCTTTATCAAAGGATCATGAGGGGTTCCTGTAGAAACAATATGTGAAAAAGTCACAATATGTTGAATCTTTTGGTTTAGCATAAAAGCATATGTGTTTCGAGGTTTCAACTTTTGCATTGCATAGTTAAAACCGGTTTTCAACCTTTCTCTGGTAAAGGTTGCTCTTTGTTGTTGTTCTTTTGTTTTGGCGGGAGGATGACAACTTTAACGGGGGAGAGTTCTAAGTGAACTTGCGCTTAATGACATATCTTAAGGGGAGAAGAGGATGCGGAATTTGAGGTAACAATCTTGTTAGTTAATTGTTTTCTTGTTTAAGAAAAGCATGATTTTATTTCATATCCTTATTGCTTTTGCTTAACAAAATTTCAGTACAATTGATGTTTATTCCATTATTTGTGTATGGATGTTTGATTGTGATTTAATTGTTCCGGTTAAGAAAAACTATTGTTATATTTCGTTATTATTTGGTATCAATTATTTAGGCTTACAAAATTTCGGTGCAATTGCAGTGCTATAATGTCTATGTTTGTTTCAATTGCTTCCGGTTAAGATAAATGATTATGCAAGTTGATTTATTTGGTTTGTATGGATTTTTTATGGCTTAACAAAAGTGTTTCGGGATCATTTGTTTAGTCCAAGTGATTTCTGGATAAGAGAAACTAAGTTTTTCGGATCTTAGTTAGACTTATCAAATGTGGAGGTTTCAGTTATTCAATTCTAACCGAATGCCTTAACAAGAATTACTAGTTAACTAACCTAGTATTTGTCTTGTTTAAAAGTGAAATGTCTAAGTTATTTTTGAGAATAATCAGAGCCTGATGAGAAAAATAAAGTTAATTATGATCTTTATTTTGGTCTTATCGAACAAGCGATTGTACTTGTACAATCGGTTTAACAAAAGAACTAAGGTTCTTAGTGGATTTTTGATATGCTAAACTATTAGGGAAAATTACTTCGGGCAATTGTTTCCTAGATAACATGTTAAAACCAAATTACTTGTAGTTTCGGTTTTGATATTGGTTATCTAAAATGGTGTGTAAAACCCTCGTGCTCAACTCTTATAGGTTTTCAAATTCTCTTTGTGAGATTTGTAAGATCCTTTCGGTTTTTCATTTATTTTTTCGTTTCTTTGTCATTTTGTGACAAAAAGGGGGAGAAATATATGGAGTAAACAAGTGATATTGACTTGTTGTGAGTTGGTATCACTAAGGGAAAGGACATTTGTTCTAAAATGTTTATTCTAACGAAGAGAGTGAAAGCATAGACTAAGGGGGAGTCACATACCATATGATATGTAGTTATGAGGAACTACATGGAAATAACAAAGACGTGCGGATTGAAAATCTACCTATCTTACCTTTAGGGGGAGTATTAGCTTTGTTATTATAATGTCAGCAGCGGCATTTAAGGATTGAATTTAATGCAGGTTTTGTGCTGTTGAACTTGGAATCAAGCGTATGTGTATAATGAATTTTTGTAATTTGTTTATCCATATGATGTAAGAGTTTTGTCACTAAAATTGACAAAGGGGGATATTGTTAGAGCATAGCTTGGTTGAACCCACCAAGCGTTGGTATGTAGAGTTTGGTTGTCATATTTTAGTGAATCAAAACTCATTTAAAGAGTCACTTGATTACATACTAGAGTCAACTTCGTACAGGTTAGCTTGAAAGTGTTAGGATATGAGACTTACAAGTATTACATGAAGACTTGAAGAATGTGAAAAAGTATGGAGCTACAAAAACAACATCATCCTTCCTCTTGAGGTTAGTAATGTTTGACTTGAACTGTTTCTTTCCCTAACGTATCTTTCAAGTCATGCATATTGAAAACATAACTGCGAAGATGTGTATGAAACTCTAGTTAGACATAATATTAAGGAATACAGTACGAGGTTTATTGCTTAACCATTAAACTTTGTATATAAGACATCGACATGATCATATGAATGCTATTGTGATTATGTATGGGTATGAGTGAAGATTTCATCATAGGAAACAATGTTTTACATTCGTTTAAAGGAAGTAAGTTCATAAACTCGTTTTGTGAATCGAAAGGGAAATCGCTAGGCTTATTGGTATTGTTATTCATTGCAAATATATTTTTAATTACCAATATGTGTGTTTAGTATAACCGCTCATAAACTTGTTTATGTATCTTGGTAAAACTATTCACAAGACCTGACTTATGTATTGGTATGACTTTTATTAGTGAAACCGATCTTAAGTAATCACTCAAGATGGTATGATCGATGCCTGGTAAATAGCAACTTTTATCTAGTCATTGGGGAACCGATCCTAGTAAGAGGTGCAACAAATTTGCAAGAGGGAATCGATCCTCGTAAGAGGTGCAACACGTTTTTAGTAGATGGGGGAACCGATCCTATGGACATGTGCAACAAGTTTGTAGTTTTTGGGGAACCGATCCTATGGACATGTGCAACCGAATACAGGTAGTTACCATAAGTTGTGGGGAACCGATCCTAGTACCTAGTCAACCTCAACTCTTTCGAAGTCATTGGATCCCTGTTCGAGAATCTCCTCCCTTCTTCCACTCCGTCCCGAAGAGTAACTAGGACCAATTCAGACACGTTTTCATGTTCCAATTGAACACTTTCCTTTTTTGATTATTATCAAAGGAGAAGATTTTTCTTTTTACCAAACATATGCGGATCCAATCACGATCTTATAATACGAACAAGAGATCTTTCTCAATCAATCCCTTTTCCTTTTGGTAACTAGCATGACTATGCACAGTACTCACATGGAAGTAGAACCGAACTTGTTTTGGTAGAACCGAGAAACCCATAATTGGTGATTTGGTAGGATAATCAATCACATAGTTCTTGGAATTCAGACGAACCAATTCTAAACTTGTTTGGAAGTGTGGCAAATCATTTCCAAGATTGTAAGTATGAAAAATGACTTACAAACTAAAAGATGTCGACATACTTTGAACATGTGCAGTAACTCTTATCATTAATTGTTCAAAGATATTCCTTAATAGCTAAAGGAGAATCCCAGGATCGAAATAAATTAAGAATCTTTTATTTAAGGTTTCTTAGTTTTTATATGCTATTTAATTTCCAGCAATTAAATGCATATCTTTAGAAAATAATAATTAGTAATGTGCATTTACTGATTATAGATTTTTCTATTGAGATTTCGGTCAATATTTGGACAGTGCATTTCCAGGAATTATGAAAACTTATTTTGTGTTTATTGTATATCTTTGATAATAGGTCTAAAGACGTCTTGTGATAATCCAACGTTAACAGACTCCGTTCTGTGTGTGATTGATCACAAGAGATTCAAGTTGATTGTGTGCAGGTGCTGATTGAAGATTAAAGAAGATTTGAAGACAAGAAGACTTTTTGGGTTCATAATCTTTGGTGTGCACAATACTTTTTTCGGCTGGAAAGGGATCCAACTATAATCGGTTTATCTTTGTGATAGATTGGATTGATTAGTTGAGTAGATCGACATCAATACACTTCTTGTGATTAATAGTATTGATTGCATAGTCTAACAATTACTTTGGTAGTTGTTGAGAGATTAATCTAAGGACCTGACAAAGGAGTTTATTGGTCAAACGGAAGAGCCTTTGTCAAACTCAAATCACGTTTTTTGAAAAGAGTTGTTACCGAACAGATTTGTTGTTCCTTTACTATTTGGAATACGAACCAAAGGAATTGTTCCAAGTGCGTGACTTGTTAACAAGTTGGAGGCGCAGGGATATTAAGGAAACTAGGTGAACTATAGGTTTAGTTGCTTGGTCTCAACTATACGAAGTTGGTTTGATTTTGTATAGCGGATTAATTCTGAGAGTATTCAATTCTGGACTAGGTCCCGGGGTTTTTCTGCATTTGCGGTTTCCTCGTTAACAAAATCTTGCTGTGTCATTTACTTTTATTTTCCACAATTATAATTGTTGTTATTATAATTTAAAGTAAATTACACAAACGTTAATTCCTATTTTACTTGATAGACAATCCCTAGAGTTTGGTTAAGTCCGAACCTATTATCAAGTAAACATACTTCGTTGTTGTATTGTCTCGATCTTGTATCCATAGTCAATCACACAAGTTAGACGATCACACAAAGTGTTAACCGATTAGTTGTATTGTCTCGACTCAGTCTAGAGACAATCACTTTCAGAGAAAGGACTTATAGGTGGAAAAGTTTTAGATTGAGGTATATTTGGTTACCTCGTCTTTTCACCCTTTTTTGTAGATTGTTTAGACCTTGTTCTTTTCTGTAGAGGTCTATCTTTTCCTTTAGAAATTAACTTCTTCGGAGAAGTGTTGAGTTTACATACCTCAAATGAATTCGACTTCTGAACAAGTTTGAGCTTGTTTGCTAATCGATTTGCTCTCCGTTTAAGTTTTTTGACATATCTTATTTTATGTTTGTACCTGAAACACTTAGAAAGTTCATGAACCTTAAAAGTACAATAAGAACATGTCAATATGGAGGACGGTTCAAAGATCTTTAACTTCCCAACAAGAGTATTTCTGGAAAGTGTATCAAGGTTATTTTCTTCGACGATGACATGTTTATTATAATCATATTTAGCTGGCAATGATCTGAGAATTTTCATGGCAATGTCCTTTTCGGGAATAGTCTTTGAAAAAGCGCGGGTCTAACAACCACACCAAATATTTCGTTAGGAAATCTATACGGACTAACTGTAATATAATTCCAAGAGAATCAACTAGAAAGTCGGACTCAATCAAGGAAAATATATCCAAGAGTTATATCTCTATTTCTCAATGTAATCAGCAAATCAAACAGATGGAAATCCACGAGCCTAATTATTATGAGAAACAACTTGAACGGTACCAAAGACCAATGTTCAAGTGTCGATAAATTTCAATTAACAACCAAAGGTTGGATTTACCGATTGATTGAACTACGCACAACCTGTGATATTTCAATTATATAAACAAAAATAATGCGGAAAAGAAATAACAAAGTAACCAGAAGTTTTGTTAACGAGGAAACTGCAAATGCATAAAAACCCCGGGACCTAGTCCAGATTTGAATACCACATTGTATTAAGCTGCTACAGACTCTAGCCTACTACAAGTTAACTTCGGACTGGAATGTAGTTGAGCCCTAACATATCTCACACTGATTGGTTAGGGCGTTCCTTACGCCTATGAATCCCAGCAGGACTCTACGCGCTTGATTCCCTTAGCTGATTTCACCCACAACTAAGAGTTGCTACGACCCAAAGTCGAAGACTTGATAAACAAATCTGTCTCCCACAGAAAAGTATATTCTGATAGATAAATCTGCCTCCTACAGAAATACCTAAGAAGTTTTTTTTCTGGTCTTTTGATAAATCAAGGTGAACATGAACTAATTGATAATCCGGTCTTATATTCCCGAAGAACAACCTAGAAATATCAATCACCTCATAATAACTTAACTATATGGTAGTAGAACAAGTTATTGTGGAATCACAAAGAATGAGACACAGAGATTTGTGATTACTTTTTATATCTTACCTATCGGAGATAAATCTCGAGCAAATCCTAGAGAAGATAGTACTAAATATGATAGAACAAGAAAGATCAGAACACGCAACTACAGAGAAAATAGTTGGGTATGGCTTCAGAATCCCAATGAAGTCTTTAAGTCGTTAACCTATAATGGTTTTAGGAAAAACCTAGGTTAAAGGAGAATCGACTCTAGTCGCAACTAGTATCACACAGGAGGTGTGGAGATTAGGTTTCCCAGTTGCTAGAGTTCTCCCTTATATAGTCTTCAAATCAGGGTTTGATAACTTTGTGACAAAGCAATCAATATTCACCGTTAGGTGAAAAACCTGATTTAAGATTCAAACTAAGTTTCCACCGTTAAATGGTCTTAGCTTGTTACACACAAATGAAATATATCTTCATTTAGATATGGGCAACCGTACCTAAACGTGTATATTGAGTTGACTATATAACAGTTAACCGAAGTTAGCCATATGAACACTTTTGTGTTAACCATGTCCATCTTAATACTTCTAGATCAAACGATACTCAAATGAATCTAATTGTGTTATTCATAGAGTTGTTCAATTGTTTATATTCTCATAGAAGTATACAAGACACAATTGGAAAAAAATCGGATTGATTCAATATCAGTTCATGAACATTTTAGCCACGGTTTGCAAAGATTGCATTCCTTAATATATAATGTATTTTTTCATGAGTATGAAATCATAGTTAACCGATTTTAGAACTTAACCACATAAGTTTGCAAATGGGTACGCAAACTTAAGTTCCGGACTTGATCCTTTCTAACAGTTCGCAAATGGGTATGCATACTGTCGTCTGGGATGGAACTCAGGTAAATAAGTTTGCAAACGGGTATGGAAACTTAGTTCCCGTACTTTAACAGTCAAAACCATTCGCATACGGGTATGCATACTTGGTTCCCGGACCTGAATCATTCTTACAATAGTTTGCATATGGGTATGCAACTGTAGCTATATCCAGACAATGATTAATTGTTCTAAACTCCCATTCAATAATTGAAACATTCTTAGAAGACGACAATAGCTTTCTTATACAAACTATTAGCTTATAAGAAATTTTCAAGTGATCGAATGATCAATACGAAACATTCCGAGGCTACATCAAATGACTGTCTCACACAAATCATGTAAGATATTACCAGGTGATTTTCACATGATAATCTTTTGACTTTCTTCAAGAATAATGATGGACGTAGTTAAATTACAAAGATTTCCACACATATTTCGAGAAAGATATAAGCGAGTTAAACTCAACTCGAAATATCAAATGTGTATAATGTAAAGTCTATATATCTATACGACTTTGTCTCAATAGGAGATAGAATAGAATATACTTCTGAGTGATATATGAGTTCAAGTCTCCACATACCTTTTGTTTATGAATTTCCTCCAAGCTCCCCTTAGTAGATCTTCGTCTTCAATCGATGAACGCTATGAAGTCTAAAGCTCAACTACATATTCTATCCTAATCCGAGACATAGCTATAAGTAGATTAGAAATAAAGACTTATAGTTTTGCCAACTAAACTTGACAAACAAGCTTGAGATAGCAACGCTTGCGAGTTTGACTGAGCAGTGCTCTAACAATCTCCCCCTTTTGTCAATTTTAGTGACAAAACTATCAATACATATGTATTACAAAATAAATAAACATTGTAGCTTCTCATCCAAATGCTTTATTTCCTTGGTTCTTCAACATTCCTTGAATTCTTCGTCACTCCAAGTACTCCAGTAATTCTGAACGTGTTTAACTCAGCATCATAGTAGTTGAAGATCTGTAGCCATAACAATAAGAAAACAAATGTTCTCAATTATTGTTATACGGTGTCATAGTATTATTACACAGCATCAAAGTTCAATTGTATCACATCTTTGACAATAATACTATGGTGATATGTATCACTCCCCCTTAGTCAATACTTCATCTCACAATGAAAACCACTCCCCCTTACATAATCATCCGTAAACCATATGTATGTAGTGTGAACTACAAAATAATTCTCCCCCTTTTTGTCAATATAAATTGGCAAAGGTACGAAAACTAGCGGGATCATAATGAAATTCTCAAAGAGATTATTCATGACTAAAAGAGAACATATCAACTTTGTTTCGATGATTTCACATTGTCGAAACTTAGTGTATTCATCATGGAGTTTACAAAGATATAAGATAACTCCTACAATATTCCACAGCCGCACTCCCCACAAAGATTTGGCAATTAAGAACTCTCCCCCATAAAATGTCATTCCCGAAAGAACAACAAGAGCGACCTTACTTTCACAAGAAAATAAGGATTTCTTTGGACATTAACAAATCGCATGAAACATGAATTTGTATCCAGTAAACACAATTAAATTAACCACAAGAAAACCTCAATGATTAATTTAATCGGAAATGCTCAACATAAGAAAACTTACGGAGCCATACAGTACTTTCACATAAAAGTGGACCAGGGAAAGATCAATACTGCGAAATATTCAAAAGTTTATTCTATCTTTTATCAATATTTGCATAATGACATGATAGACTTAACTTTTGACATATATGGGACAATCATAGTTCACGGACGTAAACACACATATCCCATAACATTATTTGCAATATATGAAACCAATAAAGATTAATACTGCAAAATCATCTTCCAAATAACTTAGAATTTAACTAAATAAATCTAAAACATTGCAAGATGAAAATCGTTTGCAATAGGTATGTGTAATCACAATAATTGCTATTCCAAACCCTAGTTATCCTTCTTAAAACAAAAGAATAAATTCTCATAAGAAGTTTCCTTGACAAAAAAAAAACTTTAGACATAACTAGCAACCAGAGATCGAACAAAAACAAGTTCATCAGTTGCTTTCTTCAGTTCAATCTTCAGAACTAAAGATTCTTTGTTGCAATTTCAAGTTTACCACGAACAACCTCAAAATCACGAAAAAGATCTCCAACCAATTGAGATGACATCTGAACTGGAAGATCATTTTCATGGTCGACTGCATGGTAACAGGTAATGAAAACAGGGTTCTCGTGAAACTCAATGACTTTGTATTCTTCAACTTCGTCTTCCTTTTTGCATCCATCCATTGTGCACACCATAATATCATAAGAAAAATCTTGATGTTACGGAACGAGCATATCAGAAGAAGTAATCCATGATATATATATATATATATATATATATATATATATATGAGATTTTCATAGGGAAACCCTCGGGTTACTCGTTTACGTTCGGTAAAGGGTCGGGTGCACGTTCGTTCGTGGTTATGAACCAAATTCAAAACCAAGGAACCATTAGAGCCTATTTTTAGAAGTATGTTTTAATAACATCAAAAACAAGTCCTCAAAATATGACAGAACATCTTAGCCCAATAGAGCACAAGGTAGTTGTTTATAATCAACAATTCAACTGTCATTTAGGAAAAAACAGAATGAAGATTTTCAAAGTGAACAACAAAGAAGATTATTTCAAGAGTTATTGATCATCATATAAAAATTAACCGGAGAAGGGCTCAACAGTAAGATGATCATTTTATTTTTAAACCAAAAAACAAACAGATACAATAAAGACCACTTTGTCAAGAAGAAAATAGCTTCTTGAGAATTATGAGCATCTTCACACGGTCTCAAAGAGGATGCACAATTGTAAGCAGTCAAGTTGTAATTTTATGAGAATATAGCTCATCAAGGGTATTGACATTTTCCTTTTTTTTTATCTTGAATATCATCAGGGAGGTCAATAGAGTTAGTCTCAAGAGAATTAACAAGAGGAGGACACGAGATACCTGAAGCTGCTGCCTTCCTTGACTTCTTAATGCTACGCTTGAGTCTATTTATACTGGTCTTGAGTTCCGAAACACGATTATTGATATGAATATATCCAACACTTCCTTTATCCACGTAAGAAGAGTTTGAAGAATTTTCCTTACTCATTGGATCAATAAAACAGACATTTGTCCTTATAACACAATTCTTTTTACAATTGTAGAAAGCCTTTGTGTTATCTTTACAGGCAAGACTTGGCACATCACAACACTTTTCTTGTCTGGGAGTTGGACATTTAAGACCAGTAATGTAAGAAACAGGTTTGATTACTTCCTTAGACATCCAAATAAAAATGTTATGAAGTTTTTCATTCCGCAAACGAAAACGACATTTTTTATCAAGATGACCTTTGTTTCCGCAATAATAACATCTGAAGGGAATGTTATTAATCTTTTTCATATGAGTAGGAGATTGACTTCCTTTGTTCTTTGACACTTCTGCAACAGAAGGTAAGTTTTCACTTTTGCCATTAACGAAATTTTTCTGCATGAAATTTCTATTATTATTACCAATAAAATTAATCTTGCTACTGCTTGGAGTGTTTATTCCCTCATAGCCCAAACCTTGTGTATTATGATGTTTCTTACAAGCTCCCAGCATAGTGGATAATTTTGTTGAACTAAGATTATACTTCTTCAAGTTTTCTTCCAGCACATTTACCTTGCTCTGAGCGGCAGAAAGGTTATCCTCCAATTGTTTCTCTCGTGAGAGAAAAACGTTTTCTCTGTCTTTAAAACAACATGGTTGAGAGCTACATCTTGCTTCGGATTCAGTGAGTTCTTCTTTCAACACATAAAGATTTCGATGAAGATTTTCACATTCAGAATTCTTTGAACGCACATCTTCTTCACGATCTTTAAGAAGGGATTGTAAGAGATTATACCCGCAATCGTAACCCTAAAAGAGTTTTCTCATTTTCTTGTTTTCTAGACAGAAAGGAGTCAGAAACTCAGTCAAACAAGATGTTGACTTATTTTTGTTTATGAGATGGTCAAAAAGCTTGATATATTGCAAGACTTCCTCATCAACATCTTGTCTACCATCTGAATCACTTTCATCTGAAAGATCATCCAACTGTTCATCTAGGAGTGTTTCCAAGTTATACACAGTTTCAGACAATGGAGAAGACGTGAGAGATTTCCCAGGAGAAAAAAATCTTAGGACCAAGTCAGGCCGTTTCAGAACTGGTAGTGTGTTTAAAGAGATAACACTACTGTCCATAGAGTAAGATTGCTATAAACATAGACTTATGAGGTCTTAAACGTGTTTGCCTGCCCTGATACCAATTGAAAAAACGGGGGTCTACAACCACACCCAATATTTTGTTAGGCAATCTGTATGGACTAACTCCAATATAATTCCAAGAGAATCAACTACACATTCAGACTCAATCAATGAAAATAAATCCAAGATTTATATCTCTGTTTCTCAATGCAATCAGCAAATCAAACAAATGGAAATCCGCGAGCCTGATTATTATGAGAAACAACTTGAACGATACCAAAGACCAATATTCAAGTGTCAACCAATTTCAATCAAGAACCAAAGGTTGGATTTACCAATTGATTGAACTACGCACAACCTGTGATATTTCAATTATATAAACAAATATAATGCGGAAAATAAATAACAAAGACACCATAAGTTTTGTTAACAAGGAAACCGTAAATGCAGAAAAACCCCGGGACCTAGTCCAGATTTGAACACCACACTATATTAAGCTGCTACATACTCTAGCCTACTACAAGTTAACTTCGGACTGGAATGTAGTTGAGCCATAACCAATCTCACACTGATCAAGGTACAGTCGCGTTCCTTACGTCTCTAAATCCTAGCAGGGCTCTACGCACTTGATTCTCTTAGCTGATCTCACCCACAACTAAGAGTTGTTACGACCCAAAGTCGAAGACTTGATAAACAAATCTGTCTCCCACAGAAAAGTCTATGCTGATAGATAAATCTGTCTCCCACAGAAATACCTACGAAGTTTATGTTCCGTCTTTTAATAAGTCAAGGTGAACAGGAACCAATTCATAATCCGGTCTTATATTCCCGAAGAACAGCCTATAAATATCAATCACCTCACAATAACTTAACCATATGGTAGTAGAACAAGTTATTGTGGAATCACAAAGAATGAGACGAAGATCTTTGTGATTACTTTTTATATCCTACCTATCGGAGATAAATCTCGATCAAATCTTAGAGAAGATAGTACTCAATACGATAGAACAAGTAAGATCAGAACATGCAACTACAGAGAAAATAGTTGGGTCTGGCTTTAAAATCCCAATGAAGTCTTTAAGTCGTTAACTATAATGGTTTTAGGAAAAACCTAGGTTAAAGGAGAATCGACTCTAGTCGTAACTAGTATCACATAGGAGGTATGGGGATTAGGTTTCCCAGTTGCTAGAGTTCTCCCTTATATAGTCTTCAAATCAGGGTTTGATAATTTACTGACAAAGCAATCAATATTCACTATTAGATGAAAAAACTGATTTAAGATTCAAACTAAGTTTCCACCGTTAGATGGTCTTAGCTGGTTACACACAAATGAAATATACCGTCATTTAGATATGGGCAACCGTACCTAAACGTGTATATTGAGTTGGCTCAAAAAAAATTAACCGAAGTTAGCCATATGAACACTTTTGTGTTAACCATGTTCATCTTAACACTTCTAGATCAAATGATACTCAAATGAATCTAATTGTGTTACTCATAGAGTTGTTCAATTGTTTATATTCTCATAGAAGTATACAAGTGTTGATGGTTGTTTTTAGTTCAGGGCTAAAATTGTAAAACCCTGTATTTAATGCGCCATCATTCTGCAAAGAAGATTGAGTCATTTAAAAGTGATGAGTGCCCAGGCCTCTTTACTTACATATGTATTGAGCAATTCAGTATATTTATATTAAATTTATCCAGAATTGTGCGTGTAGCAACAATCCCAAATATTCTGTAAATTTATGAGTATTTATTTTATGCCATGTTCCCCAGTTGAACTCTTAATACTGACATGACATGACAACTAATGCTCGCTCCCATCCGAGTAGCATGAATCTCCCAAAGTGTCAGGATTAAGATGCGTGTGGAAGTACTCAATCAGAGGCACGCAAAGTTATGATTCCCTTTGATATTAAATTAGTGATTTTTTTGTATCAGTATGAAAAAACTCACCAAAAATTGATTGATTTTGCGGAAACCCGCAAAATTCAGCTCTTTAACCTAATTTTATCAATTTGCAAAAATTAGGTTTTTTATGCCCTACGCGATATTTCGAACCCTATTGGTCGAAACTAATCCTAGATACACTAGGAAATTGATCCAACATGGAACTAGTAGGTGCAAGATCCTACCAAAAGTGGAAAATAAGAGGAACTATGGCAAGTAAAAAAGCAACAGCAAAAGGAGGCGTGGCCACGCCACTTGGCCGGCCGATCCTTTTAGCAGGCGCCGCCCGTGGCCGGTATTATGTTAAATAACTAAGTTATTAATCGGCCTAGATTTAATCTCGATCAACGGGCAAGGTTAAAATATGCTCACCAGCGCATCGGCTACAGTGCTGGCCGGTCGAACAACTCCCTACGCACCGCTAGCACCAAAAATCGTTAGCCAAAAATAGGTTGGCCACACGGCTTTTAAAACCTAAATTAAATCAACGACAGCCATTAACTGCCGCAAATAATCTTGACTGCCCAACTTCGCCAGACGAATTGGCCAACCAAACTTCTATTCTAGGCGCCAAACAAGATGTGGTCGTGACCATTGGTCACCCCTTTTCCATGAGGATCAATCGGCCAAGCCGCGGCCACCCATACGGCCCCTAAACGCGCGCCCAAAGATGGCTGGCCGCATTCCTTATAAAAATCTTAAATAAATTAGCGGCAACCAATAACTGCCGCAAATCATCTCAGCCATCAAATTTGGCTATCCAATTTAACCGGTCTAGATTTAACTTGGATCGGCCAATAGGATGTCGAAATTGCTGCTAGCTATCACTCTCCTATAAGGACCGACCGGCCTACTTTTGGCATGCATGAACAGCTCCAAGCAGCTTCCTGAAAGTGGCCGGTCACACTCCTTTTAAGACATTAGGTTCCGCGACCAACCAAGACAGGCTCTATACAACGATGTTTCACATGCATCGATTATTTTGAGATGCTTTCTTAAAAGCGATGCTTTACATGCATCGAGTTCATACGATATTTTATAAGTATCGGTTTCACAAATAACTTAGTTATTTAACATAATAGCGCCACATGCTATTCTTTGCGGCAAGTCTCATGACTTGGCTCGCCACACATGACCACCCGCCGCCTGGCTTGCGCGTGATTGGTCTGAATAACTAGGTCTTGCAAACAAGACCCATTCAGTAACTTGCTAAATATTTTCCACGAAAATACTCGAGACATCAAACATGTCACAAACTGGGGGATGCTCATCAGGGTATTGGTCTGGCGGTTTACAGCGTGCGCGGCGTGCAACACGCCCATTATGAGAAAGTGTCAGGAAAGGGCGGACGGTTAACAGCAGTAAGAGAGTAGTGGGTGTAAGGCTGACCAGCCTTCCCTCATGACGGAAACGTGATGGTCACCACCTTTTACACATCCCCACTTCTCCACTATTTAACTGTCTCCACTTCCTACGAGATCAGGGCGCGCTCAATCATGACTTGTATAAATAGGTTTTAAACCTATTTTGACAAAAAACACAAGTGTTATCAACACAAGTATCAAGAAAAACACCAAGAACTGATAGCTTACATTCTGCAAGCCAGTTCAATATTCCGATACAAGTCATAAAATAGCCACACCTTCAGAGTTGACCATTCTGATCTCAACACCTTCTTCGCTTCCCTCCCTAAGATCAACCCTTCTCCTTCACTTTGTGACCGAAGCAAGACTGGAACGGCCATTTCTTGGTTTAGGCAAGGATTGTACAGATAGATATCTCGAATCTAAAGTACTCCCGTGCAGTGCATTTGTTTAGGGTTTAGATTCGTTTCTCGGCGGCACACCCAAATTTACCAAAACCTGCAGAATCAGTTTTTACCCCAAAACAACAAGACACAATCGAAGCAAAATCGGATTGATTCAAAAGAATCAATTCATGAACATTTTAGCCAAGGTTTGCAAAAATTGCATTCCTTAATATATAAATGTATTTGTTCATGAGTATGAAATCATACTTAACTGATTTTATAACTTAACCACATAAGTTTGCAAACGGGTACGCAAACTTAAGTTCCGGACTTGATCCTTTCCGACAGTTCGCAAACAGGTATGCATACTGTCGTTCTGGACCAAACTCAGGTGAATAAGTTTTCAAACGGGTACGCAAACTTAGTTCCCGGACTTTGACAGTCAAACCGTTCGCATACGGGTATGCGTACTTGGTTCCCGAACCTGAATCATTCTTACAACAGTTTGGATATGGGTATGCATACTGTGCTATATCCAGACAATGATTAATTGTTCTGAACTCCCATTTCAATCATTGAAACATTCTTGGAAGACGACAATAGCTGTCTCACACAAACTATTAACTTATAAGTAATTTTAAAACGATCGAATGATCAATACGAAACATTCCGAGTCTACATCAAATGAATATCTCACACAAATCATGTAAGATGTTACCAGTTGATTTTCACATGATTATCTTTTAACTTTTTCCAAGAATAATGATGAACGTAATTAAAGCAAAAAGCTTTCCAATACATATTTCGAGAAAGATATAAGCGAGATAAACTCAGCTCAAAATATCAAATGTGTATAATGTAAAGTCTATATAGCTATATGACTTTGTCTCAATAGGAGATAGAATAAAATAGACTTCTGAGTGATAGATGAGTTCAAGTCTCCACATACCTTTTGCTGATGAAGTTCCTCCAAGCTCCCCTTAGTAGATCTTCGTCTTCAATCGATGAATGCTGTGAAGTCTAAAGCTCAACGACACATTCTATCCTAATCCGAGACATGGCTATAAGTAGACTAAAAATCAAGACTTACAGTTTTGACAACTAAACTTGACAAACAAGCTTAAGATAGCAACGCTTGCGAGTTCGACCGAGCAGTGCTCTAACAGTCTTAACCAATGCAAAAGATGCATTAATAATTTCAGACACTTTGTGATTAAACTCATCAAATGAATCTTCATCAGCCATACAAAGGTTTTCTCAATCAGAATTTAGGTTTTGAAGTCTCGCTTCCTTTTCAGAGGTATTCCCTTCAAATACAGTTTCTAAGATATCCCAAGCATCTTTAGACCGAGTGCACGTAGTCACATGGTGCTAAAGATCTGGGGTAATGGCATGTATGATAGCATTTAAGCCGTCAAAATTTTTCTTTCCAGCAAGAATATCATCAGGTTCATACCTACCAATATCCTTTGCAACTGTTACACTGTATACTGTAACCAATGGAGGATTATAACCATTAACAACATAAACCCATTATTGAAAATCACGTGCTTGGAGAAAGGCACGCATATCAATTTTCCACCATAAGTAATTCGAGCCATCGAAGACTGGCAGTACGTTTATAGAGATAGCGCTTCTGTCCATAGAGTCAGATTGCTACAAACACAGACTTATGAGGTCTTTAACGTGTTTGCCTGCCCTGATACCAATTGAAAAAGCGGGTGTACAACAACCACACCCAACATTTCGTTAGGTAATATGTATGGACTAACTCCAATATAATTCCATGAGAATCAACTAGACAGTCAGACTCAATCAAGGAAAATATATCCAAGAGTTATATCTCTGTTTCTCAATGTAATCAACAAATCAAAAAGGTAGAAATCCGTGAGCCTGATTATTATGAGAAACAACTTGAATGGTACCAAAGACCAATGTTCAAGTGTCAATCGATTTCAATCAACAACCAAAGGTTGGACTTACCGATTGATTGAACTACGCACAACCTGTGATATTTCAATTATAAAAACAAATATAATGCGGAAAACAAATAACACAGACACCAGAAGTTTTGTTAATGAGGAAACCCCAAATGCAGAAAAACCCCGGGAACTAGTCCAGATTTGAACACCACACTGTATTAAGCCGCTACAGACTCTAGCCTACTACAAGTTAACTTCGGACTAGAATGTAGTTGAGCCCTAACCAATCTCACACTGATCAAGGTACAGTCGCGTTCCTTATGTCTTTTAATCCCAGCAGGACTCTACGCACTTGATTCGCTTAGTTGGTCTCACCCACAACTAAGAGTTGCTACGACCCAAAGTCGAAGACTTGATAAACAAATATGTCTCCCACAGAAAAGTCTATTCTGATAGATAAATTTGTCTCCCACAGAAATACTTACGAAGTTTTTGTTTCGTCTTTTGATAAATCAAGGTAAACAGGAACCAATCTATAATCCGATATTATATTCCCGAAGAACAGCCTAGAAATATCAATCACCTCACAAAATCTTAACTATATGGTAGTAGAACAAGTTATTGTAGAATCACAAAGAATGGGACGAAGAGCTTTGTGATTACTTTTTATATCTTACCTATCGGAGATAAATCTCGAGAAAATCTTAGAGAAGATAGTTCTTAATACGATAGAACAAGTAAGATCAGAACACGCAACTACAGAGAAAATAGTTGGGTCTGGTTTCAGAATCCCAATGAAGTCTTTAAGTCGTTAACCTATAATGGTTTAGGAAAAACCCAGGTTAAAGGAGAATTGACTCTAGTCGCAACTAGTATCACACAGGAGGTGTGGGGATTAGGTTTCCCAGTTGCTAGAGTTCTCCCTTATATAGTCTTCAAATCAGGGTTTGATAACTTTGAGACAAAGCAATCAATATTCAACGTTGGATGAAAACCTGATTTAAGATTCAAGCTAAGTTTGCTTAAAACCAAAGCCATATCTCTCCACCGTTAGATGGTCTTAGCTTGTTACACACAAATGAAATATACCTTCATTTAGATATGGGTAACCGTACCTAAACGTGTATATTGAGTTGGCTCAATAACAGTTAACCGAAGTTAGCCATATGAACACTTTTGTGTTAACCACATTCATCTTAACACTTCTAGATCAAATGATAATCAAATGAATCTAATTGTGTTACTCATAGAGTTGTTCAATTATTTATATTCTCATAGAAGTATACAAGACACAATTGAAGAAAAATCGGATTGATTCAAAAGAATCAGTTCATGAACACTTTAGCCACGGTTTGTAAAGATTGCATTCCTTAATATATAAATGTATTTTTTCATGAGTATGAAATCATACTTAACCGATTTTAGAACTTAAGCACATAAGTTTGCAAACGGGTACGCAAACTTAAGTTCCGGACTTTGATCTTTTCCGACAGTTCACAAACGGGTACGCATACTATCGTTCCAGAACGAACTCAGGTGAAACAGTTTGAAAACCGGTACGCAAACTTGGTTTCCGGACTTTAACAGTTAAAAACTTTCGCATACGGTTAGGCATACTTGGTTCCCGGTCCTGAATTATTCTTACAACAGTTTGAATACGGGTATGCAACTGTGCTATATCCAGAAAATGATTAATTATTCTAAACTCCCATTTCAATCATTGAAATATTCTTGGAAGACGACAATAGCTGTCTCACACAAAATATTAGCTTATAAGCCATTTTCAAATGATCGAATGATCAATACGAAACATTCCGAGTCTACTTAAATGACTGTTTCACACAAATCATGTAAGATGTTACAAGGCGATTTTCACATGATTATCTTTTAATTTTCGTCAAGAATAATGATGAATGTAGTTAAAGCAAAAAGCTTTCCAACACATATTTCGAGAAAGATATAAGCGAGTTAAACTCATCTTGAAATATCAAATATGTATAATGTAAAGTTTATATATCTATACGACTTAGTCTCGATAGGACATAGAATAGACTTCTGAGTGATAGATGAGTTCAAGTCTCCATACCTTATGTTGATGAAGTTCCTCCAAGCTCCCCTTAGTAGATCTTCGTCTTCAATCGATGAACACCGTGAAGTCTAAAGCTCAACTACACATTCTATCCTAATCCGAGACATAGCTATAAGTAGACTATAAATCAAGACTTATAGTTTTGACAACTAAACTTGATAAACAAGCTTGAGATAGCAACACTTGCGAGTTCGACCGAGGAGTGCTCTAACATGAGCGATGAGCTCTGTTGATGTCATACACATGCTCTGGGTGTACAGATCTGATGGATAGGATGTGAGCGATGAGTTTTAAGTAGTGATGCCAGCTGCGGGCATTTAAGTAAGTTGGGTACTTAGTGATAGTGTGAATTACCAATAATGGTATTTAGATGATCTCATTCGAGAGCCTCACTTGTAGAATATTCGCGACTCGAGACATAAAGTGAGATAGTTCGATCTCATGATGCAAGTGATGTAAATGGTCTTGGCGGCGCATTAAGTCATGGTTAAGAGTGGTGCTGGTATTAGTAATCACGAACACCAGAAGATAAAGTTGTTCAACATGAAGCAAGGTACTAGCTAGTGATATTATTGGGCGTTAGGCCAGGGACTAAGGTAGAAGGGTTTTTGGGTTGGTGGTATTAGGTCAGCAACATAGAAAGAAGGGTCCTTGGGTTGGTGATATTAGGTCAACGGCAGAGACACAAGGTAACGCCAACGACGGATGAAGGATGGGTTGGCGCTAGAAAGAGTCAGCCCCGTGCTGGCACTGGAAATAACATAGAGCTACGGAGATTTATCTGGCGTTGGCAGTGAGCTAGCGTCGTGAAGATTTATCAAAATCTAGATAGTAAGTTGTGCGCGTTGGAAGAAGATGGTGTTGGCTATTGCCAGCGACGTGAAAGTTTGGTGTTGGTGCAAGATGTGCCATCCTTTAAGGCAAAGTTAGTTCTTGTATGCACTAATATCCTCGAATGGTTGGCATGCTCAACTTAGAGCTTAGTGGCACTTTCATCCGCGAGTTGTTTGTGAGTCTTAACATACTTCGTGTGTGATTTGCAAGATTATCACGTAATATACATTAGATTTTTTACTATAGTCAAATTATGGAACTCGGCTGGGAATAAGGGTGCACAAGAGCCGAGCCGAAAAACTGGACCGTGCCGGAACCGGTGGAACCGTACCTGGTTTTGTACCGAACCGAGGAATGGGGTACATGTACCGGTCCAAAAACTGAGAACCAGCCTCTAGGGGGTACAGGTACACGACCCTATTCATGTCCTGTACCATCCCTTCCCATTTTTACCGAATAATACTGACCATTAGATTTAGGGATTTAATCGGATGGCGGTATATATAGAAATTGGGTTAGAAGAATAGATGGGTTTCTCATTTTCTTTTTCCTCCTTCTTCTTTGCGGCTCCTCTTTCTCTGATAGAATGGAATGGATGAATACAGGTGGTGATGATGTTGACAGTAATGCAGGAGATGCAAAGATTCAATTGAGTTGGTAATTGGTTAGTTGTGAGTATCCGTGGCTCTGGTGGTGTGGTAATGAAGTAGAAAGAACTAGGTTGATGTTTCTGTCAATGCAGAAGTTATGGGATTGCTGTGATTGGAGATAAAGAAGTTATGGTAGTTGTTGTTGCCAGCGAGAAATGAAGAAGAGTAAGGACTGTTGAATGCCTCGAGAGTTTCAGTGATGGGTTAAGATGGAACTGCAGTTTAAGGTGGTTTAATGACAGTGAATAGAAGCTAATAAGAGATGGGTTATGCACTTGAATTCAAGCAGAGATGGTGGAGGAGATTCAAGGCTTTGAGGTTGTTTCTGCAAATTTTCGTTCTATGGTTGGTTTTCAAGGGTGAGCTGAAATGGACAAAAATGGTTTCTCATTTTCTTTTTCCTCCTTCTGACAAAAAGTACCGACTGGTACCGGAACCGTCCCTGGTACCGTACTTGTCCCGAATGGTACCGGAACCGAGGAAAGAGATACAGGTACCAGTCCAAAAACTAAGAACCGAGACTAGGGAGGTACAGGTACTCGGCCTCGGTAAGAACCGAGCCGAACCGTACCTTGTGCACCCTTAGCTGGGAATTATGATGAACTAGTGCAGTGATTCATTCGAGTAGACGAATATATAATCAGTAAGTAGACTTCAAGTATTGAAGGCTTATGCATACAAACTTGTATTCAGAACAAGTTCATACAAAGATGCTGTGAGCACATATAATAGAAAATCAATATTACTCAGTGGAAGTCTAGATATTGATACATAAAAGAAAATATCATTTATACTTATATTTATCTGTCCTATCATCTACCTCATCGGGATTCGGAACCGAAGAATGAAATACATGTAACACCTTCTGACTAATTTGTACTCATTTCCGACAGTGTGATCACTATGATCTTGATTTTGAATTCATATGTGCCAAAAAATAGAATTAGCTGATTTAGTACAGTTTTGTGCTTTAATACTTACTTGCCTGTGCTTTTCAGTTTCGTTATTATAATTCATATTAAGTCTTTAAATCTTGATAATTTCACGATTATCCCTTCACTAGAATTAGGTTTATTATTTGAATCCTTACTAGTTCATCTTTTAATCTTTGTGATACCAGTTCTCTTCTAGGAACTACTCTAGTTGAATCATTGGTAGTTGATTTGCTTTCCTCTTTGTTTATTATAATAAAATTATAGCCTGGAATGTGCGGAGCGGCTAGGATGTGGTCGGGCCACATAATATAAGTATGTGACTCCTTTTTTTTTTGACACGTCTTTAAAACTGTTTTCTTCTTATGTTTACGAAGATTTAGAGATGGCTAATTTCTAAGGAAAAGTAGTTTTATGCTTTTGTGAAAAAAAGTAGGATACTTTTGGGTTTAAAACTAACTTATCAGTACGTGTACATAAAATAGGAGGGGCCGCATACTTGTATGATGTATCCCGACCACATCATAGCCTTGGCATGAAATGTGAAAAGTAGCGGGAAACCCATAACTCAAAACCACCTGAAATATATTATCCAATGCGATAAGCAAGAATTCTTTTTTTTTTCTCTAAAATAAAATCTCAAATGCACACTCTTAAATCTTTGTTAGCTTCTTATCCCAATGTCCATGTACTTGATTCAATTAAATTAGTTGCATGGGGGTTTAGCTGTTGCTTGGATAGAAAGATTTCATTTTGAAATTGTATAATGAAATATCGACATGGTTAACATTCTTGCTAAAACTAACTTTGCAACTAAAGAATGGTCACATGGCTCAAAAGTTTCTTAATGATCTCCATAGGTAACTTCTGGTCCAAAATTTGACTCGAGTCTTAATTCTAAATTGTGGACCAAATCTGCGTTATGATACAAAATCTACCTGCTGACCTGAGATAAATGACGCAAAATTTACTTTACAATCAAAAGTTTATCTCATGAGTCTGTGACCCAAATTTTTCTAATATATTAACATATACCATGTGGGATGTGACCTAAAGTTTGCATTGTATCTACAAAAATTCTCTTGAACAAAAATCTGACTCAAAATCTACCCATGAGTCCATGACAGGAAATCAGTACAGTGCAGTGACAACAAATTATATTCTTCCTAACTCAAACCTATAATTTACAACTTGACCGCAATCATCCCATATACCCGAATTCTATTTCATGACTTCTGTAACCTTAAATCATCCGGGAGTTGGATGAGTAAAAATCATCTAAATTTTATGGGATATTTTGTGTTTCCTCCACTCCCAAGATCGTTAATTAGCGTTTCCTCCCCAAAAATATTGAAATTAGCGTTTCCTCTCATCGTTAGCAATTCCGTCCAAACCTTGATTAGCTGAGTCTGCACCTGTGCGTATGGGGAAAAAACAAATTTGTTTTTTTTAGTAAATTACCCAAAACGACCTCATGCCTCACAATTATTGACTTCCGGTCTTCTTCTTCCCTTTTATCTAATAGGGATCTGAAGCAATTTCAGAACCAATAACAACAATTTCAGACCAAACTCGACGGATTGAAGTAATATCTTCAAAATGACTTCTTACAGTCCTTGTGTATCAAATTCCAATCATAACCAAATATCTTACCACCATGTGCAATCAACTAAGATGCAAGGGACAAAGAAGAGCCGACTGAAAAATTTAGAGAGACCATGGTTTTTGTTGATGAAGAAATCAGAGCGAGAAGAAATTGGGTTTTTGAAGAAATTGAGAGAAATGAAGTCTAGGGTTCTTGTCAATGGGTTTGAGTTGAATTCGAGAAATCAACAAGTGATATTGATTTGGATCTGGTTCTGACCTAAGCAGTTGAGATGGTGGCCGTTTCTGGAATTTAGGGTTTGTTTCTTTAACTGTTTAAAGCTGTGAACCGATGGGATTGAGAACAACAACAAGGAAAGGATTTTGTTTGTGCTAGGAATCAGAGCAGCTGCTATTGGTGTTTGAGTTCTTGGAGGTTTGCACTGGTGGTGTTTAGGTGGGTTCAAAATGGAGTGCAGGTCTAAGATGCCGCTGTCATAGATGTATGCTAGGATAGGTGAACGTACAGATGCAGTGAATGCGAATCTGTGTACAGGGATGGAGATTGAATGAGAATAGCAGGTGCTAGTAGACTGAGATGCTGCAGATGGTGATGAACAGATGATATTTCGTCATGGTGATCACCGTCAAGAAGATGATAATTACTTACAAGCTGTAGATGAGATTCAATGGAGTTTAGATTCATGTACCACTGTTGATTCTTCATCTTCTTCCGGTGACCGGAATAACTTGAAAATTTCAATCGAATTAGCTATGGAAAAATTAGAAGATGAGGTCAAGAAATTATTGAATACCCATACTAAGTTCATCGAAACCAATTAGTTAATCGATTTGGAATCATCGATAGATTCAGAATGATTTTACAGGGTTTTCTAAAATCAGAAGCAATAGGGAGATGGTGCAGTCGATGTTAAATCTCCGTCATTCACTATTTCCCTTTATCAACAACCGTTAGATTACATTAGTATGAGAGGGTATTTCAGGGACTTCCATTTACACGTGTACACTTTATGCCACGTGTGCACAACAACCGACTCAGCTAACCGAGCAATGGACCGAATTCCTAACGATGGGAGGAAACACTAATTTCAATCTTTTTTGGGAGGAAACACTAGCGATCTTGGGAGGGGAGGAAACAAAAAATAACCCAAAGTTTATTATAGGGGCTAGTCTGAAATATTTTTGGGGGTTGTTTTATGAGATAAAATAGGGTCATAATGGAGCAAAGGTTGTTAACTTTTATTGATTGTGTATTTTCGACAAAAACGAAAATCACAAGATCTCCTCATAACCCATATCAGAAATACATAGTCTATGCGCCCATCAATGGCCTTGGGAGTTTTGTACTGATCGATATAGCTTTTTTATGTATATATATGTGCTAGGGCTCCGCGCAAGTAAACTCTCAGGTGTATATATATTTCCCGAGTATCTCAATATTTATATTGTACTCACCTATGTACCGAATCTACATTGATTGGACAGCTCCTAAATGGATTAACCACTATTATAGAGCAGCATTGTTCTCATAATGCCACTGGTACTGGTTGCAATTCTCCCTAGATGTTCTCTGACTATACAAATATACATTCACGACATACTTTATTCTTAGAGGGACATCCACTAGTACAGAACAACTTGAACATGTCCCAAGTAACAATAATTCCACAACCGGACTTGAACATATCCCAAGTAACAATAATTCCACAACCGGATTCCTTGAATTCGTTCTTTATATTTACGTCGATTTTTTCAAATTTGATCCATACTAGTCGATGTGGAGCATGATTTCTTTGTCGAAAACTGGAGCAGAGGTACTTACGAGAGGAGAGTTACATGAATCATCCGAGAATTCTAGAATTAAAATGCGAATACCAGAGTCTAAGACCGAATTGGAAGAATAACAGAGAGTCAAACCAAAACTTGGGTTAACAGAGAAAAGGATAAAATCATCCTCCCTAATAATAGAGATGAGCTAGAACAAATTGGAGAATCAAAAGAATCTCCGTCATTAAGGAAATGAGAAAGAAAAAAAAGTTCTTGTAAGAGTAGGAGAGAACGAAGACATGATAACAAATTGGAGAAAAAATTGGTTAACCACATCTTGAAGAATGCCTGGAACTGGGAACGACCTCCAGTTGACCCGATTCCGATCCGGACTTGGCTACAAAAACGCAGCAGGTATCAAGCTTATCTGGGATGTTGAAAGGGAATAATGTTCTCTTGCCCAAAATCGAGTCTCATGCCGAAACCACGTCTGAATCAGAAACAAAAACATTGACCAGAGCTGGATGAGTTGTTGGGCGTGTCGCTGGGCTTTTCTCGTCAAAATTAAACTGGGCTTCGAAATATGTATGATAAGCCTCCCCAGCTCCTGGGATATCCATGAAAGAATCAAAAAAGTTTGAGTTTTGGTGCTTATTGATTGAATTTTTATTAGCCGGATTCCATTATTTGTAAATCTTGGAGCATGAAAAGATCATTGCCTGGCAGTGGATAATGCCCATATCATATTTATTTCCAAAATGTCTATTTTTGAAGCTTGGCGCAACTCTCTTGCTTTTGACCAAATTAAACCTTAATTAGATTGACAAGTTATAAATTCAAACAATTTTGTTCACTTTCGGTCTGTATCAACGACCGTCGTAACATATAAGCATTGGCAAACACTGATTCCATAGCTTGTGGAAAATGATTAAGTGGTGGATAATACTACATTGGTTTCTGGAAAAATGTTATTACTACTTTTTCGTTTTAACCTATAAAAAAACCAAATTAAAAAAATGGTAGTAATATTTTTCAAGAGAGGATAATATTAAAGATGATACTAAGAGATAAAATCATAAAAACCATCACTTTCGGTGCTTTAATCCGATCATTAAACTTTTTGGTGATTTAATGAATGAACCGGAAACAATCTGAGACACCCAAATCAATACGAATATACCCACAACCACAAGTGATAGATTGCTAATGCTAGAAATTGATAAGCAGATAAATTATCCACAATTAAACTGAATTAATCAAACTGATAAATCAATTTAACTAATTAATTTTTGAACAAACTTTTCTAATTTCACCTTCCAAACCAGTCTTCACACCCACATTACCCATCTTCCCCATCGATTGGCTAAATTCGACGTTGAATAACAACCTGCTCAAACCTCTAAAGGGACCAGAAAAACGCCGAACCACGTGTTGAGTCGCTGAATCAGTCCATAATCTCTGATCAGATTCAAGAACTCCTCTTCCATTTCTCAAGTTTTCAAAGAAACTTGAATCAAATCTATCTTCGCTACCAGTATCGAATGCAATACGCCTAGTTGGGTCACCATCAGCTGGACATAGATCACGTAAAGTTTGAATGAACGATGGATCGATCAATGGGTCAGCCCCAGTGGTTGAATCTACATTGTAAAGCCTGTATCTGACAAAGCTGCAAGCTGTTGTCCCTATGGTGTGGCCCCCTGTAGTTGGCAAAAGAAATCGTATGTATATTAGATTTCTACTCAACAGTTATGTACTCTTAATTAACTAGTAGAATATTCGGTTAAGCTTACCAACTAAACTAACAACGTCTTTAATATCAAGTCCTTTATCAGCAAATTTTTGTATTTGTACATCGACTGAATCCGTGACATCGGGAAGATTAGTGGTATCAGAAGCTAATGATACACGCCCATCACGACGTCCTGTTGCTACTGGCCAACTTGGCCCATTACTCTGCACGATTCATGGTAAATAACTATCAACTTAGTTAAATACGTAACATTAAAACCTCGGTACTATCAGTGATGAGCTACTTACCAACACGACAGAATCTCTTGCAGCTAAGGCGAGAATATCAGCACAGGAAACAACACCAGGGCAAATAGCTTCGATTTGTTTCTTTGCATCCTCGATGACTTCATAACCTCTCAGTGAAAGATTAGGTCGAGCAGTTTTTTCTGTGGAAGCTCCGTCAATAAGAACCGAAGCATCACAACCTCGAACAAAACAATCATGAAAATGCATCCTCAGTAACCCTGGGGCTAGTCTAGGGTTCGCATTAACATGGGTTTGGACAGTAGCTCGGATAATGGATTCAGCTTGAGGACATGTTCTGAAATAGAACCCAAGCCGAGTATGTTGTGCTTGAACAGATACCATCGCAAGGCTGGTTATTGTTAATAACAGGAAAACCGAAAGATGAGTACTATAGTAACCTGCCATTGGTGAAAGAGAGGATGGGATACGGAGAGATTGTGAAGGATTCGGAGCTGAGAATGAAGAGATCTGACTTCGCTCTTTAGTTTTGCATGTTGATTGCTGAGTAGTGATGATGTTTAGAAAATGAAATGAAGAGTATATTTATAGGGATTTGATGTTCACGGGAGCAGGTCAAATAGCGAGTGAGAGAGACTTCAAGGAAGGTCACTCTAATTTGTCGAAACACAAAAGCTAAAAAATCACTGCTTAATACGTTGCATGGATTAATCATTAATCAAGGTGCTATGTACTGCACTATCCCATCAAAAGAAAAAGAAGAAAAAAAAGTTGGTGTAACACTAATTTAAAAGGCCCTACACCTTTATCAGGAATGGGATTAAGCTCAAATCTCGGGGAGCATTTTACTAACTTTCAAAAGCAGAGCCGGCCTGAGGCAAGGCAGGCAACCTTGAGACTCCATGCATCCTATATTCTACTCTACTAGTCTCAAGATCCTCCAATTTGATTTCAACCCTACCAAGAAAGCAATTTGGTCGAAATATACCAGCCCACAAAGATTTCATGGTTTCCAAAGATCCTCCATTACAAGAAGACAAATTACAAATCAGCCTGTCTATGGTAGTGGTTGAGCCGCGGACATAAAAAATGCCCTCCTGTAAAGATTTATTGACTTTTGCTTCTTCCATTTAGAACTATTTTTAACCTATTGTAAAAATAAATTCTAAAATTAAGTGCTTGAGGATACAAATTTCAGAGTAGTGCCAGTGGGATGCAAGTGCAACCACTCCCATCAAATTGAGCTTTAATTATGAGTCGGTAGAAAGACCTTTAGTAATACAAAAAAATTGTGGGAGACCGTCCCAATGGCCTCAACCCCACGGACACCAACAAACCCAAAAATGGGATCTTGTGTTTCCCATAGGGTCGGGTACCATTTTTTTATGTGTTTGCCAAATTTTTGTGTCGTTTAAATGAAGGTCTGTCCAAAATAATTTAGTTATCTCTAATCAATTATTGTACAAACTCAAATTTAATTGAATTATTGATACAAAATAGTCAAAAAATTTCTTATTAGAAGGGCTGTCGTTCGCCAACCTACCGAGATGATTTTCCCTTAGCTTGAGGACAAAGAACTCTGGATATGTACTCCGATGTTATTACACGAAAGTATTCTACAAAATTAGAATTTCAAACTTTTCTTAACATTGAGCTTCTTAATTAGTATTATTGTTGAAAGAAAAATGTTAAATCATATTGAAAAGGAAAGAGATCGGAAGTTGTACAAACAACCTATAACTATACAAGAGCGATGAATCAAAATTTTGGGGATTTAATAACGGAATCCCACTTATACATGAAAATTAGTTGCAGTGGACTCACTACAAATTTTAGTATTTGACCCCCATAAAACACTGTTAGCTTGATATCCATAATGAGCTCCTCTTCCGTCTTCTTCGTGCATTGAAAAGAAATATTGTCTCGTTCTTTCCAGATTACCCAAATAACAGCATAGGGAAACAATTTCCAAATAGATTTTCTTAATTAAAGTTGCTCGAACGAAAATGTTATTCTTATATGGGATTTTTTTCATGGAAAGTCCAGAATAGGGAATGCAGTAGGGTTCATTTTCTCCCATTGATTATCTATCCTAATGATATAAGGGATATCCAACTGTCTTCGGATCTCCACTCAGAATCTTCCTCAGAAAATTCCTTGAAAAATTTAGTATCTCTTATGCTATAATATTGGATTTCGTTCGAACAACTTTAATCAGGAAAATCTATTTGGAAATTGTTTCCCTATGCTGTTATTTGGGTAATCTAGAAAGAACGAAACAAAATTTGTTTTCAAGGCACGAAGAAGACGGAGTTTCCCCATGCTGGTATAATCGATCAAAAAAAAAATGATATTGGTATCGCCCCTAAATCCGGTGAGTATAGTCTTGGGTCATAATATTGCTTCTTTGAAGACAATGAATATTCTTCATGTTTGCTCAAAAAATAAAATTAAAGATAAACTAAGTCTTCGCAAACATAGCAATGACTAAATGTATTTTTATTGGTCATAACGAATGCTAAAGAAAATAAAATTGCAAATTCATAATCCTTTAGACTCCTTCACTTTTAAATCATTTTAAATTTCTCTGATTTTCTTATCTAAGAGATTAAATTTAATTATCATATATATTTTCAACTAAATTCAAGAATCATAAGTAAGCTTACGACCCCTTCTCTCCTCCCTCTCTCCTGAAACCAAAAACTGAAAGAAACCCAAACCCTAGCCGCTTGAGTTCAACTGCTCAGATTTGCTCCTTTAGGAAAAGATCTGAGTAGAATAGATCATCTTCAACCTCTTCTCTTCCCATTAATCTTCAATAGTTTTGATTTTATTCAGTTCTACCTTTTCTTCTAGTTTGATTTCATTTTCTTCTGCTTTCTTTGTTTGGAACTTTGATTTTCTAGCTGCATATTCAAATCTTCCTAAGTTTTCTTGTTTGAAGTGGTGTCCACAGCCAAGGGTTCGGATTTTTCATCAATTTCTTGTGAAGTTCTCGCTAATTTTATCCCTACCAGTATACAGTTTCTTCAACAACAATGGATACTACATCTACTTCAACAGAAACCCGGTTAGCAAAAGCACCAAGGATTCCATCAATGGCTTCATCAACAGCAACATCAAAAGACACCAAGACTCAGATACCGATTCAGTTAGACTCCAACCTATTTCTTCCGATTTTCACCGATCCAGATGACCTGTGTTACTATTACTGCTACTTAGGATACTTAGTTTACTGTTACTGGTTATGTTTTATCCAAGAGATTAACAATCCTTGGTTTTATGAAGAAAAAAACCTTGGCTAGATCTTTTCAAAGATCCCACTGCTGCTTTTTTGCAGAGTGCAAAACTGTTTTGTTTGAAAAAAAAATGGCCCCTTAGCATTGTTATGCTATTGATTTGTTCTTTAGTGATTCATGGAATAGTTAAAATAGCTGAAATGGTGGGAAGTTTAGTCAAGAATTGGGGGAGTTTCTTTAGACTTGATGATTGTAATAGTTTATCTAGACTTGATGATTATAATATGATCTATGATCACCCCTGTAACTATCCTGATTTTCAATCAGATGAATCTATCAATATATGAGGCTTGCCTCTTTTATGGAAAAAAAAAAACTAAATTCAAGAAATATGAACAAAAACGGAACCCTGAAATTTGAAATCTTATCATATCTGGGTTAAAATCCGATTTGGGGAGAAAAATGGATAATGTGTCATGTTTTAGCCGCTTGGACTCATTCATGCCTTAATGAATCCTCAATTTTAATTAGTTTTCTTTAATTTTCGAAAAATCTCTTTGATTTTATTAAAGCTAATCTTTATTAATTAGCGAATCCGTTAAGCTAAATTACTAATTTATACATAATTTCTCCACCGTTAGATGCAGATTCAATGAGTGAAAAGAATCAAAAACATATAAAAATAAGATTTTGTAAAACAAGATTATAATAATCTATCCGTCTACATTTACATTTAATAACAGAAAAAATAATATAAAATTAAATCTGTTGTAGATAAACTAAAATTAATACAAAGATAAATAGAGAGGAATAAAGGAAGCTCTTTATCGATGGATACATCTTTCGTAGGCTAAGTGAGGGATTCGTTACATTAGGTTTCCAATGCATACGTGCATACTAAACGTACGGTTATAGTATGAATTTAAGTCGAGGAATTGGTCAAACAAAAACATAAAAGATATTAAAATTAGTGCCTTTCAATTTCTAAAGGTGCTGCCTGTTTCAAAGGCATAGACACTTCTCTAGTCATTGCGCGATGGAAACAATTTTTTGTTACTTCTCACTGATGTAACCTTCTTTTTGTAAGGGTTGTTTTTTTGTTTCTTCCTGCCATTTGGCAGCGGTTGTTTGTATTGTTCTCTTCTTTCTTCAATAAATTTCTTGTTTTACCGATCAATAAAAATAAAAATTTGGTCAAACAAAAACTTTAAGAAAACTAAAGATCTTTTAAAACTAAGAAAGATTTAAAAAAGAAAAATCACTGATAAGTGAAGGGATCCGTAACTATTTTTACTTCTTACAAAATTTTATGTACTATGCCAATTAATCTTCGGAGGATTCATGTTACGCAATACTTTTTCATCGGTCACCCACCATGAAATCAGTCTTTGAACCCACGAAAATTTATTCAACGCCTAAAGTGACTAGCCCTAGCAGAAAGTTCAGTATTCTATTCAATGAATTACTTCAACGTGAGCTTATTGAGAGTCTACTCGTTTAGTCACTCAAATAGCTACCATTTGATTTGGTTGTAAATACAATAGATTGCTAGTTACAGCTAACTAATGTCTTGCTTATATACACAATCAATCAATCAAATTCATATCATGGCAATGCCATGCCAGTGTCATGAAATTAGACTATCCAGTACCTTGCCACGTGCATGCCCATTTACTTTTAAGCTCTGAAACCTCAAAACAATACAAAATCAAAAACTTATTAAACACAAAATATATTTATGTCAATCATCTGATCTGACATAGATAGAACTGGCATAATCAAAACCATCCATCCTTAGAGTAACCAGTGCCAAGTTTTATAGTTTCTTGGAAGGAAGAGGCCGTGCAGTTGGAACATAAAGTCTAACAAGAACATAATACATAACCACACACCCCTACAGTTTAAATTGGAAAGAAAACCTAACTATTACTATTATTAAACGAGCATCTTCGGCTCCGAAAGTCCGAACGCAACTATGGATGGTTGTTATCAGCAAGACTTCCCATTCCGAAAGCATTGATCCGCTCCTGTACCAATGAAAAACACAGTTACACTTCAATATTTCATTTCAAACGAACAAAATGATATTAATTCCTTACTGTGTCGATCATAATTGATAATCCTTACATTAGTATTGCTGGAACTCGCAGCAGAACTGCCTGAAGAATGCGGAACGTACCTAGCCCACTGTCATTTTATTTATACAACCAATCGAAAAGAGCATTTAGACCAAAACACTATAAACAAATGCATTTTTGTTATATGAAATCAGAAGTGTGTGCACTTTTATATCGAATATATACATACGTTTTTTGCTGCCGAGCTAAAAGCTTCTCGATGAGGTATCTCGGGATTGGCCGTTTTGATCCTCTGGATTTCCTCCCTTTCATAATAATACAAAGACAGATATATGAAATTATTTTATCCATAGGTTAACGTAATGCACTAGTAAATAGTATATAGGGTGTAATAGAGATATTGATGTCTCACTTCATGAATCGATTATAAGCCGATGGAAGTCTGTGTTTCCTCTCAGGTGCTGTTTACAGAAACCCATATTTACATGCAACAAAAAGGAAACAATGACACAATCATGGAGATGCTTGAAAGGACAAAAAAAATATGACTATGAAATGAAATAACATAAATGGATCTCAATTTAATCAGAAAATAAAGAAAGATGGATCAAGTTATCCATATACATACGCTTAACAACATAAGGAGCATTGGAACTTGGCTGCTGGTCGAATGTTAACGAGGATGAAGACATAGACGATGTTTGTCCCCCCTTTCTATGTTCAAAGTAACCCTGTTTTCCAAGGATTCACGCATAATAAGACATTATTATGTAGGATAAGGAAAGTAAGAAGACACAAAAAGGTCATTATTGATTATATGTAAACACTAAAATTTTCTATCTTCCCTTTTTATTACTGCTAAAGTTCTAATATCTAGCTAGGTCTTTTTAATATACTCGATTTCGTCGATCAAAAAAATTAGTATCAGCTAGCTAGGTATTGATATCTTTAATTTACTTGTTGACGATGGAAGTCATTGAGCATAGCTATATAATTCATACATTCAGCATTGGTCTACTAGAACCATGTATTCATATATCGAACATTGTAAGGACTAACTCATTACCTGAGGAGGAGGAGGAGGATGATGAAAGGTTCCACCAGTATTAGGAGGGCTCATACTCTGTTGCTCTAAAGCAGTTGATTGATGATGCACTTGGCCTACAGGCCTAGTGCTGAGGAAGGAAAGGCAATTACAATAACCACATTTCACTGTCACTGTGTCAACAGATCGTTTGCATGGAACTCCAACCTGAAATGACAACCACTGCGTCATTACTACAATGATAAACTACTACTGCAAGTATCAAATACATATACAAGAACTCAGCGATATGCATCTTAGATGAACTGAAGTTCGATGTTTACAAATAATGAACAACATATGCTTAAGTTCTCTTTGGCTCGGTCAAAGAGGTGAAGTCGTGGTTTAGATACTTAAATTTAGTCGTTTCTACATACAAATAGTTGTGTGTATCAAATAGTTCAAATACTATATGTATTTTTTATATTTCAAAAATCCTAGTTAAGATGTAGTACTAGCTAAGAGCAACATACAGTACTTAGTGGTAGTAGTAGTTGTTGTTGTACTGGTTCAAAGTAGTTTCTAATCATGGGTGGAGAGTTTTCAAAAGCTTTTTTCGTTGTTCATGGGTTTGAACAATCCTAAACTATAAATAGTTGAACAAAAAGGCGAAGAAACTCAAACAAGTGAACAACAAGTTATTAAATTATGTATGGGATACTGATAATTACAGCTAAAACAGTGTTGCAAAAGTTGCAGCGAACATAGCATAGATGCTCAGAATGAGAATGTATATCCATGACGAAGATGATGATCAGTCTAAGCTGATTTAGCTTTGAGAAAGAGATCTAGAGAGAAGTGAGAGCGTGAGTAGGGATAAAGAGAGAAACAGAGGCGGTTTTGATGAACTTAAAGTATAGAGTTTGTGAATGAGAAATGAAAACCTAGGGTTTCTTTTATGGGAGAATGTATGTATTTGTAGGAGTTCAAAAAGAATATCTAAGGTTTACTATAATGGACTTCTCTCCCTCTATTTCTTCTCCTGATGACGAAAATGCAAAGCTAGAGAGAGAAGGGCTGCACGGCCAAATGGTAGAGCTACCTAGGCGACAAAGAGTCATAAATATATGAAATCCAACTTATAAGTTTTTGTGTTCATATCTAATTAGGTTTTTCTATCGGTTCGATCAGCTCCATTCAATGTATGAGGTTGTCCAATAAGATGATGCCTCAATAGCCAACAACAAGGACCATTAATAGTATATATAAACATCAGTACTGGTACTCTGATATAAGCTCATATTCCATGCATGCAACCATGCATGCCTGGCCCTACCATGTACGGATAAATGTCTAGTATAAGTTATGTACTTCCTTTTCTTCATTTATTAATACTAACAACAATTTAGCTTCTCTTCTGCTAATCAACTTTTCAAGTACTCATTATAAAATTTGTCATATTGACTCAAAATATAGCTAAAGCCAAAGGGTAGTAAATGGTGAAAATCATCTTCGAAAATTTTGCCACTTCAAAGAGTAAACCTCTGAAAAATCGAGTAAATAGTAGTAGCTTTTCTTTCATTTTTGATACAAGACAAGAGTAAGTAAGTAAGTAGAGCTAAACTTTTAGCTTTTATGACAGAGTAATAGATATTAGTTGCGAGCACTAGCATAGTTAACAATTTACATGCCAATGAATGGAGACCATGGGTTACCCAAAACTACACTAAATTCAGGAATCCTATAGTTTCTTTCATTAACACTTTTCTCTTTTTTCCAAACAAGATTCTTGGAGATTTTTATAATTTCAATAATTATGTTCTTGTATAAGGAGATACTGAGATACAATAAGGGTCCGATTTATGATGAGGACTTGATACAAAATTATTGGGGTAGTTGATAAGAGCATTTATACTACTGTTGGGTAAAAGAATTCAAATTTGGACATTTTTTTACTCCCGATTCCCATGGAAGTAGACCTTTATAGCTGGCAACCAATGCAGGAGGATAAGGATTTTGATCATTTGGGTATTGCCAAACGGGATTGGGCGCATAATATGTGTGGGGGTTTAAAATCATTCTACAGGCCAATGAAGGAATGGGTTTTAAATCTTTGTGTAGGATCAACATTTTCACCTGGCTTAATTTTAAACTAATCCTGGTAGAATATTTTAATAAAAAGAAACTCTTTCAACAGAGGCTCTACAAAAGACAATTCAAAAACTGTATCATAAAAATCTTAACATCTTTTCAATTCTTGGCAGAACAACACTCTGTCCCTATTTTTGGTCCATTTGTGGAAACTTCTTCACTAGTCATGTACTTAATTGAATAGTGATGCATTGTTTAGTCAGAAGTCATACTACAGACCCCGTCAAAGTTAGGTCATTAACAATGATCTAACATCTCTAGCTATATGATCAATTAATTTGAGACATTATTAAGCTAAAATGGATTGTTTCGAGACACCTAGAGTAGTAGTACATTCGTACTAGGTAAGAAAGATTGGTTCATGTGGATGAAAACCGAGGAAAATGACTGATGATAAAGTCACATGTCACTCTCATCTAAATTATTCAGTAGGATCATTTCATATGTTAAGGGGTTTTGATTTGACAATTCCATTTAGTTTCTATAAATGAAGATTATGTCTCCATTCACTTACTATATTCAACTTGCTATTTTCATATAACTCCACTTCGACAAGATTTTGTTTCTCTTTTCTCAAATCTTTACCATTATTTCTTTCAATCAGAAATACACTTATTTTTTTCGTTAGTATACTCTATCTGTCATGTTTAGTACTCTTTTCGTTTGATCTTCTCTCCTCTGCTCACAAATTTTAAGACCATTAACGGTTTTGGACAATTCAACAGATCTGTGAAAGAACACTTTTCTACCTATTTCTAGAAAAGAAGAAATAGAATCAATTAGCTACTAGACTTTATCAAAATTGGATCGATGTATTTTTCAATTTTATATGGAGTGTTTAATTGGATTGTCATGTATAGTAATGGTGGTATTGTTTTGTCTTAGATTCTTTCTTCTTTGTATATATCATCATGATAATTGTTGAAGAATAAACCAAGATACTATGAAGAAGATAGAAGGGATCAACAAGTTTCGTTGATACAGTGTGAAGAAAGCAGTATGGATCAACTATGAAAGTTGACACAGTATGTTTAAATCAACTGGTACAGTTGACACGATGTGAATGGATCAACAAGTATTGTTGACACGTTGGTACGGTGTTTATGAAGTAAACTTGGGTTGGAAGTATTACTTGTTTTAGAAGTTGTTTACGTGAAAGTTTTCTAGAAGAGTCTTTGTTAGAGTTTGATTATGTTAGGAAAGTGTTTATTTCTTGAGAGTCAAGTTTGTATAAATAGGATGTTAGGCCATGAGTTTAATCTACATCAATTAAGAGAAGTTTTTTCGAGTTTAGTTTTTGTGTTTTTCATAAGTCTTTGATATCAGATTTTCTACATCTGGTATCAGAGCACTGGTATCAGTTTCTAGGGCTGTGGGTATGAGTTGTTAAGTTGAAGAAGATGACGAGTTTAAGTTCAATTAAGGTACCGGTGTTTGAAGGTAAAAACTTTGAACACTGGAGGTTGCAGATGGAGAATATTTTCATATACCAAGAGGTATGGGATATCGTGAAAGATGGTTATGTAGAACCAGCAGAAGGAGTAGTACTTGAAGGAGCTGTGCAAACTTTATTAACTGAAAACAGAAAGAAAAATTCTAAAGCTACATATATTCTTCATCAGGGTATTCATGGATCTCTCATGGATAGAGTTATCTACATTAAAGAAGTTAAAAGAGCATGGGATGGTTTGATAAACTACTACACAGGATCTGACAAGGTCAAGAAAGTTAGATTACAAACTTTGAAAAGAAAATATGAATTATTGCAGATGGAGACTACTGAGACAATATCAGATTTTTTCTCAAAGACACTGAACCTTGCCAATGGGATGAAAGCTAATGGTGATAGTATAGAAGATTCAGCCAATGTAGAGAAAATCTAAGAAGCTTGCCTGAGAAGTTTGAATCAAAGGTTACTGTTATAGAGGAATGCAACACAGTTGCAACTATGACTTTTAATGAGTTATTGGGTTCATTACAAGCTTATGAACAAAGATTGCTAGAGAAAACAGCTGCTACAAAATAATGAAGAGGCACTTCAGAGTCAAGTTAGCTGAAGAAGAAATCAAGGAAGTTCTAATACTGGAAGAAGATTCAATAATGGAGGATATCAAGGAAGAAATAATACTGGAGGAAGATCTAATGGAGGTTATCAGGGAAGCAGGCAAGTTGATAGAGCAAAAGTTCAGTGCTACAACTGTGGAGATTTTGGGCACTTTGCTAATGAGTGTCCAAAACCTAGAAAGACTACTGAAAATAATTATAAATCAAACTTCAAAGCTAATATAGCTGAAAGCCAAGAAGAAGAAGAAGAAGAAGAAGAAGGCTGAAAACATGCTACTTGCATGTCATACAGCAGAAGAACAACCTCAACTTAAGTGGTACTTAGACACTGATTATAGCAATCATATGTGTGGCAGAAAAGACTTATTTGATAAGCTTGATGAGTCTGTAAAATCAACTGTGAAGTTTGGTAATAGTTCAACAATTCCAGTTATGGGAAAAGGAAGAATAGGAATTGTTCTTAAGAATGGTTCAAAAGCATACATCATGGATGTGTTTTATGTACCAGGTTTACATCAAAACTTACTAAGCATGGGTCAATTGTCAGAAAGAGGATACTCTATGAATATTTACAATGGTTTTTGCTTCATCAGAGACAAAAGAAGAAGGTTGATAGCAAAAGTACAGATGACAAAGAATAGATTGTTTCCATTGAATATTCAGCATCAAAGAGAAAGTTGTTATAGTACTCATGTACATACTGACTCTTGGTTGTGGTATAAGAGAATGGGACATGGGAACTTTAACAGTTTACAAGTTTTAGCAAAGAAGGAGATGGTATCTGGTTTACCTTTTATTGAGCTTCCAGAATCAAGATGTGATAATTGTATATTTGGCAAACAACAGAGAGATCCATTCCCAGTTAACAAAGCTAGAAGAGCTGAACAACAGTTGGAGATCATCATAGTGGCTTGTGTGGTCCTATAGAAGTTACATCACATGGAGGTAATAACTATTTCATAACTTTCATTGATGATTATAGTAGAAAAGCATGGGTATATTTACTTAAACAAAAGAGTGATGCTTTTCATGCTTTTAGAAGTTTTAAAGCATATGCTGAGAAACAGATTGGTAAGAGCATCAAGATATTAAGAACTGATAGAGGAAAAGAGTATACTGTTGTTGACAGTTTTCTGGAAGAACATGGCATTCAACATCAATTAACTGCAAGATATACACCACAACAGAATGGAGTTGCAGAAAGAAAGAATAGAACTATAATGGAGATGGCAAGAATTATAAGGAGAACAAAAGATTTACCAAAGAGTTTCTGGGGATATGCAGTTGATACAGCTGTATACTTACTTAACAGATGTCCTACAAATAGTTTGAACAATATGACACCATAAGAAGCTTGGAGAGGTACAAGACCAAGTGTAAGGCTTCTGAAAGCTTTTGGGTGCATTGCATATGCACATGTACTTAAAGAACTTAGAAATAAGTTGGATGACAAGAGTGAAAAGTGTATTCTTGTTGGTTATAGCTCAGTAACCAAAGGATATAAGTTGTTTAATCCAGAAACAAGAAAGGTAATTACAAGCAGAGATGTGATCTTTGATGAACATTCACAATGGAATTGGAGTAGTGGGTTAACAAACAATGTTGATCCAAATTTTGGGTCAGCAAGGAATGTTGATCCACATACTGGATCAACAAGAAATAATGATTCACATACTGGATCAACAAGTAATGTTGATCCACCTACTGTTGTCAGAACAGTTCCAATAGTAGTTGAAGAAGAAGTGCAAATTCAAGATAATGTTGAAGAACACCAAGAAGAAGCAAGAACAGGAGCAATACCACAAGAAGAAACTACAAGACAAAGAAGGAAATATGTCATACCATCTAGGTTGAATGATTATGTTTTATCAAGAGATAATGAAGATACTGATGATGATGTGGTGAATTTTGCATTATTCGGAGACTGTGATCCTGTAGCTTATGAAGAAGCTTCTAAAGAGCAAGGTTGGATTCAAGCCATGAATGAAGAGCTGAAATCAATTGACAAGAATAATACTTGGGAACTTACTACACTTCCACCAGGAAAGAAACCTATTGGTGTTAAGTGGGTTTACAAAACAAAATACAAGTCAAATGGTGAAGTAGATAGACTGAAAGAAAGGTTAGTTGCTAAGGGATATTGACAAAAACAAGGAGTAGATTACTCAGAAGTATTTGCACTAGTTGCAAGACTTGATACAGTAAGAATGATAATAGCTTTAGCTGCACAGAAGCAATGGAAGTTATTTCAGATGGATGTGAAATCAGCATTCTTGAATGTAGTATTAGAAGAAGAAGTTTATGTTGAACAACCAGCAGGTTACATTATGGAGGGGAAGGAGAATAAAGTATATAAGCTAAACAAAGCATTATATGGATTGAAACAAGCACCAAGAGCTTGGTATACAAGAATAGATTTTTATTTCATTAAGAAGGGGTTTATAAGATGTCCACTTGAACATACTTTATATTTGAAAGCTGATAATCTTGGCAATCATATTATAGTATGTTTATATGTGGATGATCCTATATTTACTAGAAATAGTTCTGAGATGATCAATGAATTCAGGGAGGATATGATGAAGGAGTTTGAGATGACAGATCTTGGTTTAATGTCATATTTTCTTGGCATAAAAGTATAACAATCTGAAAGAGGAATTTTTATTAATCAACAGAGATATGCAGAAGGAATACTAAAGCGTTTCAAGATGGATAATTGCAATCCAATCTTAACACCAGTAGAAGAGATATTGAAGTTGACAAGAGAAGGGTCAGGAGAACTTGTGAATTCAACAGACTTTAAGGGACTTGTTGGATGTCTGAGATATTTGACTTCTACAAGACCTGATATCATGTATGCAGTTGGACTGGTTAGTAGGTTTATGGAAACTCCTAGACAATCGCATTTACAAGATGCAAAACGTATTATGAAATATGTTAAAGGAACAACTAGCATGGGAATTTTTTATACTATTTCAGAAGATCCAAAATTAGTTGGTTTCACTGACAGTGATTGGGCTGGAGATACATAAGGAAGAAAAAGTACATCTGGTTATGGATTTCAGTTAGGAACAGGATTCTTCTCTTGGTCATCTAAAAAGCAACAAGTTGTTTCATTATCTACAATAGAAGCTAAGTATATAGCTGCTAGCAATTGTGCTACACAAGCTGTGTGGTTGAGAATGATGCTGAAGTAATTGTTTCAAGAACAGAAGACACCAACAACAATAATATGTGATAATAAGTCAACAATTTCACTAACTAAGAATCATGTGCTTCATGGAAGAAGTAAGCACATTGATATTTAGTTTCATTACATCAGAGAGCTTGTCAGTAACAAGGAGATAGCTATGGAGTTTTTTGAAAGTAAAGAGCATGTAGATGATATTTTCACCAAGTCTTTGAAGTATAACACTTTCATTTACTTGCGTGGAAAATTGGGAATGATTAGCAAAGAATATCTTGGTTTAAGGGAGGATGTTGAAGAATAAACCAAGATACTATGAAGAAGATAGAAGGGATCAACAAGTTTCGTTGATACAATGTGAAGAAAGCAGTATGGATCAACTAAGAAAGTTGACACAATATGGTTGGATCAACTGGTACAGTTGACACGATGTGAATGGATCAACAAGTATTTTTGACACGTTGGTACGGTGTTTATGAAGTAAACTTGGGTTGCAAGTATTTCTTGTTTTAGAAGTTGTTTATGTGAAAGTTTTCTAGAAGAGTCTTTGTTAGAGTTTGATTATGTTAGGAAAGTGTTTATTTCTTGAGAGTCAAGTTTGTAAACATATAAATAGGATGTTAAGCCATGAGTTTAATCTACATCAATTAAAATAAGTTTTTTCGAGTTTCGTTTTTGTGTTTTTCATAAGTCTTTGATATCAGATTTTCTACAATAATTGATCGAAGATCTTGGATTTGATGCTCATAGATAGAACTAGAGCAGTAGTATTGCTAGTAGAGTAGTACTACCTCCATTTCAAAATAATAGGCAGGTTTGTGTGTATTTTACACACAAACCTGCCTATTATTTTGAAACGGAGGAAGTATAATTTTTCCGGTTGTTAAACAATTAAAGTCTCATTTTAACCCATTTTCTTAACATGCAAAGACATATATACCCACTCTTTCTTTCCTTTTTTTTCATGAAAGAGGCCAACCTCGTAAAATGTATTAATAAGGCCGATAATTAAAATCGAAAACATTACAAATATTTTTTATCAAAGCTAATATATCTCCACCAATTCTAGACTAATAATCCTTACATTTCATACATAAATTCCGTATCATAATTCCATAAGGGCCAAAGAACATCAAAGGGACAAATTAGTTTTGAAACAAAACTAAAGTGTATCATTGCACAAAGTAGTGACTGGATCAGGTCCAACCAAATATCATCAAGAACATGTAAGCATAACTTATATGAACTTAGGTTTTCAAATTAAGAGTTTCTTAATAAAACAAAGTAGCTAGTAATTAAAATCTAAAGTTTCCTAATGAAACAAAGTAGCAGTATCTAAAGTTTCATAATTAATGAAACAAAGTAACATGAAGTTCTGAATTGGTCTTTAGAGGTATGAACCGGGTTGAATCAGCCTGAATCGGCATCAGAGTCTTGGTAAAAGTTGAAACTGATGAAGTTGCAGACGATTCCATTACTAAGATTGAAGTTGTTCTTCTTGCTAATGAAGATGATTCTTCTCCAAAGAGAAAGCAGGGTCTTGAAAAAAAATCTTCAACTTTTTGAACAAACTCAAAATCAAAGCAAACTTGTTATTGAAATCCGATTAGGAAAGATAAAACAAACCTTTAACAAGAAACAGTTAAAGAGAAAAGGAAAGGACTAATAACATAATAATAGAAAAATCTAACAAATCTAACAAATCTGGAAACAAATATGACAACATGAATTAGAGAGGAAATAGGAGAATTTTTGGTGGTGATTGACTCAGCTTTCTCCCATGGAAGCAAATCTGAGCCGACGGCAAGCTAAGTTTTAGTTTTTCCTATTATCGCAAGAGGAAAGAGAGAGAGAGAAAAGAAAGAGACTCGGTACATATGTGTGTGTGTGTTTTTAGCAGGGGTATATAGCTATCTAGGGGTGTCATCTGCAATCTCAGCGTGTCTTAGTTTTTGTTTTGTTTTGTTTCGATTTTCTTGGCTTTCCTTGGTAGTTTTTGTATATTCTTATTTTTCTAATATACTCTCTCTTTCAATTAAATAAATAAATAAATCTTAATTATGTAGTTGCCCAGTCCGAATAGGGAGGATGAGTGCAAGCTTATGCCCATTTCATTTGCGTACATTTTCGGAATCAAAATGGCAAAATTAGACATGTGGCTCAGTTTCTGGGACCAGATGTGAGGAATTACGGTTCACCGGTTTCACCATCCAAAAATTGATGAAGCAGCAGGCAACTTATAACGGAGCGCTTTGTACAGCACGGTCTCACTTATATAACAAAACAAAAGGTGTGTTGGCAATGAACCTAAGATTCTAACCAGGAACTTAAATGGGTTATTTAGATTTTAGGTCCCATTAAAGTGGCCACCACATCATAGGGTCCTCAAAATGACCAATTTCATATTTAGGTCCCACTCAAACGGTTGACTTGACAGTTAGAAAACTATAGGTTAAGTCATGCTTTACTAAATTTACCTTTAACTTAAATAAGGGATGGAAAACCCAAATGCTTAGTCCTTGATTCTTTTATCTTCCTTGCATGTTAATTTGTTCAGTCACAACGGATCCGTTGTCACATAGTAAAAAAGTAGCAAATTATTCAACCATACAATTCAATTTGAAACGAAGTTCTTCTGAATTTCAGGTTAATGAATTAATATTGTTCGTATACTCGTAGTAAATCGGTATACGTGGAGGAAGTAAGATAATCGTTACACATGGAGGGAGTAAGATCTTTATATTATATTGAAATAAGTAACTTTTTTTGTAAGACCATAAAGCTTGTTGGATCCTTAAAAATATATCTGACAACGAGTCTATGAATCGGACTATAAGTCTCCAAGGCTCAACCTGCAAATAAAAGTGGTTATTCAAGATAATTATAAATCTTAACCGAAACGGGTGAGATAATGTTATATTTATCAAGGTGTTTCTTCGAGATAACTATGAATCTCACCCAAAAGAAGATAAGGTAAGGTTAAGTCTTGGTGATTATTCAAGATAACTACAAATTTCAACCTAAATGGGATAAAATAAACACGGATGTAGTTGGTTATGAAAAGACGAGGGTACCCAAATACACCATAATCTTTAATTTATCCACCTATAAGTCCTCTTACCGAAAGTGATTGTCTATGGATAAAGTCGAGATAATACTACAAATCGGTATTCACACTTTGTGTGATCGTCTATGGATACGAGATTGAGACAATACAACAATCAAAGTGTGATTACTTGATAATAGGTTCGGACTTAACCAAACTCTATAGGATCACTATCAAGTAATACGGAGTTAACGTTTGTGTAATTTATTTTAAATTATAATAACAATAATTATAATTGCAGAAAGGAAAAGTAAATGACACGGCAAGATTTTGTTAACGAGGAATCCGCAAATGCAGAAAAACCTCGGGACCTAGTCCAGAATTGAATACTCTCAGAATTAAGCCGTCATACAAAATCTAAACCAACTTCGTATAGTTGAGACCAAGTAACTAACCCTAGTTCACTTAGTTTCTTAAGTATATATCCATGCGCGTCCGATATTCAATAAGTGCACGCACTGGAACAATTCCTTTGGATCGTATTCCAAACAGTAAAGGAACAACAAATCTGTTTGGTAACAACTCTCTTGATTCTTTCAGATGAAGATATCTCAAGTCATAAGAAAAGGCTCTTCTGCTTAACAAATAAACTCCTTTGGCTGGTCAGATCAATCTATCCAACAACTACCGAAGTAGCAGAGTTTAGATTTGCAATCAATCAATATAGATTCAAACAAGAAACTATAAGGTGATGCCGATCTTACACAACTAATCAATCGAATAAATCCGATTCTATTTGGATCCCAACCGATCAAGGTTTATGCACACCCAAAGATATAGAAACCAAATCAGAAATATTCTTTGTCTTCAAATCTTCTTTAATCTTCAATAAACACCTGCACAACACCACTTGAATCTCTTGTGATCAATCACGCACAGAACGGAGTCTGTTAACAATGAATTATCACAAGATGTCTTTAGATCTAAAAACAGTTCTAAAGATCCCGTCGACACTTCGATCTAGTTTGAGTGAATCTTAAATCAGAAAATAAGATTCTCAAGAATAAAAAAACTAGGTGCAATCAAAGTTCAACAACCGTTAGTCAATCAAATCAATCGAAAACTAATATAAACTGCAATTATCTAGTTTCCCACCAACGGTACTCGTAGAGCTTCTTGATCCCACAAAAGTCTTTAAACGAGCGGTCGTAAGAGATTTCGTCTAATTAGGGTACTTTCTACTCCGAATAGACGGCTCCACCAGAAACAACAAAAAGATGAAGTTTGACTGGCTCTTAGGATAGTTTGCTAGAAATGCAAACTTGGGTACTTATAGACCAAAGATGTTTGGACACTAAGGAATTTCCAAAACCGAAAATTCTCAAGATATGCAATAAATGCCCAAAATCGGTTTTCATAATTCCTGGAAATGTTTTGTCCAATATTTTCGAAATATCACTAGAAAATCTCCAATTAGTAAATGCACATTACCAATTTTTATTTTCCAGAGATATGCATTTAATTGCTGGTAATTAAAAGCATATAAACCTAACAACCTTAGTTAAAAGATTCTTAATTTATTTCGGTCCAGGATCTCCTTGAATTATTAACGAATATCTTTGAACAATAAAGGATAAGAGTTACTGATCATGTTTAAAGTATGTTGACATCTTTTCTTTGTAAATCCTTTTTCATATTTACAATCTTGGAATCGATTATACCACACTTCCAAACAAGTTTAGAATTGGTTCATCTGTATTCCAAGACAACTATATGATTGATCAAATATCAAATCACTAATCATGGGTTTACGGTTCTACCAAACACAAGGATCGGTGCTACCTCAATATGGTTACTGGGTCCAGTTACATCAGTTACCAGGATCGGTTACGTCAATTACCAGGACCGGTTACCATATACTCATGGTATTACTTGTGATCGGTTACACAAGTCACTAGGATCGGTTATACCAATTACTAGGACCGGTTACACCAATTACAAGGATCGATTACACATTACTTTTGTGATCGGCCACACCAATTACTAGGATCGGTCACACCAATTACAAATATCGATCATACCATCTCAGATGATTACGTAGGATCGGTTACACTAATAAAAGTCATACCAAATCATAAGTCAGGCACTGTGATTAGTTATACCAAGATACATAACAAGTTATGATCGGTTCTACTAACTCACACATATTGGTAATCCAAAGATATGCAATGAATAACAATACCAATAAGCCTGGTGATTTCCCTTTCGATTCATAAAACAAGTTCATGAATGTACTTCCTTTAAACAAATGTAAACATTGTGTCCTAGGATAAAATCTTCACCTTTACCCATACACATAATCACAATAGCATTCATACGATTATGTTGATGTCATATATATATACGAAGTTCAAAAGATAAGCGTTATACTTCGTATCATAATTCCTTAACACTATGATCATGTGATCATGTCTTACTAATAGAGTATAATCATTCACATCTTCAGAGTTATGTTTTCAATATAGCACGACTTGAAAGATACGTTAGGAATGAAACAGTTCAAGTCAAATATTACTAACCTCAAGAGGAAGGATGATGTCGTCGTTGTAGCTTGTTACTTCTTCACATTCTTCAAGTCTTCGAGTAATACTTGTATGTCTCATAATCCTAGACTTTCTAGTCTAACCTATATGAAGTTGTCTCTAGTACATAATCAAGCGACTCTTAGATGATTTTTGATTCACTAAAATATGACAACCAAACTTGACATACCAACGCTTGGTGGGTTCAACCGAGCTATGCTCTAACAGGTTACATACATGAGATAGATACAAATCTAGGTGGTTAATCAAAATAACTACAAATCCAAGATAACTACATTTTTTTTTCAACCTATAAAAAGAAGTTGAATTCCAAATCCAAATGTGCACAGTTCTATTTTGTTTCTCCTACACTCACCTGAATAGAGATGTCTCTTACGTAAGCATCAGAGTAGCTTTGCAGGTATCTCTCATTTTCAATCTACAATCTTGAAGAGTTAAATCAATAACAAGAATTCGTTGACCAGTCTCGAGGATTGTTGAAGTAAAGATTATTTTTTTTCTCCAACATCATTAGTGCCGACGAAGGGGATAAAATTAGTTGTACAAAAAAATCTCATGGAAAAATCACAAGGAATTTGAGGTGGTGTAATAGTGATGTAAATACCACATTTTAAGTGACTCAAAGTGTTATTGATCATCTGTCATTTCATGAAGGAGTCAAAACTTCACGTGCAATAAAGACATCAAGATCTTGGTCTGTGAGAAATTATCCAAATAGAGCAATTGGAAGAAATTGTTTGGTACTTAGAACACCTCTTGTAACTGTAATTTTAATCTTAATCAATCTCAATAAATTCTTGGTAGACACCGAAAAACAATATTAAACTACCTCCTAATCTGCTTGCCGATATAGGCAATCGTTTGACCTCGTGTATTGATCAAGTCGATAGTACTCGAGAAAGACTTATAGATTTGAACTTGCGGTAGAAGCAAGAGATAGAAAATAAAATAAACGAACCGCGGTTACATTACATAAAATGCCTCAAACTGAAGGTGTGCAAACCTCAAGCTATGAAAGTGTTGTGCACAACTGTAGAACGTTGGCTAGTTTAACAGGAACCGAATGACCACAATATGAGGAATGATCTATAAGAGGTAGGTATTGGATCCAAATGACGGAAGTAAGATTACATAAAGCAATCGACAACATGAGGATCAATATATACCATATGAAAATGGATATCTCGTTATCGAATCCGATAGACGATCTGGACCAAGCCGTAAGCGAAGAAATAAATGAGAGCGGAAGAAAGATCACGTTGCTCAATATAACTTCAAAAGTCTAGGAGAGAAAGAGCTTTATCAAAGAAATACAAAGACCACTCAGGAACAGGTGAACCGGCAGAGAAACTAAACAAAATTCACCACATCTTGAGAATCTCAATAAGAGAAAGTTCATTGATATGATCGAACATATATTCTAATATATATATATATATATATATATATATATATATATATATATATATAATCAGTGAATAATTCGATGGGTTCACCATTTCTCGATGAGATAAAACAGTTTCATCCTTTATCAAACTTTACGCTATCTCGATGAAAAGAGTGCCAGTGGAGCATGCGCAGAACTTTCAACCTTCGTTGAGTCTATGTGGATCGATATAAAAATAAGCTTTTATGTAGGACCTTTCATATGACCCTAACCGGTAAGGTTTTAATTTGGGTTCCACAGTTGGAGCAAAATTTTATTGCCAATTTAGGAATTTTGTCGGATGCATTCTTCGAACAATAAATATCAACCTTGGTAACAATAAAAGGAAGTATATATTTATTCTTCCTATGAAAGAAAACAAATTAGAGTCCCATGGCCTTTACACAAAGATTCAATTAAAAGGTTAGCGAATTTGGTACGGTCGATATTGATCTCGTAATTGAAGTATATGAAAATGTTTTACCTTAGAATGAATGCGAGGTACACAATTTTTTATTTTTGCAGTTAGTCGGAAACCTAAAAAAGTTGTAGGAAATATTCGATAGATATGCAAGAACGTAAAAGAAAACAAAGAAAACTTGTTACAAACAACAAAAGATTATGCAACTAAAGGTGCATAAAATCTGAACAATATTTGGAAAGTTACTTAAGAATGAAATTGTAATGGTTCAAGAAATCGGAATGGAGATATGGGGGATTCCACAAAAACCCGGATAAATTAAGGGCTAATGTTTTCCAATCCTATTATTTGATCATAAGAACTGTTGCCAAAAGATACAATGGGAAAGAGAGATAAATAAATATTTCAATTATTTATTATCTAGATCACGTAAACACCACGACACCTAACCCACATTAGTATCCGAGACTCTGATAGTATGTGAATAAAAAAAAATTACGGGTTAAATTAAAAAAAATTGACTTAAGGGGCAAATTAAATTGAAAATATCGTTATGTCACCAAAAAAGTGACACAAGATAACAAAAAATTACATGGAAGTGTGCATCATTGCATTCCAATTACATAGCAAGGTAGACAACGGAAATCCAGAAAATATTTGAGACTTCATACCCCAATTAAACATCAAATATTTTAAATCCGTAATTAATTGATCCAAATCCTTCTTCACATTTTTATGAACTCTAGCATTTCTTTCAGTCCAGACACACCACCAAATGGCAAATGGCAAGATACTCCAAATTTTCTTTTTTCTGTTTCTCGATCTCCTCCGGCACCTATCACCCCATTCCCATAAGTTTGTCTTCACATTTCTAGCTAACACCCAATTGATGTCAAAGCTTTTAAGAAAGTAAGCCCAGATGTCAAAGACAAACTTACAGTGCAAGAATAGATGCTCATTTGTTTCCAAGCAATCATCACAGAAAACATATGTAGGATCTTGCACCATTCCAGCATTGTATAAATAATCAGACGTTGGAGCACCATTGAAGCACAAAGTCCATACAAGAAAAGAAACCTTTAATGGAACATTTGAGTTCCACAGATGTTTGTCAGGGAATGTTAACAATCCACCAGTTTCAAGAGCAGCATATGCATTAGCCACTGAAAATTCCTCTCCATAGCGCCACTGTCTTGCATCCTCATTCACAAGCCGAGATGGATCCCCAATAATCTACAATAAGTTTGCCACCTCCAACATCTCCTACTCATTTAAATTTCTAGAAAAGTTTAGAATCCAAGCACCTTCATTTGAGATCAGGTCACTTACCTTTGCATTTTTCTTCCTTGCAATCTAAAAGAGAGTAGGAAATAGTTGTTTCAGAGGGAATTCCCCAATCCACACATCATCCCAGAAATACATACACACGCCAGAACCAATATTCAATAATGTTCCAGATTTGACAAACTCTCTAGTTTTCAAGATGCCAGTCCACACACTGTGACAGATAGAGTTCCTTGTCAGAGAAGGAAAGAAAGCCTCTACTGCACCTCCAAACTTTTGATTTATAATTCTTATCCACAAAGCATACTTCTCTGAACCATATCTCCATATCCATTTAGAGTGTAAAGCCTTGTTCATCAACTGCAGCTTCTTAATACCAATTCCTCCTCTACATTTTGGCAAAGTAGATTTTGACCAAGACACCCAACTCCTCTTTTTAGTAGAGTTATTTGATCCCAAAAGGAAATTCCTCATGATTTTCTCAATTTCTTTAGAAACAAACACATGCATTTGAAACATTGTCAAGTAATAAATAGGTAGACTAGAAAGCACACTTTGAATCATTATCAACCTCTGGCCCTTAGATAAATATCCTCTTTTCCAGCTAGAAAGTTTTTGTTGAAGCCTATGAATGATATAATTCAAAATAATTCTTTTCTTGGACTTACTACCAAGAGGAATACCTAAGTAATTCATAGGTAATTGAGTCACAGAACAACAAAAAATGTCAGCACAAATTTCTGCATTATGTAACTGACCTAAGCCCACAATAGTACTTTTTCTGTAATTAACCTTAAGACCAGAAATAATCTCAAAACCCATTAAAATATTTCTTAGATTTTGAATTTGAGATTCCTCATCTTTGAGAAAAACATTCAAGTCATCAGCAAATTGAAGATAAGTTATTAGAGTACCTTGTTGGGAGACAGAAAAACCAGCTATAAGACCTTTGTCTGCAGCTTTTTTGATCAATAAAGAAAGCACCTCAGCTACTAAAATAAATAAGAAAGGTGATATTGGATCACCTTGCCTGATCCCTTTTTGACTCTTAAACATTTTAGTTCCTTCTCCTTTTAATAAGACTGCAAATCTTGGATAGAAATGCACCATTTAATCCAAGATCTCCACTTCATACAAAAACCAAACCTTGCAAGAGTAGTATCCACACAATTCCAATTTACATTGTCAAAGGCCTTCTCAAAATCTACTTTGCAAATTAAACCAGTATCATGCTGCCTCAGCTTGGAGTCAATAAGTTAAGAAGATATAAGTATGTTGTCTTGAATCTACCTCCCATGGATGAAAGCCCCTTGAAAGTCTGATATCATAGAAGGAAGCATTAATTTCAATCTCTCGGCAAGCAGTTTTGATATAATTTTTTATGATGTTAGTTTTTAGTTCAAGGGTAAAATCGTAAAACCCCGTATTTAATGCGTTGTCATCCTGCAAAGGAACAAAGTCCATTTAAAAGCAATGAGTGCATAAACCTCTTCGCTCACAGATGTATTGAGCAATACAATATATTTGTATATATATATATAATTCACCCAGAATGGTGCATAAAGCAATGATCCCAAATATTCTGTGAATTTTATTCTCCACCGGCATTATTCGCTAATGCATTGACCTGCCTAGTATTTTCCTATGCTATGTTCCCCAGCTGAACTTTCAATGTTGGCATGACATGACGATTAATGTTCACTCGCAGCATAGTAGCACGAATCTCCCGAAATGTAAGTACTGAAATCTGCATGAAGACACTTGCGTAGGCTACACCACTCTCTGATAAAGAGATCGACGTGTTGATGCACTTTTTAATTAAAAGTTAGCGCGATCAAACGCGTTTAAATTCCTTAAGGAAAATCTAGACTATCCATATCAGTCTTAAAAACGATCACGGCCACACGATTTGGCCACACAATTCAACAGCCCTAGCCTACTCCTAGCGGAACTAGGCGATCATCATGATGACCACCGGCGGACCCACTAACATCCCAACCGATCGGATTCCATCTAGTACACCCGAAACGCCTTTGAACGCTAACCCTAACATGGGTGATCGCGCTGTTGAAAGATGAGCTCAAACGAGCTAAGACCGGCAAAAACGGTCTCAAAAACATCATGACCGCCCAACTTAGCTAGCCTAGTTGGACAGCTTAGATATTCCTTCGAATGATCAAGGAGGTGCTGACGCGTTCACCGGCGACCCAGCTCCATACCTGGTTGATCGAACTACACATAGCAATCAAATAGCGTGTCAAACCGTTTGCCCAAAGTAGGACGATCGCGCGCTCCTGAAACTCTAAATAAAGTCAGCGTCGTTATGGAACTGCCGCAAATTTATCGTGTCTGTACATCTTTGATAGCTTGGTCGAACAGCTTAGATCGGATTCTAGATGGACAACAGCATGGCACTGTGATCACCGGCCACCCCTCTTCCATAAGGAGCAATCGGCCAAGCCACGGCTTGCTCATGTGGCCTCCGAACGATTACCCAAAAGAGGCTAATCGCACTGTTTGCTTAATCCAACGGCAGCCATCAACTGCCGCAAATCATCTCAGCCACTCAACTTGGCTAGCCAATTTAACCGGCTCAGATATAATCTGGATCGACCGATAGGATGTTAGAATGGCCACCAGCTGCCACTCTCTCATAGGGACCGACCGGCCAACCCCTGGGATGCGCGTGTGGCTCCTACAAACTCCCTAAATATGGATGGTCATGCTCCTTTTAAGACATTAAGATCTGCGACTAACTCGGATGATCTTTAAAACAACAATGCTTTATACGCATCAATTATAAACGATGCATCATAAATATTGATTTAACAAATAGTTTATTATTTGACCTAAAAGCACTATGTGCTGCTTTTAGTGGTGAGTCTCACGACTTGACCAACTTACTCGAGACATCAAACATGTCACAAACTGGGATGCTCACTGTGGTATTGGTCTGGCGGTTTACAGCGTGCGGCGATTAACGCGCCCAGTACGAGAACGAAATAACGGACGGTTAACAGCAATGAGAGTAGTGGGTGAAAGTGTGACCAGTTTTCCCTCGTAATGAAAACGTGGTGATCACCACTTTTTACACAACCCCACTTCTCCACTACTTAATCACCTCCACTTCCTAAGAGATCAAGGGGTGCTCGAATATGACTTGTATAAATAGGATTTCAACCTATTTCGACAACACACAAGTGTTATCAACACAAGTATCCAGAAAACACCGTGAACTGATAGCTTACATTCTGCAAGCCAGTTCTACATTCTGATACAAGTCATAAAACAGCCACACCTTCATAATTCAACATTCTGATCTCAACACCTTCTTCGCTTCCCTCCCTAAGATCAACCCTTCTCCTTCACTTTGTGACCGAATTGAATCTGGAACGACCATTTCTTGGTTTAGGCCAGAGTCTTACAGATTGATCTCTCGAACTTAAAAGTATTCATGTGCAGTATATTTGTTTAGGGTTTGAATTCGTTTCTCATCAACACACCCAAATTTACCAAAAACAACAGAATCAGTTTTTACCCCAAAAAAACTGGCGACCACAGTGGGAGATTAATCTCTCGGTTGCAAGATCAATTTTCAATTTTATTTCAATTTTCTCAAGATGGTAGATCTTAGGTCTTGGTCAGTTACCAACCCTGATGCTATGGGCGTTGATAACACTTCTGGTGCCAATATCCCTTCTATTAACACCAATGTACCGCCTGCCAGCACAGTCAACACATTGCATGGTGTTACATCCTCTAACACCAATACCAGTAATGCTAGAAGCATCCCCTCTGGCCTGACACCTCCTATTACTAGAGCCAGAGCCGCTGCTACTCCTAATATTTCTTCAAGCATGACACCTCCAATCGTCACCAGGGATGCCACCATTTCTTCATCGAGATGAGAGACTGGAGGAGTTAGAGGAAGCCAACCCCTTATCACCATTGTTGATTTGATGGAAAGATAAGAAGTTCTTACTAAGGCTCAGACGGACATGGCTACAACTCAAAAAGTGGTACTCACTTTTCTCAAGACGCTAACGGAGCGACTACCACAAGAGCCGCGTCAACCCATAGATCCAATCAGGAGTACCTTTAACACTCCTGGCGCGAGCGCTTCAACAGGGCGTGCCTTCATAGATAAGGAAGTTCGTGTGGCCCCTGAACGCTCACGAGAAAGGAATCAGGCGTCCAATTTCATCACACGTGAAGATCTAGAGCATCTCCTCCAAAATCGAGGCAAATAAAACCCGGTGGACATGCACCAGCACCAACCTCCATATCCTCCTGATGTGCAAAGAGTTCCTCTCCTAAGGGGATACTCCTCTCCTCAGTTTTCCCTCTATGATGGTACTGGTAACGCTCGCAAACACATTTCTCGTTTTCTGGAATCTTTGGGAGAACACGAATACAATCATGTCCTCCGCCTGAAAGAATTTTAAAAGTCGCTTACCGGAAGAGCGTATACCTGGTACAACAACATCGCTCCAAACAGCATATCCAACTGGTGTGAGATGGTCACCGCTTTCTATAAGAAGTATTTCTTCGTGTCCGAGCAAATCACTTTCTCAGACTTGGGAAGAATATTTCAACGAAACAACGAGCATCCAAACGATTACGTCAAGAGATTCAGAATTAAATCTTTGGATTGTCACAACCCAAATGTAACCGAACAGCAGTTGGTGGAGTCATGTATTAACGGTATGGTTCCCATCTATCGTGCTTTACTAGAAAACCTGCGTTTCCAAACGTTCTCTGAACTCCATGAAGCTGCAAAGCGGTCGGCTACGACCGCACTAGCGCTGTTAGAAAGAACCGGACCGGCCAGGGGTGAAGATGCACGCGAAACTCGAGGAAACAGACGCCTCGTCAACAAGCAATATAACATCGGTCCTTCTGTAAGCATAGTAGGTGAAGGAGGGAAAAGGAAAGCTCTAGCAGCGGAACAACAACCCAAGCGCGCAGCACCAGCGCAGACAACTTCATCCCGGAAAGTCGCGGCTAAGACTCCTGTGCAAGAAACTGGAGATGTTGCTCCAGACTTCCCATTTCCAATGGATGAAGTCATTGAACTCCTGGAAGCATGGATTCAAGATGACGCCATCAAGCTACCTCCTCTCCGACGTCCGCCAACCGAAGAAGAAATTGTGAATCCCAAATATTGTCGTTACCATAGGTTTGTCAACCACCCAACCAGTGAATGCAACAAATTGAAGCGCATTTTCAAAGAGAAGGTGGATACATGAGAACTTCAATTAGGAAATGAAGGAGTTCACAAGGACCCTCTTCCTGTCAGGAGATGCATGATTTATGAGGACTCCGTCCACAAAACTGTGCAGTCTATGATGGAGCATTTATGCGAAATTCTGTATTTCTCCAAGGCGCAGCGTCAAGACATGTTTGGAGCCCTCAACCGTGTCGTATCAGGCAAGCGTCTGTTTCCAGTTAGGGAAACCGCTCCCAAACCCCAATCTTTCTTGGGGAGCGCAACTAACAAATGCAACTGGGGACTCCTAACCACCGCTCACTTAAAGAATGTCGAGTTTGATAGCACACAAATTGATGCAGCCTCTGATTCCAATATTGTCACTGTCAAGACTCTGAGAGCTGCAAAGATTTCAAAGCAGGAAGCTGTTCACTGCCCAACTGTGATTAAAAGCGCAGAAGGATAATCAAAAGATGCTTACGGGTACATTAATCTCGAAATCAAGGTAGGAGATGCTCTAACACGCGACAAGTTTCATATTGTTAAAGAATGCCTGAACTATGATATGATTCTGGGCCGTTCGTGGGTGCATGACAACAAAGAAAGGATAGGAGTGAGATAATTTGTTGCCGTATCAACATCTTTCCAATGTTACACAACTACCTGGAGAGAGCCCATCGATGTACATTCGAAGATTCCGAACCCAAGTAAGTCTTATTGAACAACCCTTTCTGCAATCAGTCACTCTTCCTTCAGTCAAGAGCCGGGGACTTGACTCGATCGTCAACCCAGCCGTCACTAGGAGATATGAATGGGGTGCTGGGCCTTTCGAATGTTTCATTAAGAATTTAGAAGTTGTATCAATCAAAGAGAACGAGTCTGGGAGTCAAGTAGATGTGCAACACTCAAACCCATTTCAAGTTGGAGATATGGTAGTGAAGGTGACCGCTCAGCCTGATTCGCCTGCAGAAGGGGAAGACGAGCCATACCTGGTGGCGGATGTTATCTTAGGCGGTTACTGCAAGCTCATCAATACCGACAAACTGGAAGGCGTGACAACTCACTCACGATGGCTCAAACCTTTCAATACCTAAAACGTTGTGCTACCTTTTCCTCCAGCGTTCTCTTTAGTATTTTCTCTAGCAATTTCCCTTTTCATGCAATATTTGTAATTCCTCAAAAATGATTGCAATGCTTGCATTCATAATTAGGGTTTCAATTTATCAGTCAATCGAAGTATCGTTTCTTTTAAAGAAATCTCTTACTCCTGAATTATGAGACGGAGTTTCGAGCAAGCCTAAACTCCCATCATTCCCCATCAGTTCAAAACCAAAAAAAAAAAAAAAAAAAAAAAAAAAAAAAAAAAAAAAAAAAAAAAATCTCATATCTTTTAAGAAGCACCGAAGAGGAGAAACAAATGGGGAAGGTAATCGTCAGGAAATCAGTATGTGATTCTTAGGGAAAGCGCCTTTTATACCTTGAAGTGCAGCCTGCTTCAATGATGAAGCGGCCTCTCAATCACCACATCATTACGTGGACTGCGACACGCTATCGATTTTAAGTGGATAGGTTCGTGTCAATCCATAGTTTTCATTATTGCATTCCCTACTTCGAGCTATTATTCTTAGGGTTATAGGAAATTATCATAAAGAAGGCGCCCGAGCATATAAAAGCATCACCACTTATATGTCGCAATCCCTTCGACCGCACAACCCGATAAAGTGGGAGATTCTATTGTAGCCCTACTGGAGAGCGCCACAACTAGAGCCTCAAGATAACATAAATAAAGGAACCATCATTTAAATAAAACTCAGGCTTAGCCACCACTGAGTATAAGAAGAAAATTACAAACTATGAAGAAGTGTTCATCTATCAAAAAAAAGAAAAAGAGAGAGGGTAACAAAAGGGAAATCTAATCAACATCAAGATCAACAGTGCCTTCACCAGAGCCGCCACTGGAAGCTGCTTCAACACCTTCGTCACAAGCCGCTACCGCGTCCTCTATGGAAGCTGCCTCGACCTCCCTTTTGGATATTGCTCAAGCATCCTCTCCATAAGCCACCACGATTTCCCTTTCGAACGCCGCTTCAACACCTCTCTCAGCAGCTTCTTCAATATATCTTCCAGGAGACGCTTCAACATCTTCCTTGGAAGCTTCTTCAACATCTTCTCCAGATGCCGCTTCCATGTTCTCCCCAGCAGACACTTAAGCGTTCCCTCTAGCAGTCGCTTCGATATCCTCTACAGAAGCTACTTCGACCTCTTCCTCGGAAGATGCACCAACATTCTTTTCAGAAACTGCCCAAATAGTCTTTTGAGGATGCTCCGGTTCTTCCACATCAGAGTCAAGAATTATGATCCCGTTATGAACAGGGTAATCATACTTATTTTCACCCGGAGATTGGTTATGCTCAATCCTCCGCCGCTTCAATTGATCCGCGAATCTTTCAGCCCTGGAAGTCGGGGGATGAGACGCTTCATCACGTCTCCACTTCTCCTCCATACTAACTGAAGCCAGAAAAGCTTGAACACCCTCTCGAACGACGCATAAGTGCACAAGAGACATACCCTGTATAGCACGACCACCTTCGCGAAACAGAGAATCTATTTTGGCCATCACCTCCTTAAATGTGTTAGCCCTGGGTTTGTCGACTTCAAAGCTCTTCTCTGGAGAAGTTGAAGAATAATCATCACCAGCGTTTCCCATCATATACTGCAAAAAGGCATTATGATTGTATAAACAACCTATGTGATATAAAACAAAAATCAAATCAAATCACGTTAGAACATGACGCAATACCTGGAATGAAGAAGAAAGCAACTCTGTGATGATCGGTGTAGAGATAAAGGCTCAAGCGCTTCCTTTATATTCCACAAACCAGCAGGATCCCGGGAAGAAAAGAAGTCTCTACCTACCGTTAAATAAAGGCTTCAGATGCGGGATAACAATCAAATAGATGCTTATCCACCTGAAGATAACCGACGTATGCTGAAAAGAAACGTATCTTGCTCAAGAACCGAGCCATCCTCTATCCTGGTAATGTATGTCGAACTTCTCTTGTGAATTTCTTCCAATGTCACCATCTAGTGCTTAACCCACAATAGTGTCACTATTACGTACTAAGCAGGGGACTTAATGTTGATGGTGGTTTTTAGTTCAAGGGTAAAATCGTAAAATCCCGTATTTAATGCGTTGTCATCCTGCAAAGGAACAAAGGCTATTTGAAAACAATGAGTGCATAAACCTCTTCGCTCACAGATGTATTGAGCAATTCAATATATTTGTATATATATATATATATATAATTCACCCAGAATGGTGCATATAGCAATGATCCCAAATATTCTGTGAATTTTATTCTCCACCGGCATTATTCGCTAATGCATTGACCTGCCTAGTATTTTCCTATGCTATGTTCCCCAGCTGAACTTTAAATGTTGGCATGACATGACGATTAATGTTCACTCGCAGCAGAGTAGCACGAATCTCCCGAAGTGTCAGTATTGAAATCTGCATGAAGACACTTGCGTAGGCTACACTACTCTCTGATAAAGAGATCGGCGTGTTGACACACTTTTTAATTAAAAGTTAGCACGATCGAACGCGTTTAAATTCCTTAAGGAAAATCTAGACTGTCCATATTAGTCTTAAAAACGATCACGGACACACGATTTGGCCACACAATTCAACAGGCCTAGCCTACTCCTAGCGGAACTAGGCGATCATCATGATGACCACCGGCGGGCTCACTAACATCCCGACCGATCGTATTCCATCTAGTACACCCGCAACGCCTTTGAACGCTAACCCTAACATGGGTTATCGTGCTGTTGAAAGATGAGCTCAAACTAGCTAAGACTGGAAAAAATGGTCTCAAAAACATCACGACCGCCCAACTTAGCTAGCCTAGTTGGACAGCTTAGATATTCCTTCGAATGATAAAGGAGGTGCAGACGCGTTCACCGGCGACCCAGCTTCATACCTGGTTGATCGAACTACACATGGCAATCTAAGAGCGTGTCAAACTGTTGTCCCAAAGTAGGGCGATCGCGCACTCTTCAAACTCTAAATTAAGTCAGCGGCGTTATGCAACTGCCGCAAATTGATCGTGTCCGTCCATCTTCGCTAGCTTGGTCGAACAGCTTAGATCGGATTCTAGATGGACAACAGCGTGGCACTGTGATCACCGGCCACCCCTCTTCCATGAGGAGCGATCGGCCAAGCCACGGCTTGCTCATGTGGCCTTCGAACGATTACCCAAAAGAGGCTAGTCGCACTATTTGCATAATCCAACGGCAGCCATCAACTGCCGCAAATCATCTCAGCCACTCAACTTGGCTAGTGATGTAATTTTAGATAGTGGTAAGAATGAGTTCGTAAGACTTGTGAAGGCAATTGAATTTAGATTTATTTAAACTAAAAGTAGAGAAAATTTAAATCCAAATTTGTTTGTTTTTTTTTAGAGTGAAAATAACCAAGACACTAGATTCCACTATTACACATGAATAAATGATGATAAAAATTCCAAAACTCTAATTATTTTTAAAATCTCTTTTTCTTAATTCACAAATTATCAAGCATATTCTCAAACATTAATTGTATCCCTTAAGCATAGATTATCTAACCAAAGCATAACCTATCTAATTGAATCACAACTAATTAGGAAAAATTATGCA
>JAJJMB010002020.1:2149606-2177982 GCA_023531105.1 Papaver atlanticum
CGTCGCAAGAGCTTATTTCTCTAAAAATACCTACAAAGACATAAAACCATAATAAGTACAAAAATGGGTACTAATAATATATACAATAGAGATGAAAATAGACACATAAATGCGTCTATCAGCTAGCCAATTTAACCAGCCCGGATCTAATCTGGATCGACCGATAGGATGTTAGAATGGCCACCAGCTGCCACTCTCTCATAGGGACCGACCGGCCAACCCCTGGGATGCGCGCGTGGCTCCTACCAACTCCCTGAAAATCGTTGGTCATGCTCCTTTTAAGACATTAAGATCTGCGACTAACTCGGACGATCATTAAAACAACAATGCTTTTTACGCATCAATTATAAACGATGCATCATAAATATTGATTTCACAAATAGTTTATTATTTGACCTAAAAGCAATATGTGCTGCTTTTAACGGCGAGTCTCACGACTTGATCCACTTACTCGAGACCACAAACATGTCAAAAACTGGCTCACTGGGGTATTGGTCTGGCGGTGAAAGTGTGACCAGTTTTCCCTCGTAATGAAAACGTGGTGATCACCACTTTTTACACAACCCCACTTCTCCGCTGCTTAATCACCTCTACTTCCTAAGAGATCAAGGGGTGCTCGAACATGACTTGCATAAATAGGATTTCAATCTATTTCGACAACACACAAGTGTTATCAACACAAGTATCCAGAAAACACCGTGAACTGATAGCTTACATTCTGCAAGCCAGTTCTACATTCTGATACAAGTCATAAAACAGCCACACCTTCATAATTCAACATTCTAATCTCAACACCTTCTTCGCTTCCCTCCCTAAGATCAACCCTTCTCCTTCACTTTGTGACCGAATTGAATCTGGAACGGCCATTTCTTGGTTTAGGCCAGAGTCTTACAGATTGATCTCTCGAACTTAAAAGTACTCATGTGCAATACATTGTTTAGGGTTTGATTTCTTTTCTCATCAACACACTCAAATTTACCAAAAATAGCAGAATCATATTTTACCCCAAAACAAACACTACCAATTAAACTGATAGGTCTAAAGTTATGCAAAGACACAGCTCCTTTGCACTTGGGAATGAGAGTCAAATTAGTGTAATTAATCCTCCAATCCAGCATACAAGTATCTCTAAATTTTGTCGTTGAAACTTCAACTTAGTGGAGAAATTACTGACATCAATTTCAGTAACTTTTTTTCTTCTATCACATACGTCAATTTCGGCAGCGGATTTTTGTTTGCCGCCAAAATAATTGGCACTAAAGCCATATGTTCTTGTAGTGACTCATTAGATCTGTAGGAAATCAGGGTGATACATACAAATCCGGCTTCAACCAAGACACATAAAATGCAACACACAAGTCACGACAAATCCAAGATCGGGGATTACCAAACAAGGTTGATCACGCCAATTTGATCATCTCGAAATCCTTAGAAAAAAGTAACATTGGTGCATCTTTTATCGGGGCATGTCATGGTTTTCCAACCATATAATGATGTAATCGTTATCTTAGTCATCACATGTATGTATTAATTACATTGGGACGTAATTGATTTGGAAGTTCGAGGACCATGGTATTCCTTAAAGCTTATTAATTCTTGGATGAGTTTGAACAATAGGAAAGTTTAAACAAGTAATTTTCCAAATTTGGATTTAATGACAAGATTGTAAAAACAGTTAGAGTAGTCAGTTTAGCTACAACTTCTGGAGGAATAACGGTCATCTAATACTTCATGTTACTCGATTGCCATGCACCATGCAACGTTATCCTTGTTCGTGACTAGATTCATGCTATCAGGGCGGTAACTTCCACTATCCGAGAGAACCGAGAATCGAAGCCTTTTTCCAGTAACAAGTACCAGGTAGGTTGGAGAGAGAAACTCCGAAAAGTTTAGCATAGTTTTTACGCCGGCTTGCCACGCCTTCCACTATCCATCAGTATCTAAATTTTATCGCACCCGCAGGGGTGATGAAAGTTAGGAGTAACCAGGTGGCATCCGATAAATATCATGACAACGCTTTGGGAAAATAAATGAAATCAGAGGAAAATGGCAGGGATATATTCCTAGTCAAGAAAATGTTATAGTAGCAATATACTGGTGGTCCATGAAGATCCAATACAACAAGAAAGTGTGAGAACCGGTACTCATGCTAGGCGAATATGTGTTATGAGAAATAAGGGTGAACACACTTGAAGCATACAGTGAGACTTGGAATAAATTTTAGGATGAACCATACCTGATTGATGGGCCAGCAAGCTACGACGCAATTAAATTAAGGAATTTTAATGGCAAGATGGACCATAAGCCATGAAATTCCCTCAACCTTAAAAAGTTTTATTTTTATAATCACTTGACACTGATAAATGATTTTATACGTCATCTATGTTTTTGAACATGCATGTAGTATTTGTACTGTCATGACAACTTGATATATATCCCTTGTAAAGGAACAATATACCCTCAGACAAGTAAGTCCTAAACAATTATATAATCTTTAATGTTACTTTTTAATTCTAGTACAGGATATATGTACAACTTATAAACTTCAGTTTAGTCGGAGGTCCTAGACAACCTCACACGACTAGGAATAATTTCCTCATTTACTTCGATCTAATGCATCGCTCAAATCTTACCCCGCGAGGTTGAAGTCAATCCTTATACGAACTTATGACCAACGTGTCAGCATACCCTAGAAACAAGTGTTGCATTTGTGAACGTTGTGAGCAGAAAAATGTTGTCACATCCACACACGCGATTCAACACTGAGATTTGGTACCACCAGTTAGGTATTATTCATCTGATGAGAAAAACAAATTCAACCTGTAACACCAAATTTATTGGCAAGTAAACTACGATATTTTATTGGGCTTGAGGCTTGGAAACAATAATTATCTGGAATAATCGTTTATAACAGGATTTGATAGAGAACTGGTTACTTGAGTTAAAAGTATTGCATTTATATGCATCGATGGAATTTGAGGAGAGCCCAGATGCATCATTGGAGATGTTATTCATGAAAGTTCATCTAAGTATGGTGATCTTCTGGATTCAATTTCCGAGAACCCTTGTGTAATCATATCCTTTATGGATTCTTGGTTTGTTCCAACTAACTTATAAATTTTTGGAAAAGAACCCTTGATTTGATTTCATCTCATAATTGTCCCGCCAGAATCTGATTAGAATCTCATTACTATTTTATTTATTTATTTTAAAATTGGGTTTAAAGCCCAAAGGTTATATTAAAGTTTAAACCTCAAAGAGGTCTACTACCTACAAGCCTAGGTAGCTAGGAAAAGAAAGAGAAAAATCCCCCCACCCCGATGCTGACGAGTTTCGAACTTAGGTCGCTGGTATCATTACCCAACGATTTTACCACTGTACCACAGTGACATCTGCATATCATTACTAGTTGAAATGATCTTTTCAAAAAATATGGTTGGACTTTTGAAAAATAAAACTACAGGTTTCTTCCTTGAGGCGAAGTGTTGTCCCTCTCCCATATATCATGTTCAAACCCATCCATTTTTTCTTAAATCACTATCCTCCAAAATGTGTGCCTATAGTATTTTAATTTAATGAATTTATTATGGTCTTACTAATTAATTTATCATGCGTGGTTATGTATCAAGAAGAAGAAGAAAGAAAGAAAAAGAAAAAAATCATGCATGGTGATATTGTAATTAGGGTGAATATATGTATATTTGTAAATATCATTTAAAATTTAATCCATGAATAACACTAGTATAGGTTAATAATATATACCATTTCTTCACATTTTTCAAAAATAATATCACACTTCTATATTTAGTTATCTTCAACACAACATCATACACATTTTATAATTAAGTTAATATCAATCAATGCATATAATAAATACTACCTTTGTTTTCGTAAAAGTGTTACTATCATTTTTGAACAAATGGAGAGAATATATTAATAAAATGGGTTATTTGTTTTTGGTACTTAGGTTTTGACCAAAATCTGGGTTTGGTCTAACATTTGTCCAGCCTTTGCGTTTGGTCTAAAGACCAACGTTGACCCGCGTTGACTCGGTTGGATGTTGACTTCCGTTTAGTAATTATTAAGAAAATATATATGTATATATTTAGTTAACGTCGTTAACGGCAAGGTTAGTCACCTGAGTTGTTGGCCGTGAATCGATAGAAATCTTAACTCCTGCTCCTCCTCTTCTTTATATTCTCTCTCTTTTTCGTCTTCTGCTTCTCTGGTAATTAGAGAAAATTGAGATAAATTGACTGAAATCGTGAATGTGTAAACTCTGTAGAGATTTGATTACTTGGAATTGTTGATATTGTCTGGTTTTATAAACAAGGTAAAGAAATTACTTCTTTTTTTTCTTCAATTTGGAATCGAATTTGTGGTGAGCGGTTTTTACCCAAATGATCGATATGTTCTTACCAACTTGAGTATTGGTGTTACTACACTTGATACGGGTTGTGATTCAGTACCTAGTCTTGTTAATATCTTCCGTGATGTGAAGTTGATGTAAAAAACAAGGAAGCTAGGGTTTATCACAACTTGGTTTTTTTTATAAAGTTAGATGATTAAACTTCAAATTTGGATGATATTAGAGATTGGGTATTCTGTAATTTGTGTCAATTTCTTGATTTACTAATCTGATTTCGGGAGATTGTTAAGTAAGGTTTATACATGTAAATTTTGGGGATTTTCCCCAAATATCTTAGTTAATACATTGATGAATAATCTTAGTTAACATATTGATGAATAACACTTGAAGTACATCCATAGAATTAGTGGTCATAAAAACTATATTTCCTTAGAATTGAATTTCTAGCTTGTAAGATATTGTTTCAAATAATATCTCATGAACCAGGTTTGATTATGTTCTTCTGCAATGAGCCTTATTAGTTGATAAAGTTGAGTTTAGAAATTATCCAAGTTTTATTTGTAGCGAGAAAATAATAAGGTTTTCCTGGATGCGTCTTGTAAAGGACGACGAACAACCAGATTCATCCATCGTCATTTTAGAGAGGGAGAGCTGCAGAAGAAAAAGATAGATAGGTGATGAAGTATTTGGGTGATGTACACGTGCATTGTTAGGACATGACGAGTAATTGTTACTAAGGTTTAATTTCTTTTCGTACTTTCCTATTTAGTTAACAAAATAATTGACACGTCATGGTCTTACCGAGTCAACACGGGTCAACGTTGGTCTTTAGACCAAACGCAAAGGATGGATAAATGTTAGACCAAACCCAGGTTTTGGTCAAAATCTGAGTACCAAAAACCAAATAACCCAAATAAAATATGTACACCCTCCGTCTCACTTTAGTTATACAAATAGGATTCTTTTTGGTCCTATAATATTCTATGATTTCAATGGTTCTCCACGAAAATTTCTGATATATCTCACTAACTTTGAAACTTATGAAGTTTCTAGTTTCTAAATTTTCTTCTTTTTTCTATACAACTTAAACAACTTTATTCTTAAATTAAAGATTATGAACCAAATATTCTTCAAAGCTTGCTCATTTTTAGAATCATCATCAATCAAACATATATTAAAACTTCTTTCTTATTTCCCTCCTCATAAATTTAATCAACTGACTTTTTGTATGTTGTCTATATTCCTTTAAGATTTTGGAAAACATTTTATTTTTATTTTTAATGACCAGTGACCATTTTGGCTAATTGTTATATATTAATACTTATGTGTAACTACACTCTACTCAATTTCCCAAAAAAAATTGTTATTTTCCAAGAATAAATTCTCGTTATCTTTTGCAGGAAAACACTGTGGCGTACCATTTCTATATGTTGAAGGATTTTTACAAGTGGAATTTATGTACTTTCCATCTTCAGTACTGCTAAAATGGTACTGTGTCATCTTAATGTTTCGCCAAAGAAAGTTGTCGTTGTTGAGAATTATAAAGTAAACACAAAAATATCAAAATTATAGGAAAGCAATAAATAGAAGGGGAAACTTATTGATAACATAACAAATAGTAATATGCTTACATCCTAAAAGACTTAGTCAGTTTGTATGGTGGATTCGACAAGGATTATTTTATTGGCATGGAAATACAGATTTACTTTTTGATCAGTTGCAAAGTGAATTTGTTGTAACAATTGTTGAAAATAGCCTGCAAAACAACCATAAAACCAAACAAAACAAATGTTATGGCTGAGTCACGACCAGGTCGCTCTCTTTAATATGTTTCGCGGCTCTGTCCAAGATTGTGCAAGTAGTTCTTCCATGTCGCGTCGTCCCCAGGATAAAACAACCGAGTATAATCTCTCTCACAATCACTCTTGCACTTTGAGAGTATGTGATACTTGTACACTTCTATTCTTGCTCAAAATCAAATTTGTAAAAAACAAGTCATAATCAACCACTAGTTTTCTTTCTCTCAAAAATTCTTATTTTCCTTTAAACTCCAAAACCATTAAGGAAAAGCTCTCTCTTTTTTTTTTTTACCGAAATCTGATTGTTGTACTAAAGGAAATTCAATAGTTAATGACACTTTATTATCACAATTAATACCATTAACTTCCTCTAAATAAAATGGTCAAGGGATTAATAACATAAATAAATTTCTTTTATGAAGATCATTAAGATTACTAAAAACAATTTTAACAAAAATAATATATGGAAATTAATTTTGTTTTAAAACATATATTTCCAACAATCCCCCACTTATATTTTTAAAACATTAAGCAAGATCTATATAATGATGTGCATAAGTAAAGGTATCTTTCGATTTTGATCCTTTACATAGTGCTGAACTCTCTCAAAATCTAACCATAAAGTGAACATAAGTCTTTGAACTCTAGGAGATAAAAAGATTGTTTAACACACACTGCTATACTAGTGTAAAGTCTAAAGCCAACACATTAGGGCCCTGTGCTTGAATCCCGGTTTAATGAATGATCTAGAGAACTGCCCATATTCCCAAAGAAAGCGGCCACACTTTCACATCCATATAGGTGAGTTTATCAAGAATACTCATGTAGCTAAGTACCCCACTCTAAATAGAGGTATAAACATCATTAAGAGTTTTATAAACAAAACTCAACCTTAACTCGCTTCAGGATATCATGTCATGGGATGAATTCTCTAAAGCATGATTCTGTGTTTACATATATTATTCGTGACTTAGCCCCATTTGAACCTACATTTTGGGATCACCACTCATAGGTAGGGAATACCTTTTGAACCTACTTCTAGAATCTTGAGTTATAAGTTGGGTGTCCATCACGAACAATTATGTTCATATCATTTGTGAATCGTTATTCCCTTTGAACCTATTTCTAAGTGGGTATCCATCACAAATGACTCAATTCTCAATGGGCATCAACATCATCTCATAAGATGTATTCACACCTTCTTATTAACCCTTTCATCAAAGGATCAACGATAACTCTTTCCAGACCATATATAATCCATTCTCATAGCATCAAAAATGCTTTCTATCACCTAATATGTCTACTCTATTGTTGTAATTAACGGTTCTCAACTCTTGCAATAGCCGCGGTACTATCGCATTGGATTAATATGTATGTTCTTCCTCTATCTAGTAGAGGAATGAATCGCTCCATTCCTTAGAGGATTCATCTGAAAGTATTTCCAATCATCTTTACCATATCCATAAAGGATTTCGGTAAACATTTAGATAGTGTATTTTTAGGTGTAAGATGTGTTTGAAACACCTCATAACCTTCCCAAAATTTTACCAATTTCCCATACTAGGATTGGTAAATCTGAATATAAAACCCCCACTGTGGAAGCAATATATTACACCCCCACTATAAAAAATATATATATATAGTCAATCACGTAGCAAAGAAACATACCATGCTATCATACTCATGTCTAGTGCAATCACACACAATCTCAAAAGCATTAGCACTAAACCAAATGAGTGAAAACTAGTTTATAGTCAGACTATATATATTTCTATCGCTTTTAAATTTCTATTTCTATTTCTATTTTCATTGAAATGAAAAGATCCAAAGAAATAAAAAATTCATTTCAAAAACATACACCATCTTCACTCAAGTCTTTCATATCAAATAATAAACTAAGCATGTTCTCAATTTCATTTTCATCCTATAAGTTAGAATAAAAATTCAACAAATCACTTATGCATACAAAACAAAGAGTATTGTGCATTTCACTTTCATCGATTCTGAAATCATTCAAATGAATCAAGTAAAAAATTTATTTTTTAAAAAACTGTTTTAAAGTTGTTTTCAGAATATAGATGATAACTTATATGCTTTCTTTTATTGAAGAAACTACACAGTTTTCCATGCTTGGTTTACATAGATTCTCATCTTCAACTTACATAAAAGTATATATTTCTACTTATGACTATAACAAATCATACATCATAGAAACAACATCAACAAAAAAATCATGTAAGTTAATTTAGCGACAAGAATGCAAATGTCAACAATTTTCTGTTTGCTTGTCTAAAAACAATAAGCTCCTGAATTTATTGTTCCAAAGATTAACCTTTTAAAGAACAAAGTTTCTTTCTATGAGAAGTTATCTTTCAAATTATAAGCAACAAAATATTCATGACTAAATTTTAGTCTCAATATAAATATGTTTTTTTTTCTTTTTCTTTTTTTAGGATCGTTCATCTTCGTTTTTCTAGTTCCTCTATTTTTAAATCATAATGTTTTAAATCATACGATATGGAACCCCCACTATTTTTTGACTCAAACAAGAATTTCAAAACAATATACAAAGTTCAAAAATTGTGAAAAGCTAATTAACCAATGATCTAAATCCAAAACGTTTTACACAATATAGAGGATAAAAACTCAAACAATTTTCATAAAGTCAATATCGCCTAATTCACGACTCAAACAATCATATTTAATATAAGCTACTAGAAGCATCAAGCAAGTATTTATAAAATTCCCAAACACTTTATTTCATTTAATATCATTGCAAGTTGCGTAAGATTACATACATATTATTCGAAAAATTCACCAAGTTTAGAGGAAAACATAACATGCTTATACTCATCACTAACTCATCCATGTGGAAACATTCAAAGTTCAAGTCACGTTATGGTAAGATTTCAATGTTAGGTTTAACCATTTCATACATAACATATCAACTGTAATACCGTAATGATCAAATTCAACAATTTTCTAATTTCAATCTTGTTAAAAACAAGATAGGTAGAAATTAGGTTCTTTCTCATTTCAAAAGTATGAACATCCTTAACAAGATAGTTCTACCCGAAGTAATCTTTGAAACCATACCAATACCGAGAATCCTAGAGATGTGAGTATAACTCAACACCACTTTCTTTCAAACGATTTGGTTCAACTTTTGAACCATAACCTATCAAAACAAACATGGTGTAAAATACCAATATATACCAACCTATCACCGTATCCGGGATACATATTAACTTATCTTGAAAAGCGTTGTTAATTAACATTTGATATCCTTGCAATGCCGTGCAAGAATAGCAAATAACTTCATAATCAATATTATGTTCATTTCTTGGTGAGAGTTGATATTCACATTTGTTTTGACTAGGTTTCTAATTATTTCGGTTTTGGTTTCGTATCAAATTTTATCTCATAAGTTCCAAACTTATATGAGTCGTATGTTTATTGTCATACACAATAATTCTCAACATCTTGTTTCCCTAAAATTTATTCTAAGATTGAGCAATCAATTTATTCAATTTAGAATGCCATTGTTTGATAACTACAATAACTACAAATAATTCATCAAACATACCTCAATTACTTTTAAAGATCATTTGGTTATAAACCATTATCCATTCTCTGCACACCAACAAAGAAATCAGCAACCCCATTGCTTCACACTTCGATTAATCTCCCGCAACTTTTATTTCATTAGAAAATAAAAACTTGCTCAAGTAAGTGAATTTTCACCTGTCACAATCATGTAGATGTGAGCATTTGAAACCAAAAAATAAGTAAGGTATGCACATACATAATTAATGAAAATCATATAAAACATAGCACTCCATGTGTCTCTTAAGTTTCAAACAAAGATTCAAAGTTATATAGTTATAACTTTCTACTAAGCATATTATCAAACACATGTGGTGCAATAGTTTGATTTCTAACAATGATCTTCTTTTTCATTTCCAAAATAAGAGTATGAAGTAATAAAAATCAAAATCAGAACATGAATTTTAATGTAATTTATTACATCTCAATCTCTAATCTCTAATGTCAAGTATCATCTCCTATTTTGGACAAACATACACAATGATTTTGAAATCACCACATCTCTCAATCTAAAAATCCAAACAGGAAATTTCAAAATGGGTTTCGAAGATAAGTTCATGATTTAAAAGTTTCATGCTACACACAAACCCAAAATATCAGCACAGAGATCAGAAAAACTAAATTAATCAAAACTAAATTTCTAATCGTCAGAAATTTTCAGCAACATTATTCAGTTTTGTAAAATACTCTAAAAATACTTTTCAGACTCCAAAAATTATGAAACTTGGAGGAGATGATCCTCATGATGTCTAATATATACGGTATACATTTCTAGACCCAGTTCATTTTCGTTAAAGATATGTACATAAAACTCTACAGCACATTAAAACCATTTGTTTAACATCAACATTTCTTTTTTATGTTAGATATTCATGATGAAAAATATTATCTTTGTAACAATCCTAGTCCATCAAAATCAGACATAAAAATTTACTTTAGGTATCAAGTAACCTAATTCCAAACATCATGGTTTATCGCAAAAGAAAAATTATACCGTTATATAATTCTATAAAACGAATTAAACAATGATACTTATTGCGTTTCAGCAGTCGTTTCTTTTGATATCCATGGCAGAATAAATCGTCTTAAAATTGTTGTAACAATTGCTGAAAATAGCCTGCAAAACAACCATAAAACCAAACAAAACAAATGTTATGGCTGAGTCACGACCAGGTCGCTCTCTTTAAGACGTTTCGCAGCTCTGCCCAAGATTGTGTAAGCAGTTCTTCCATGTCGCGTCGTCCCCAGGATAAAACAGCCGAGTATAATCTCTCTCACAATCACTCTTGCACTTTGAGAGTATGTGATACTTGTACACTTCTATTCTTGCTCAAAATCACATTTGTAGAAAATAAGTGATAATCAACCACTAGTTTTCTTTCTCTCAAAAATTCTTATTTTTCTTTAAACTCCAAAACCATTAAGGAAAAGCTCTCTCTCTTCTTTTTTTTACCGAAATCTGATTGTTGTACTAAAGAAAATTCAATAGTTAATGACACTTTATTATCACAATTAATACCATTAACTTCCTCTAAATAAAACTGTCAAGGGATTAATAACGTAAATAAATTTTCATTAAGATTACTAAAAACAATTTTAACAAAAATAATAAATGGAAATTAATTTTGTTTTAAAACATATATTTTCAACAGAATTCGACAAGGTTTTCTGGTGGGGGTATATTTTATTGAGACGAGAAAGAGTGAAAATTTGTGAAGTTATAATCTTCTTTGTTAATTTGAGAAAATAATGAAAAAGTAAAGAGTATTTTGAGTGGTGAATGAATTTGAGATAATGTAGAAATAACAAAAGAGATGGAAATGGGTGAGAAAAAGAGGCCCACTTGTTATGCAAAGATTTTATGCACATCATCATCCAAACATCACGTTTTTGATTTATTGTTATACCAAAAAAAAAACATAATTACATTAATAAAATATTTATTTCCCAAATTGTTTTCATATTCAGATTATCTAAAGCATATGGACTCCTTCACAAAACCTATTAGATTGATTATTACAAGGCTTATTCTATTGGCGTGGAAATACAGTTTTACCTTTTGATCAAAGTAGAATTTGTTTACAGAGAGGAGAAATAGACTTCTGTTGTAGGGCCTATGGCCGATAGATGTGCGACCCAACTAGGGTTTGCCTTTCTATGTATATATATGTTATTGTATCCATGTAACCCTACTACTGTTATGAATAGAAACTCTCTGCCTCTTTACCTTTCTCTATTATTCTACTACTACTACAACACGTTATCATGCACGAAGCTATACCGCAGAGCTAGATTGGATCGGTTGATTTTTTTTTCCATGGATGCGTTACCAGGTATTTCTTTTGAACAGAGAAATTTTGTTTCATAGTATATATTAGGGTTCCACGAAAGCATGATTTTCAAACGTATAGATTTTACTGTTAAATTTTCATGAATATTTAGTATGTTCTAAAAAATTAGTCGTTATTTACTCTGTTAAAATTTCAATCAAGTCGGAATATGATGCAATCTCCAAATTCTGATTTTAGTAGAACTGTCTTCGTTCAGAAAACCCTAATTATAATAGCGTCGAAAAACATAGGTTTCGTATAATTTTAACCGTTGGATTATTCTGTAATTTTTATATGTGGTATACGTTATCCTCATGAATATAATGTAAAAATTCCATAAAGATCCAACCATGGAAAGTACTCCAAAGTACGTGATATTTCCTGCTGTGTCCACAGAAACGTGAATCGGAACAGTCATACGGCATCATAAATATATTTTTATCGAGTTGTTGGATGTCTTTGAAATTTTAATATGTTTGTCAAAACATTGTGATGAATCTACTGTAAAAATTTCATTATGATCGGACGACGATGCATTTGTCTGTCGATCAGAACAGTTGAAAGAAGAATTTTGTCAATTTTTAGGGTTAACGATATGTTTTGGGCTTATATGCTAATAGTTTCAAACTTATTATCAATGGGATGAATATTTCATATATAATGAACCATATATGTTTATATTCATTAACCATGACATTTTCAACCCAATGGACCGGGTCTTGACCAAATAGTTGACCAGACTTTGACTAAACCAATTCGGCTCTAATTTTAACTTTTGAACTCAAAAGTACTTGAGCACCACTAAAGAGTCTATGATGCGGAAGTTTGTGTGCACAAGTACAATACTTTCTTCATAAAAATCTTCAACTCATAAAGATACTCCTTTCAAAGAAGAAGCCATACCTTCAATATTTCCAAGGCGACATATTAACTTCAGACGATGTAATGCTTTGAAGAAAGTTTGTCGAAACATTCATTTTCCCCCAAACTTGAATGTTAAGTGGGATGTAATCCACTTGTTAGACTATAATGAATCAATAACTTTGACAATGATATGTTGTAATTAAAAGCACACCCCACGTTTTGTGGAAAGACACTCACAAAAGTTTCCATGAGTCAGAGATGTAATTCTTGCTCCAGTAGTAATGATACAAAGTAAATGTATCTATCTATAATGGGACAAAGATGTAATTCTGACTCATACCAATGAGAGTTGGAAATCTTGGTATAAGCATTTTACTGAGAATGATACAAGCGTTGTAATGCAAGTATCATATATTAGTAGTCAACTACAAGAGATATAGGGAGTTTAAAGGAAAACGAACACACTATATTCTTGGAGAAGGTCATGCCCTAGACATCAACATTAATGGAAACAAGAAATTTGCCAAGTCAATACACTTACCCATTTTTTATCTTACCTTTATTCAATCGAATTTGTATGGTTAGATTCTACATTTTGATCCTAAACTATTGTCAACATGATAGTTTGACATATATTTCATTAGCTAAAATAAAGAAGAAGAAAAAATTGCGAAGAATTAAATTCATTGTCTTCACTTATGGAATGAAAAGTATATCATTTTCATGAGATTGAAATACTCTAAAGAACTTGAGATATACTCAAAAGTACTTGAGTTATAAGGATCATTCGTACATTATGATGAAAAGTATATCATCTTCATGAACGGTAACACTATAAAGTAAATGAGATAGATTTTCTTTTGTTACGTAATAAGGTCACACCACTTATTACACGAAACTCTTAAGGAATTTAAATTAGTTGTTGAACTATTTCCTTATAATGTGACTACGATGATTGGATCATCGAGCGAAGCAATGCTCAAATTTTGTTTCCAAGATGGAACAAAGATAAAAAAAAAAAAAGTCACAAAAGCTCTATGTGTACCGAGATCAAATCACCTTGTTAAATTCCAAAGAGACCCATGCAAGTGGATATCATATCGAAACTCACAATGATGAGAATGTAATTGATTGCATCTTTTATAGTCTCTAATATATTTGGAAGTAAATATATCTTAGAGAAACTAATGAGTCAATCTAGTGAAATGTAAATCACTATAGTATTTGGATTATTGAATCCATATTGACTTCGACGATGAAATAATGGGAATTGACTCATACAGACTTTGACATAACCATAAAGGCACTTTGGTTGTGACATGATGTTTCGTTTTGAAAGGACTCATACGTGCATCACTGTTTTGAGTGGACGAGACAACGGGAAAAAGATTGACAGAATGCAAAGTAACAGCATATCTCTCAATAAGTGTTTTATAAAGTACTAGATGCACAACCCCCTTCCCCCTCCCATTATGCTTTTAAGTAAGAAAGCATATCACTCATTTTACAAAGTCTTCAGTAAAACAGGATCGACACCATCCTAAGATGCAAATGGTAAACACTCCATATTACAAAGATAACAAGGTGAAATTTATAAAAATATTCATGCAGAATGCGGACCATTAAAATGACTTATGGCTCTGGTGAATTTTGGACTAGTTATAGTTCCCGAGAAATTTGTGTTTGGAAAACTACTAGCATATATTTTACATGTAAGGGCTCACCACCCCTTGAAAATGCTAGATAGTTCACATCAAAAGGACTTGATGGCTAATGCATATTTAATAAGATCAATGCAGAGCATCCTATACCTCATGGTATCGCAAAGGCTATCATCAAAGGTTACATATGATGTCCAAGGAATAGGTTATGCGTACCAACCTACCTTTTATTGCTTTGGGGATATGCAGTATTACGCGCATCTTTACTTATATCGTTTTTAGAACCCAATATTAGTCAACCTTTTTTGCGTACCAGTTGGTAACTGGATTTAAGCCTGACATTCGTGTTCTTACGCATTTTTGTTGCACTATACATGTGCCATTATGACTCCACATCGTATTATGATGGGTCCTCAAAACTGTTAAGTAGTTATGTTGGAAATGAGTTCCCAACAATTATCCGTATTTTAAACCCTTTGGCAGGAGATCTCTTACCGCTAGATTTGCGGGTTATCACTTTAATGAGAAAGTTTTCCCGTCGTTAGGGGGAGATAAGAAAAAGTATTTTCTAAGGGAACGACAGGAATTGTCGTGGTGTGTTCCCACTGTGTCTCATAAAGAATATTCGATTTTCAGAATGTACACTGATGTTGCTAAAGTGATGAGATCACACATACCTACAAACCTACCTGCAAGGTTATAAATCCTCAATAAGGGATATACGCCATAGACTAAGGTGTTGCAACTATACTCAGTGGAAGTGTGGTTGAGGCTGTGGCTCCATAAAGGAAGTTGGAGAGACCACTTGGTTTGATCAATCCTCACCTAGAAAGGAAGTAGGTGAGTAAGGCACAACTTATTTATATCATCAAAAATCATCTCATAAGATTGTTTTTGAATATGTCCATGAATCAAACTGGAGGACGCTCCGAAGTTTAATGATTCCAGAGAACAATGACATCCCAAGTGGATTATAAGAATGTGCACGAGCCAATGGGAAGATCATGCGATCATATTGATGATTAATTTCATATGCACTTGCTTAAGGAAATAGAGCAAGATGAGATCGATCCAAGCTCCTTGTTGCTTAATGTCAATAAAGAGCATATTTGGCCTATACAATCCGGGTAGAACTTGGTTCTTTGACAAATATATAGGTATTTGGTGTGGTAGTGCTAACCAACCAAGGGTAAAACCTATTGGACATCCATGATTAATTTAACACAAATCATAATGAGAAGAAAGCAGTCTTAAAGTATAAAGACTCACCTTATGGCACGAGGTTTCTCACAAAGCCCTGGAATTATTCTCTTGTAATGAACGTTATAGTGTTCCGCTACTTAGTTAGCTTGGTAATTTCAAAAGGACTTGAAATGCAGCATATGTATATGGTTGTTACGTATTTCTGAAAGAATCAAGAGAAAGTAGATATTTACAGAAGTACTTGATAGCCTTTTGTTTCCCAAATCAAGTGACTCTAAACCACATAGTGCGTTTATAGTTAGATAGAACGCTCACTTATATAGATTAAAGGAATCAGGCGGATGTGGTATACCCGTCTAAGTGGTTATTTGATTTGGAGGGGATAGACAAGTAAGTTATTTTTCCTTGCGTATTCACAAGAAAGTTCTTGATTTGGAATTGTAGTTATCTATGTCGATGGTACAGACATGATGGGTACTCTTGATGTAATAAGAGACCTTAAGAGCTATTTGAAATCCGAATTTGAGATGAAAAATCTGGGGAAAGCTCGACTGAATACTGAGCTTGTGGTATATTATTCCACCAGTGTGCATATGTCTAAATTTGTCAGGCAATTTAACAAAGACATGCATCATGATAGCACTCCCATGATTAATTGAAGTACAAAATAAGTAAATGACAATTTCATCTAAAGAAAGATGACGAAGATGTGTTGGGATATGAAATTCCCTTATCTAAGTGCAATAGACGCATTGTTGTACTTAGCATAATGTACTTGACCAAATGTTACATCCTCAGTGAACTTGTTAGTTAGATATAGCTCAGCGCCAACGCAACGTCATTGGAATGGTATAATGAATGTAATCATATACTTAAAAGTAACCACTGACATGAGTTTGTTTTATCCCTACAAAGATATAAAAAAGGAATGCTAAAGGAACTACAATCCAAAGGTTGTTGATTATGAAGGAAAAATAATATATTCTCCAACGAAAGTAATCAGGGGGAGATACGGTAGACTATTTTCTAGGTCATTACCGATATTCAGTTTCGAAAAGTACATGACTAAAGGAACAGTCTGGAACAACTCTGAAAGTAATCAGGGGGAGATGCCGACATCAGGGGGAGGATCCAAGGATATGATGTCGGCATACTTTACTTCGAAATTGAAGTGGTGTTGTACTCTTTTTCCCTTCGATCGAGAAAAGTTTTTCCCAAAGGGTTTTGTTACTCGACAAGGTTTTTAGCAAGACGACACTAAAAGCATCAAGTATGTTGAACGTTGAAGACAAAAAGATCGCGTTGATATTATTGAAAATATCTGAATCAAAGAAATGAAACACGATAGTCCGTTAAGCAACGTAACTTCCAGAATCAACAACATGGTCCTACAAACATTCAAGTCACCAAAGTAAAGTGTGATAAACTTCTTTTGACTGCATTAGACTAATGAAAATTTTCTGACATCAGGGGGAGCATCTAATGGTGTGTTAAACTATTTTTCTTCACTGAGGTTGCTTTTTCCCACAGGGTTTTGTTACTCGGCAAGGTTTTTAATAAGACAACAACAAAACACCAGGAAGTAATTTCCTATCTAAGGCTATTGTATTTCCGACGAGCATTTTCTGCATTAGGAGCTGTGAAGAAACTAGTCAACTTCAACAGAGCAAAGTGATCAACGGGAACGGATCACCTTTACTTGCATCTGTCACGTTGTACTCTTTTCCCTTCGTCAAGGCTTTGTCCCACTGGGTTTTCCTTGTCAAGGTTTTAGTGAGGCAACATATTGGAGTCCAACTATGTTCTAAGTTTGCTTAATATTGTACTCTTTTTCTTTAGTTCAGGCTTTGTCCCTATGGGTTTTCCTGACGAAGTTTTAACGAGGCAATTAACTTAGACTCATCGATCTTTGAAGATCGTATTGCATGTGATGAACTACATGTAAAGTACGAGACAACATGTGAAGTACTACATGTGAAGAGATGTACCAAGGTTTTATCCCACTGGGTTTTTCCTTGTCAAAGTTTTAGTAAGGAAATTGATTTCGGCACAAGTCATCAAGGAGACAACGATATTTGAAGAACTACACTCGAAGCACTATATGTGAAGCACTGCATATGAAGTTCTATTGGACCGCACAAGGGGAGTGTTGTAGGGCCTATGGACCATAGATGTGGGGCCAAACTATGGTTTGCCTTTCTATGTATATATATGTTATTTTATCCATGTAACCCTACTACTGTTATGAATAGAAACTCTCTGCCTCTTTACCTTTGTCTATTATTCTACTACAACAACTTTTTCTTTTTAGGTATAGGATGATAACCATATTCTCAACAGCATGGGTAAAATTTTGTAGATAACCATAAATGAATACCTCATAAAACGTACAAAACTCGTTAACTACAATGTTCATTGACTATACCTTTTTTCTAGATCTTGCAGATAAACTAATAAAGCCCTCTCCTAATTAGTAGCTTTAGATTGCAAAACAAAATCAATGTAAGCATCCTTAAAAGGGAACCCTAAAAAAACTTCAAGTTGTTCTCGAAGGAGATAAGCATCCCCAAAATAATGAGGTTTGTCTTTTCCCGTAATGTTTTATATAGAGGGACGATGTCCCATGAGAACTATAAAAGTATTAATATTGAAAATAATGTTATATTTATATCTTGAAGATTGGTTTAGTATTATATTAGTTTCCCAGTCCTTATTGTAGTGATCCAAATCTAATATGTGGTTGCGTACGTTTTAATGCTTCCTTATCGATTTCCAATAGTGATCGTAAAATCACCATGATCGCGAAACACGTTCTATTACTTATTCGTTGCATGCTCATTAACGTGAATTATACAAATTATGCATGCATGTGCTTGAAAAAAACATATCTAACGGAAAAGAAATAAAGCATTGATCCAGTGGGAGAAACATATCATATTGTGTACTATTCACATACTACGAATTGAATAAAAAATATGTTTGGATTGAATATATGCCTAGCTTACCTTTAGGGGGGGTAGAGTTATTGTTATTCAAATGCGTCAACGAAAACAATTATTTTTTAATATTCACAAATCAGATTGGTTGTTGAAACTTGCATTAAGCGTATGAAGATAGAATTAAAATATTGTTATGTAACGTGATTTTTCTGTTAATTCTTACACTCTCTCTATGTAAAGAAATTTGTCACTAAAATTGACAAAGGGGGAGATCGTCAGGGAACTACTCGGTTGAACCCACCAAGCTTTGTTATGTCACGTTTAATTGAAAAACCCAAGTCGCATGAGTAGCTACTAAATTCAACTTCGTTAAGTTAGACTAGAAACATCCATAGAAATATTAAAACTTTATCTAGTTACTCATAAAGACCTGAAGATGTATAAAAGACAACGAAGACATCATCCATCAATTCGAAGTTAGTAATTACAAACTTGACTTGCTCCATTTCTTTCTTTGCTCTTTCAGATCTTTATTCAAATATGACATGGGTAGCTAATTTTATTACAATGAGTTCAGTATTGATGACTTGGTCATTATAATATGATCAAGGTATCAAAATAAATTATATACGATTGTTGTTTCTACAAGTATACAAAGTTATGAAGTATAGTTTATCTATGGACTTCATATATTCGATACTCCATTAATTAATTGGTAACTTGTTATTATTTAGTGTGTTGGTGAATCTGTACTTTAATATTTATGTTACAAAGCGGTTTCATAAACATATATTAAAGTAGTGTACTTGCGATTTTCATAGCTAAAACAGGGTTCGCGAGCGCTCTCGGATATAATCCTAGAAGTAGAATCGATCCTTGTCACGATCCTTTGTGACAATGATCGATCCTAACTATATCTGACATGTTTTTACATTTTCGATTGGTCATTTATCTTCACGGGTTTCTGTAAACATCGAGATGTACACAAGTTATACAAGGAATGTTCATAAGTATTGACATAATGTATGAACATGTACTAAACTCTATGTTCAATATTATTCCTTTGGTATTCAAGGAAAGATCTCACAATATCAATTTTAAATTTCAAATATGTGTTGATGGTGGTTTTTAGTTCAGGGTAAAATTGTGAAACCCTGTGTTTAATGTGCCGTCATTCTACAAAGAAACAAAGCCATTTAAAAGTGATGAAAGCTTAAGCCTCTTTACTTACATGTGTATTGAGCAATTCAGCATACTCATATATAAAATTTATCCAGAATGGTGCATGTAGCAACAATCCCAAATATTCTGTAAATTTTATTAACCTCCTGCCTGCACTATTCATTAATGTATGGATTATTGAGTACTCTTTCCTATGCTACGTTCCCTAGATGAACTCTTAATGCTGATATGACATGATAATTAGTGTTCACTCGCAGCTGAGTAACATAAATTTCCCGAAGTATCAAGATTTGGACCTGCATGAAAGTACTCCGATGGAAGCACACTGCGCTGCTCTCTGAGAATAAAATTAAAGAATTTTGTGTCAACACACAAAATTCATCAAATTTGAATAATTTTGTGATAGCTCGCAAAATTCAAACTTTAACCTGATTAATTTGCAAAAATTAGGTTTTTGAACCCCACGCTTTTAATCAAAAAGTTGGATGGTCGACGCGCTTAAATTCCTTAAGAAAAATAAGCCTAGACTGTCCATGTAAGTCTTAAAACAATCACGGACACACGATTTGGCCGGCCAATTTAACGAGCTTGGCCTCCTCCCATCGAGACCAAGCAAACTCCATGATGTCCACCTACGAGACCGCTACTATTCCAGCCAATCGGAATTCTCTTAGCCCGCCAGCAACATCCCTGATCGCTAGCCAGAGCCAGGATAGTCGCACTGTTGAAAAGAAGTTCAACGAGTTAAGACTGGCCAGGACAGTCTCAAACTCATCGCATCCGTCCAACTTAGCCAGCCTAGTTGGATGGATAAGATTTTGTTTCGAACGACCAATGAGGTGCCGGTATGCTCACCGGCGACTCGCCTCCATCCCTGGCCAGTCGAACTGCCCACGACATGCAAGGAGCACTTCAAACCGATTGCTCAAAGTAGGCTGATTGCGCGGTTTCGAAAACCCTAATTTGTGTCAACGGCAACGTGTTAATGTCACAAAACGATCACGGCCGTCCATCTTTGCTAGCCAAATTGACTGGCCTAGATCTAATTTTAGGCGGCCAATGAAATGCCAGTATGCTTGCCGGCAACCCACCTTTATCCCTAGACGATCGAATTGTTTCCATCCCGCAGTTAACATCTCAAATAGTAAGCTCAAAGTAGGTTGGCCACACGGCTTTAAAACCCTAAATTGAATCAACGGCAGTATGCGACTGCCGCAAATCGTCTCGTCCGTCCAACTTCGCTAGCCTAATCGACAAGTATAGATCTAATTTTAGGCGACCAATAAGATGTCGACGTGATCACCGGCCATCCTTCTTCCATGAGGAACGATCGGCCAAGCCGCGGCTTGCCTATATGGCTCCCAAACGATTGCACAAAGGTGGCTAGTCGCGCTGCCAACAGGAATTTTAATAGATTCAACGGAAGACCTTAACTGCCGCAAATCATCTCAGCCACTCAACTTGGCTGGCCAATTTGACCGGCCTAGATCTAATTTGGGCCGAACAATATGATGTTAGAATGGATACCATCCCCTACCCTCCTATAGGAACCGACCGGCCTACCTTTGGCATGCGTGCATAGCTCCTAGCATCTCCCTGAAAATGCCTGGTCATGCTCTTTTTAAGACATTAAGCTCCCCGACTAACTTAAACGAGCTTTACACAACGAGGCTTCATGAACATCGATTATTTTGAGCTGCTTGCTTAAAAGCGATGCTTTATATGCATCGATTACAAATGATGTTTTATAAATATCGATCCCACAAATAATTTTATTATTTGACATAAAAGCATTACGTGCTGTTTTAGTGGCAAGTCTCACAACTTGACCCACTCAGCAGCTTGTTGTGTATATTTTTCTACAAAATATTCGGGACATCAAACATGTCACAAACTGGGGGATGCTTATCGGGGTATTGGTCTGGCGGTTTACAGCGTGCGGCGTGCAACACGCCCATTACGAGAAAGTGATAGGAAAGGCGGACGGTTGATTGCAGTAAAGGAGTAGTGGGTGTAAGGCTGACCGGTCCTCCCTCATGATAGAGACGTGATTGTCACCACTTTTACACGATCCCCACTTCTCCACTACTTAACTGCCTCAACTTCCTATGAGATCAGGGTGCTCTCAATCATGACTTGTATAAATAGGATTTCAACCTATTTCGACAAAAAACAAGTGTTATCAACACAAGTATCCAAAAACCACATTCTGATACAAGTCATAAAACAGCCACGCCTTCATCCTGATTTCAACACCTTCTTTGCTTCCCTCCCTATGATCAATCCTTTTCCTTCGTTTTGTGACCGAAGCAAGACTGGAACGGCCATTCCTTGGTTTAGGCCAGAATTGTACAGATTGATCTCTTGAATCTAAAGTACTCCCGTACAATGCATTTGTTTAGGGTTTAGATTCGTTTCTCGACGGCACACCCAAATTTACTATTTCCAGCAGAATCAGTTTTTACCCCAAAACAACTGGCGACCATAATGGGAGATTGATCACTTGGTTGCAACCCAAATTTTCACAAAGATGGTTGGTCTTAGGACTAATTCGACAACTCCAGGCTTCGGTCAGAATCTTTCAAATGGCAAAGTTTCTTCCCCCAACGCTCTATCTGATCGTACGGCCAATGGAGGAATTCCAACCTTGATCGAGTTGGCATGAGTACAGGAGATCCACACAAGGAACATGGACCTGATAAAGGAGAAGATAAATAACATACTTAATTTCCTCGTCAGGTTGACATCGGATCTGAGCGGCACCTCTGCTTCAGAAATTCCAGCACTGGGGGCTAACCCCTCAACTGATCATCCTCAAGTCAACAGTTTCACTACCAACCATAGGTCGGTGGACCAAGAAGAAGCCTCTCTAGTGGAGAGTTTATGTGAGCTTCTACACCTCTCAAGGAACTAACGAGCGGAGACATTTGCTGTGATCAATCAGATAGCTCTAGACACGCGCTTGGCCCCTTTGCGTCCAAAAGCCTCAAGAATATCAGAGATGTCCATAAACAATGTTACATTTAATGAAGATGACATGATGGCAGAAGAGGGTCATAACAGAGCCCTACATGTTACTACACGCATCAAAGACTCAGAGTTCAAAAGGGCTCTCATCGATACGGGAGCATCCTCAAATGTTGTTCCTCTTAAAACCCTCAGAGCAGCCAAGGTTCGGCCAAACAAGATTGTGCGGAAGCCTACTGTGATGACAGATTTCGAAGGAAACCAAACTAGCACGTATGGATACATCCATCTGAACCTATCAGTGGACCTGTTCAGTCGAAGGTGAAATTCGAGGTAATAGAGAAGGAACCAGACTACCACATGATACTGGGAAGATCGTGGCTTCATGATAATAAAATCATCCCCTCAACATATCACCAATGCCTAAAAACTATGATGAATGAAGAATTCGTTCGCAGTCCTGCATCATTGTCTCCTTATGCGCTAATTTGTGGCGTGGAACTGTTTGAGCCAAAGGAAAACTCACAAGACTCATTAAGTAAGGTTTACTGCACTCCACTCCCTACATGGACGTCGATCGAGGAGGAAGACTAGCTAGCATCGATGAACAAAGAGACCGAATCCCGTGGCGCACCTCTACTGACAGCACACGCTAACCCTCCTTCATCGAATAAAAACTTGGTTCATCTTCACACCAAGAGGAGCGTACTTTTGTGGCGAGTTGTGATGAAAAAATGAAAAATGTATACCGGCGTCGCTGTTAGCAATTAACAGGGGAGACTACCGCCAAGTCTCTCCACCCAGTAGAATGCAACCATAATGACAAGCTACAAGAAGAAGAAGTACCAGATGCTCCGTGGCAGTGCAAGACGGCACCGATTCCACTACAAATGAAATCGAAATTGTCAACATCGGAAGTGAAGAAGTTCCAAGCCTGTCTCCATCAGTTCAGCACTATGTGCAGATGAACGCATGAAGCTTGTGAATCTTATTAAGGAGTATCAAGACATATTCGCGTGGACATACGAGGAAATGCCCGACCTGGTTAAAAAATTGGTCACTCATCATCTACATATAATACATGTATCTAAGCCAGTCAAGCAATCTCCAAGACAGTTCAGGCATGATGTTGAGGAACAAATCAAGACTGAGATTCAGAAGTTACTAGCCGCCGGCTTCATCAAGACCATTCAACATCCTACCTGGTTGGCCAATGTGGTTCCCGTAAAAAAGAAAAGCGTTCAAATCAGGTGTTGCGTCGATTTCAGGAATCTGAACAAATGCTTCCCCAGAGACGACTTTCCCCTTTCCCAATATTGACATGTTAGTAGACGCTACCAGCGGGCATGGCATGTTCTGCTTCATGGATGGGTACAGCGGCTACAACCAGATAAACATGTATGAGCACGATGCAAGTAAGACAGCTTTTCGAACTCCCCTCGGAAACTTTTATTATACTGTAATGCCTTTCGGTTTGAAAAATAATGGTGCTACCTATCAAGGCGCCATGACTGCAATTTTCCATGACATGATGCACAAGCAAGTTGAAGATTACGTAGATGACATAGTAATCAAATCAAACTCGAGCATCCCATACAGACGTTCTACGGCAAGTGTTTGAAAGATGTGGTGAATAAAAACTGAAAATGAACCCTTTGAAATGTGCTTTTGGGGTCTCTTCTGGCAAATTTCTGGGATTCCAAGTAACTGCTGAAGGAATCAAGGTTAACCCAACCAAGACCCAAGTTATCCTCACAATGCCTCCTCCACAAACTGTGAAAGAACTCCAGAGCTTCATGGGAAAGGTAAACTACATTCGGCGTTTTATACCTGGTTTAGCCAAGCTTATCACTTCATTCACCCCCATGCTGAAAAAGGGAGCAAGCTTTATTTAGACTACGCTACAGCAAGAAGCCTTTCGTAAGATCCAACAAATATTGTCATCACCAGCTGTTATGAAATCTCCCATACAAGGAAGACCGTTGTGTCTCTACACCGCTTCCAGCGATGCTGCTGTTGGGGCCCTCCTTGCTCAAGAAGATGATGAAGGGATTGAACACCCTATATACTACTTCAGTCGTACTTTGAGAGATGTTGAATTCAGGTATCCTAAGGCGGAAAAAGCGTGTCTAGCTCTGGTTCACGCTATTCAGAAATTTAGACACTATCTATTATCGACAAAGTGGTGCTAATAGACAAAACCGATCCTATCAAGTTCTTGCTCTCAAAATTGGCCTTGATAGGAAGGCCGGATAAATGGATACTCCAAATGTCGGAGCTCGACATAACGTACACTCCTCTGAGGGCTATTAAAGGACAAACGGTAGCATATTTACTAGCAGCATTCCCAGGAGAAGGTACTACCGCACTGCATGAAGACCTTCCTAGCTATTGTATTTTGACAGTTCTGCTACCCCTAGCAGTAATACTGGAGGAGCGGGTATAGTTCTAGTGTCTCCAACTTATGAAGTCCTTTCACATTCATTCAAGATGGACTTTCAGTGCACCAACAATTCAGCAGAATACGAAGCTTTCCTCATAGGACTGTCACTAGCCAAACAAGCAGGAGACACACACCTGTAAGTAAAAGGCGACTCTAAACTGCTGGTCAATCAGTTGAACGGTGTATACTTACTCAAAGAGGTAACACTAGCCCCTTATAGAGCTGAGGCGTAAAAGCTATTGAACTATTTCGCTGATGCAACCATAATTCATATTGGCCGAAATAATAACAAACACGCCGATTGCCTAGCCACATTAGCCTCGAAATTGCAGTTCGAGGGTTTGGAAAAGACTTTGACGGTGAAGATACGGACCGTGGCATCAACATGGCTTTCACAACCCAAAGATACTGAAACCAACGATTGGAGAGCTCCGATTATTCAAGAATTTAACAGTTCGCTTTCTCAAGGAAAGGTTAGTCTTAAAACCCTAAAAAACTTCTTCATGCTCCATGGAGTATTATACCACAGAAACTCAGATGGATCCCTGTCGAGATTTCTTGGAGAAGAAGAAGCACAACTACAACTTAATCGCGTTCATGGTGAAATCTGTGGGCAAACGTTAGTGGTGACTCTTTACCGACGTCTTCAACGCCTCGGATACTACTTGTCGGATATGGATACCCAATCTCGAACGCTCCAAGGGTCTTGCTCCAATTGTCAAGCGCCGCCACATCAATTGGAAATTCTTAACATTGGCTATGCTGGGAAATGGCGAGAGTCATACATAAACTATCTCCATGACAGTATGTTGTATTCTAACAAGAGGGATGCAGCCAAGATGAAGCAAAGAGCCAAAAGATTCGTATTTCATGAAGGAATCCTATACCGCAGGAGCTTTGGAGGGGACCTGCTACGATGTTTGGCAAAGTCTGAAATCCCGACTATGTTGAAAGAGACACATGAAGTTGAACACCAAGGTAAGAACAAGTTATTCCTCCAGGTGCATGAAAGATATAACTGGCCAACTATGGAAGATGATGCAGCGGCATTTTTTCAGAAATGCCACCAATGTCAAACTCACGGAAATCTCATCCACACGCCTTGTACTCCCCTTCATTCAGTAAGTAGTCTATGGCCTTTCTACAGATGGGGACTTGATATTATCGGGAAGATCAATCCACCATCGTCAAAGCAGCACGAGTATATCATAACCACAATGGAGTACTTTACCAAATGGGTCAAAGCTATTCCTCTCCGAGGAACCACTAGAGCGACTATTGCAGCATTCATTAAGGAATGCATCATTTGTCGGTTTGGCGTACCTAAGCACATCATTACTGATAATGGTACTCCCTTTGTTAACAAGAAAGTACAAGAATTGCTTGAAGAATACGGAGTTAAACAAGTCTTATCTACTCCTTACTACCCTCAGGGGAATGGGCAAGCCAAAAGTACCAACAAGACTTTGATTCGAATTCTCAGTCGAACAGTACATGATAATCCCAGGACGTGGCACGAAATATTGCCTATGGCGCCGTGGGAATATCGGGCGGCACCTAGGAGATCTACTGGAGTTTCTCCTTATTCACTTGTTTATGGCGCTGATGCAATTCTCTCAGCAGAAATCAAAATCCCGTCGACTAGGATTGCAGCAGCAAGCGGAGTTCAATGGAATGAGACTGAAGCATCGAGCTCCAGAATAACGGAATTAGACACTCTTGATTCCAGGAGGATTAAGGCAGAAGAATATGCTCAGGCGTACAGAAATAGGATCTCCAGAGCATACGATAAAGCTGTAAAACCTCGAGTTTTTCAAATAGGAGATCTGGTATTAAAGACCGCCAAGCATATTCAGCAGACATGTCCGCACCAAAGTTTTCCCCAAAATGGGAAGGTCCTTATGTGATCACAAAAGCTTATAACAGTGGGTACTACAAGATTGTCAGGGAGGATGGAGGCAAATTGGAAGCAGTCATCAATGGAAAATGGTTCAAGGCATACTACGCCTAATCATTATTCCATCCCTCGCCGTCTCATGTCACGATCAATCCGGCATTTTTTCATTTTTCTCAAAGTTATCAAAGTTTTTCATTAGTCAAGACATATTAATTCATTTTCCAAAAACAATGGTCAAAACCCAAGACATAAAAGAGAACAATCAAATGTTCTCATGCCTACTTATTCAAAAACAATAAAGTAATAAGTATGGCTCAGAGAAGGCCATCCAGCAAGTTGTAGTCCCTTGAAAGCATCATTTTCAGCCTATCCTGATACCTTTCGGTCCTACTCTTCAAGTTTTGGATTGCCTGTTCCACCTTCTCAGATTCCGCAGCCAAGGCATGTTCCTCTTCTAAGATAGCTTTCACGGCAGAAACGACATTGGCGATGATACCAGCTCGATCAACTTTGATAATGTCAAGGCGCTGTCGCAGCCATCTCACGTTGAACTCCATAGATTCACAGGTAGATACCATGTTTTCCCACTTTTCAATGGTTGATTCAACAACATCACGAATGGATGTACCTTCCATCTCTGCAACCATGGGTAGATGGCAGTTCACCGTAGTAACCAAAGTAGACGAACAATGCCGCACCACATTCCTGGTGGAAATGTGGCCGTACCTTCTCCATATTTTTGTGTACAAGGGCACAAATTCCTTCCGTACTAAGAACTAACAAACAGTCCGGTAACTAGAACATAAACACCTCATGTGAATGTCAAATGGAAAGCCTGCATTGGAGTACTCGTAGGAGGAGATACCCAAATCAGCGTTTTCCAGGTCTGCAGTAGTAGGCGTGTTTGAGCTTGAAGGAAGAGGAGTGGCCAGATCATCATCGTCAACTACTGTTACACATGTTCCAGCAGGGTACCTCTACAAATAAAAAAAAAATTACCTACCGGCCCTAGCAAACGAATACCTATTCACCAGTGAAAAAGCATACCGGTATGATCTTCTTGACTCGGATGAGTTATCACGAGATCCAGAGATTCGCCCACTCTAAAAAAAAAAA
>JAJJMB010002020.1:2177992-2458332 GCA_023531105.1 Papaver atlanticum
CAAAATTCAAACTTTAACCTGATTAATTTGCAAAAATTAGGTTTTTGCAACCCACACTTTTAATTAAAAAGTTGGCTGGTCGACGCGCTTAAATTCCTTAAGAAAAATAAGCCTAGACTGTCCATGTCAGTCTTAAAACAATCACGACCACACGATTTGGCCAGCCAATTTAACGAGCTTGGCCTCCTCCCAGCGAGACCAAGAAAACTTCATGATGTCCACCGACGGGCCCGCTACTATTCCATCCAATCGGAATCCTCTTAGCGCGCCAGCAACATCCCTGATCGCTGGCCAAAGTCAGGCTAGTCACGCTGTTGAAAAAAATTTCAACGAGTTAAGACTGGCTATGACAGTCTCAAACTCATCGCATTCGTCCAACTTAGCCAGCCTAGTTGGATGGCTAAGATTTTGTTTCGAACGACCAATGACGTGCCGGTATGCTCACCGGCGACTCGCCTCCATCCCTGGCCAGTCGAACTGCCGACGACATGCCAGGAGCACGTCAAACCGATTGCTCAAAGTAGGCTGATTTCGCGGTTTCGAAAACCCTAATTTGTGTCAACGGCAACGTATTACTGTCGCAAAACGATCACGGCCGTCCATCTTCGCTAGCCAAATCGAATGGCCTAGATCTAGTTTTAGGCGGCCAATGAGATGCCAGTATGCTCGCCGGCAACCCACCTATATCCCTAAACGATCGAATTGCTTCTATCCCGCAACTAACATCTCAAATCGTTAGCTCAATTTAGGTTGGCCACACGGCTTTAAAACCCTAAATTGAATCAACGGCAGTATGCGACTGCCGCAAATCATCTCGGCCATCCAACTTCGCTAGCCGAATCGACCGGCCTAGATCTAATTTTAGGCGACCAATAAGATGTCGTCGTGATCACCGGCCATCCTTCTTCCATGAGGAACGATCGTCCAAGCCGCGGCTTGCCTATATGGCTCTCAAACGATTGCACAAAGGTGACTAGTCGCGCTGCCTTCATGAATTTTAATAGATTCAACGGCAGCCATTAACTGCCGCAAATCATCTCAGCTACTAAACTTGGCTTGCCAATTTGACCGGCCTAAATCTAACCTGGGCCGACCGATAGGATGTTAGAATGGCTACCATCCCCTACCCTCCTATAGGGACCGACCGGCCTACCTTTGGCATGCGTGCATAGCTCCTAGCAGCTCCCTGAAAACGGCTGGTCATGCTCTTTTTAAGACATTAAGCTCTGCAACTAACTTAAACGAGCTTTACACAACGAGGCTGCATGAACATCGATTATTTTGATCTGCTTGCTTAAAAGCGATGCTTTATATGCATCGATTACAAACGATGTTTTATAAATATCGATCCCACAAATAATTTTATTATTTGACCTAAAAGCATTACGTGCTGTTTTAGCGGCAAGTCTCACAACTTGACCCACTCAGCAGCTTGTTGTGTATATTTTTCTACAAAACCAGGCATCACCGGGGCCTACGGACCTGGCTCAACCTCTGATTAGTGTCATTTGTTGTGTAGATTTTGGTATTCAAAACATGGTTTTTCGATTGGTATGTTCCGCAGAAATACTATAAAATATCATTAATATGCTTTTTCATGGCGTATGCCAAAGCAGTTTTCGTTCTCGCAACCTACATTTGGTTTAAGAAATATAGATGTCGTATATCATTTGATGTTCTCAAAGGCTAAATATTCATATAAGAGTCCAACAATTAAAATGGAACGCATCCAAATGGAAATTTGAGATGCTGGTTCAAAAGTGGCAATACTGCCGATGTTACTGAAATTACGTACTCCCTCACTTCAAGCACTTTTGGATATCCATCTAAATGATAGAACTCACTTCAAGCACTTTTGGATATCCATCTAAATGATAGAAATCTAAGCCAACAGTCAAGGAAAATTCCTTGAAGTTCACATTGCTAGTCTAACATTGTACGGTTGCTCACCAAAGTGACTAAAAAATGCTAATCAAAGGAAATATCGAGATGTCAGAAAAAAATTCTATAGAAAGAAAAAAGTATTATAAGTTACGTACCAACCTGCAGGCGCTGACTAATGGCAATGGTTGTGCATCTCTTTAGGTACTAAAAATAAGCATTTCTGTTTGTAACAGTGGTATATAAAACAGAAAGAGAGTTGCAAGAAAATGTTCTCACCACCCTTGTAAATCTTGTATCTTGTAAAATTTACTTGTGTAAACCTTATTGTCCTTATTCCATTTGTCTGCATTCATTTCTGCTTTAGTGACTCGATGTCTCTCAAAAAGGCTACACTCGATGTCCTTATAACTCTGGCTGTGGGAAATTGAAATTACCTAGTAGCATTCCTTTGTTGAGATAAGATAAGATGTACTTTTGCGCGCTGTACTTCATTCGCTCTGCCATTTCTGATTCAGTGATTCCTACATAGGTATGATGAATTTCTTGAAATAGAGGTTCCAAATTCCACATAGCTTTTTGGGAGACAATTAAGTGCAACATATCGCTCTGTTGATTGTTTGGGTGATTAAAAAAGAGATGTTTGTGGATGATTTTGTTAATGGAGAAGTGAGAACCTATTTGGTTCTTCTCGCTCTCTCTAATTTCATTAAGTTGAAGAGATAATACACTCCCTCTTCTACTTGGTCTATAAAAGACCTTACAAGGAAAATGTGTGGATGTCTAACATCCACTCATTTGAACAACACACAACTAAATGTAAAGTTAACACTCCTATTACACTAGTTCACTAACATTACATTACTCAACAATCTCCTCCTTAATGTGATGTTCTCTACTCCTAGTAGTTCATGGAAATGTTGAAATTTTCCTTTGGAAAGTGCCTTGGTGAATATGTCCGCCAATTGGTCTTCCGTCTTGCAATACTTGAGTTCTATCTCACCATCTTCAACCGCTTCTCGAATGAAATGGTACTTGAGTTTGATGTGCCTTGCTCTACAATGCTCAACCGAATTTTTGGACATAGCAATTGCCGATTTGTTGTCGCAAAAGATTATGGTGCTTTCTTCTTGCTTCTCTTGAATGTCTTCCATGATTCTTCTTAGCCATACAACATGAGATGTAGCTATTGATGCCGAAATGTACTCCGCTTCTGCCATGGATTGAGCTACGGTTTCTTGTTTCTTCGATGCCCATGTAAATATACCCGAACCAAGAGAAAAAGCATACCCCGATGTACTCTTCATGTCATCAATACATCCTCCCAAGTCGCTATCACAATAGCCAACTAATTTGACATCCAAATTTCTTGAATACATGATTCCAAAATTCATCGTTCCTTGTATGTACCTCAACAACCTCTTTGCCGCGCCAAGATGTAGATGACTAGGTGAACTCATGAACCTAGAAAGCATACTTGAAGCAAACATGATGTCGGGTCTTGTATGTGTAAGATACAACAATTTTCCAATAAGACTTATATAGTAAGTCTCATCAACCTTTCTTCCTCCATCATCTTTCTTGAGTTTCTCATTCACTACAAGTGGTGTTGATGTGGGGTTACAACCAAGCATACCAAATTTCTTCAACACCTTTTCGGCATACTTGCTTTGAGAAATGAACACTCCATCTTCACTTTGGTGAACTTCAATACCAAGGAAGTACTTGAGCAAACCCATGTCACTCATCTCATATTTCATCATCATTTCTCTCTTGAATTGTTCAATCATATTAACATCATTTCCCGTAAAGATAAGGTCATCAACATACAAGGCAACAATGAGAATAGACGTACCTTTTGTCTTCACATATAGTGTAGGCTCACTCTTGCTTTTGTTGAAGTTTTGCCTTTTGAAGTATCCATCTATCTCACTATACCAAGCTCTTGGTGCTTGCTTGAGTCCATACAAGGCTTTCTTCAACTTGTATACTTTGTCTTCTTCTCCTTCAATCACAAAACCTTGTGGTTGTTCTACATAGACCTCTTCATGGAGTTATCCATTCAAAAATTCCGATTTGACATAAAGTTGATAAAGTAACCAACCTTTTTGGGAAGCCATAGCAATCACGGCTCTAATGGTGTCAAGACGAGCAACCGGTGCAAAAGTCTCATTGTAGTCGATGCCGGGTTGTTGTGAATATCCATTTGCCACCAACCTTGCTTTGTGCCTTTGAACCGATCCATCCGCATTGTACTTGAACTTGTAGATCCACTTCACACCAATAACTTTTTTGTCACTTGGCCTTGCTACTTTCTCCCATGTATTGTTCTCGTCAATGACTAAAACTTCTTCTTCCATAGCTTTTATCCAAACCGTTTCTTTTGATGCTTCTTCAAAAATTTCCGGTTCGACCATACAATAGTTGCATCTTTCATACACTTCACTCAACCTATGCATCTTCTTTGGTGCCGATGGTGGTGATGTTGATGCACTAGTACTTGGAGACATACTTGGAGATACTCCTTGTCTTGTATTTGGAGGTGTTTGAGGTAGTTCTTCCTCATTTTCTTCACCTTCTTCAACTTCATTTGTTGCTGAATTTTCTTGCTCTTCATCAACAATAATGCTCTTCTCAATTTTACCTTCTTCCCAATTCCATGAAGCTCCTTCATCAAACAAGATATCACGGCTTGTGATCATTGTGTTGTTCTTCAAGCTAAACAACCTATAACCTTTTGATTGGAGGCTATAACCAATGAATATACACTTCTCACTTGATTCATCAAGCTTTGTTCTCTTCACCTTTGGAATTTGAGAATAACACACACTACCAAAAACTTTAAGATGCCTTACCGATGGTTTTCTTCCACCCCATGCTTCAATTGGAGTTTTATCCCATATGGTTTTTGTTGGACACCTATTCATCAAGTAGGCGGCGTTGTTGACGGCTTAGGACCAAAACACTTTAGGCATACCCTTCTCATGAAGCATGGACTTCGCCATCTCCATAACGGTTTGGTTCTTTCTCTCGAAAACACCATTTTGTTGAGGAGTATAACCCATGGTTAGTTGCCTTTCTAAGCCTTCATCTCACAAAATTTATCAAACTCTTTGTTGTTGTATTCTTTGCCTCTATCACTTCTCGAAACTTTGATGTAGTGACCACTTTGCTTTTCAACAAGGCTCTTGAACTTCTTGAAGATGCTAAAAACTTCGGATTTTTGCATCATGAAGTACACCCAAGTCATACGACTAAAATCATCAATGAATAAGATAAAGTATCTATTACCTCCATGAGTTGGTGTCTTCATTGGTCCACACAAATCAGTATGTACCAAACCAAGAAGTTCTTTTGCTCTCCATGCTATACCTTTTGGGAATGGTTGGCGATGTTGTTTCCCAAGTGCACAACCTTCACATACTCCATCCTTGTGGTTGATATGTTATGGAAGTCCTTGCACCATGTTCTTGTTGGAAAGCACCTTGAGACTATTAAAATTCAAATGCCCAAGTCTTTTATGCCATAACCATGTTTCATCAATGGTTTCCATCCTCAATGCAACATTCTTCTCCTTTTCAAATACAATTGGAAAGCTTCTATTCTTCTCCATCTTGATACTCTTCATTACTTGTCTCTTGTTCTTGTGTTTCTTGTCATAAATGGTGCAATATCCATCTTCAAAATGAACCGCGTACCCAAGATCCACAAGTTGCCCAACACTAAGCAAATTTTGTGCCAAATCCGGAACATATAACACATCTCTAATGTATTTTGCTTCATTGATAGTTTGCATGCAAATTGTACCTCTTCCGTTAGCTTGAACCATGTTTCTATCCCCCATCTTCACTAGAGAATTTATGGATGTATCCATATCAACAAACAAGCTCTTCACACCGGACATATGAGTAGTACAACCACTATCCACAAACCACACTTCACTCTTGGAAGTTTCTACGGCACTTTAACAAGCATAAAACAAGTTTTGTTTTCCTTTTTCTTCTTTCTCTTCCGCTCTACCGGCATGTTCATCTCCTTTGTATCTACAATCCTCCTCCAAATGTCCATACTTCTTGCAATGATGACATTGAGGTTTCCCTTTGTTCCAACAATTCTTCTCCAAATGACCATTCTTCTTGCAAAAATTGCATTTTGGTACTTGTTGAGAATCACCCTTTGGTAGTTGTTTGAGCTTTCTCCTTCTTTCCTCCATTTCCCCTTTCCTTTGAAGTTAGATGAAGCATCACCCTTGTACTCATTTTTATTCATTGAGTTCAAGTTCATTTTCGATTGAAAAGCACTCTCAATCGATTTATCGGAGTGTCTTGACAACCTTTTCTCAACAACCTTCAATACCACTTTTTCAAGGAAAATGTGTGGATGTCTAACATCCACTCATTTGAACAACACACAACTAAAGGTAAAGTTAACACTCCTATTACACTAGTTCACTAACATTACATTACTCAACACGCTCTTTTGAAAGCAACGAATAAATTCCTCACGTTGCCATCCCATAGAACAGGATCTAGGTTGGTTATCTCATTGGTGGTGATTGTGTTTTGGATTTGAAGGAAACAAATTATCTCAGTTAAAAAGTTGTATAATGTACATTGGTGCAGAGGTTACCGTTTGAGAATTTTATCAAACTGGAACTCGTAGGCAAGACTTCATCATGTCTTTATCTGTCTTCATCATGTCCCGAATACCTAATTGAATATCCTTGGAAGTATTTCACCCTATGAGTATAAAGTTTATTACTACTCCAAACAAAAACGGAAACATGAAGCGGTGATAAACTCGGGTAGTTTTGTGCAAATCATCCAAATAGGTTTACGTGTAAACTGGCAGTGTACATTTAAGCTCACTTCTTTTCTGTTTTCTTCATCAATATACCACCACTGGCAGGCACCGACCACTAAATCACATTGCCTTGCATCTCTATGCCATATTTATTGCATCTGATGGATGGGCATTTACATTTAGAAAAGTTTCTACCCCTGGATGCAGATTACAGAACCCTTTGTATGGTTATCAAAAAAGCTTTCACTACCACTTTCTAAGAATATATGGTGCTTCTAAAATTATACCTTTCTGAAAAATATATTAAGGTAGTAACAACTTTCTCTGATCGATCAAAAAAAAACAAAAAAAAAACAGCTTTCTCTGTAATCCACACAATTAATATCTGAATAAAAATGAACGGAGATACGTAACTAATAAAACTAATTGTGTAAAAGTAGTTCATTAACACAGACAGATAAATAAGCTTAAACAGCTTATAAGTTATACACAGAGCTGTGTATGAATATGAAGACAAATAATCAATTGCACCGCTAATAACTCATAGAACTGAACTTCCTTCCATCCCTTGGTATTCTGATTCTGGGTAAAAGATATATTCTTTTGCAATGCATGCTTCCATTCTAATTGGAGCCACAAATCATGACCAACATGATATATGACACTTTTCAAATATATGTAATCCATAGCTAATATTGCCATCGGAAGCATGTAAATTTTATCCCAGTCAAATAACAGTATCTGTGGGAGTCGAACCCACAGCCACTAGAAGCATGTAAATTTTAGCCTAATCAAATAACAATACCATTTGTGGGAGTCAAACCCACAAATACATGGTTGAGACCATGTGCTCTTCTGTTTGAGCTAAGATAGCAAGTACCATTTCTTACTGTAATTGGGATTTAACAAAAGATACTTTAAGATGGAATAATTCATAAGCATGCCAAGAAGCGAGTTTACCTAAATCCTATGTTTCCTGCACATATATTACCCCAAGAGTATATAGTGAGTGTTTCAAACGGTAGTGCACCTTACATGATATTTACCAAAGAACTCCATCAGTAACAAATTATCCATGATAATCAACTCTACCTCATATAGAAGAATTGAATCAGAGGTCCAATATGATGCCACCATGAGTACTTGCAGAGAAACAACAAACAAAAATGATGCATATGTCAATGACGAAATCTTTAGATAGGAAATACATTCATGCTTTAAGAAAGGAAAAACAATGGAATGCAATTAAGTTGAGAGTTTTAAGTGGATCTTCCTTTAGCAAATTAGATAATACCTAATGTCTTACTCATCCCTGTGTAATTGAAGAGCCACAATCAGATGCACCAATAATGTCGATGCCGCAGCGCGTATAGCACTACCCGTTGTGGTGCTCTTCTACCATAACAGATGCTATAAATCTGAGTTGTTCCTTACATTATTTGAAGATCCTTGGAATTCTCAGATGAAACAGTCCATACATTACTTGCCTTACAGCTATAAAAAACCTTCTATTTTATCACTGGTTTGTAGCTGGACATGCACTGGGAAGATATTTTAGCCCCTAAATAATTAAATAATTAGACATGCACTGGGAAGATATTTTAGCCCCTAAATCCCCAATGTAGAGACCCTAAGCAGTTCTGCATAGGATGCGTTTGATTAAGCAAAGGAACTACCTGCAACAATAACACTGTAATAACATTAGCACTGATCAAATAGAAATCACCAATGTTTTTAAAAGTTGGTCACATCCCATGCCTAATTCAACTGGTCAGCTACCTAATTAAGTATGCTCAACCTTGTGTCGATAAAGCACATTATACACATTTATGAAGACAGAATTTCCCATGCATATCCAGGTAAGTTTAATTCAATTGAACAATAAAGATGAGATAAGAAATGCTTCCCATAAACCAAATTGATGTGAATATAATAATAACTCCAAAACCAATATTATCAAGTCAACAATTAAGTAACTAACTAAATAATGATCTCAACAGTGATTTAGTACATATTCAACTATTTGTCAATCTTTGAGTCATGCCGTAACGGAAAGATGTCTTTTGAGGTTGACTAACAGAAGAAAAAAAATTATAGTCACTTTTAAGAATGTTGCTCCAAGCCTCCAACATAGATAGGTCTATCTAGAAACACATAAAATGACTTATACAATCTTTTCTGTTCTCATCCAGAGACGATGCTATAGTGAAATGAGAAAACCTATGTCGTCTACATATCCATGAATACGTACAAAAATGTGGTTCTCTGGAGACTATACCGAATCAATAGTTATCAAGAGTATGAAACATCAAACAAAACTTAGCTAAAGAAAATTTACTTAACATGGACGGCTAAGAACTAAGTCATACCAAGACTCTTCCCAAGTAATATAATCAAAAAGATATGAAGTTACATAAATTTCATACTCTTGAATAGATATCGCATCGTCGTAAAAGTCATGTTTAAGAGCATATCGTGCCAATTTTTCTTAGAGGACATGTCTCAATGGTGGTCTCTGTAAAATATCTCAGTTAGTTAGATCTAAACAACCAATATAAATTGTATAGGTACATGCAAAGAATGAAGAAAATGCCAAAATTATCAAAGAGAAGGTTTAACCAAAAGGAGACTTTGAGCCTACCAAGTACATGCTACACCGAAAAGGTTTTTATTCTCTTTGAACTTAAGTAAATAGTTATTAAAAGTTAATGCAACTTACTCAACTTCGTCTGATAATGGAACATCAAGTTTAGGTTAAGTAGTAGATCAGTCTGTATCTTCTCTTACTTGAAAGACCTTGAAAATAAACGAACACAATAAAAATACAAAATAAATAAAGATGGCATCATCAGAACAATTTCAATACTGGAATTGTAATATCACTCCACTCAGTTGTATCCGAATTTTTGCATATTTAGTAGTTGTCGCCAACATCTATCACTTAGAAACTGTATATATTACCTAGACTGGAGTGAGCATATGTATTCCATAATTATTCACTACTTAGAAATTTTAGGTTGACAAATGTATACCTCAAGCCCACAATTGTCAGTTCTTAAATTTGACACTCCTTCCAGTTAGGCCTCTTTGTAACTTGCACATTTGGCAAGCATCTGTAAAACATAATGGCATTTAATAATACTTTAGCACTTGATCTAAATACTTCAGTACAAATCGAATATACTGAATATTTGACATACATGTAAGATTAATATTGTGACTATTGTCCATCTGATTGCTAAGTTCATTGTATTATGATCAGAATGTGAGTTTTTGTTGTGGAATCACTATTGAATCTGGTTCCAATAACTTATGCCCATATACCATTCTATAATAATATGAGTACCAATATCAGAATTCACAAACATAAGAGTAAGAGACAACAAAACCAAGAATTATGTAAATCGATATCAACCAAATTTGAAGACTACAACAAATCCACCGTCAGCGGAAACCACTGCCACCCCCACGACCAAACCTCCAAATTAATACATATCCGCCACCACCCACTATTTCCCCATATATAAGTATCTCTACAGCCTATAAGTCAACATAATTAGGAAGAATCTAAACTTAATGAAACCTCTAATTCACAATACTTAATCCAATGGCAACATAATAATTTGCAATGAAATGTCACCTTACAGACTGCCAAATTATAAATACAATAATGTATATTTTACCTGTTCAGGTATGAAGACATTAAGAGATTTCTTTAATACCATAGTTGTGGTCTTTGAAGAAACTCATCATTCGGTGGAAAAAGTTGGCTTATCAAAAGATGAACTTGTATAATCTTCCCTAAAAAAGTTTGGTGATAGTACTTTACACAATAAGAATCCTTTATCTGAAAACAATGATACCGTACATCAAAATCAATTAAAAATATTGTAACAAAAACCTAACTGTAATTCAACTTTACTGTCAAGTTTACATCTTTTTTCTTTCTCAATTGTGGATACTATACAATTTGTAACTCCAGTAGTCGACAACCTTACGAATAACAACCTCATCTTTACAGAAATTAAAATTCATTATCTTTATGAAGTCTGGATAGTTTTTATCATTGGAAGTAGAGGAGCTTTTAATTTTCATCTAACAATATGATTTAGAGAGTAGGGCCAGGAAGAAGATTCATATGTCATGAAGAGTCTCATGAAAAAGAGTATGGGAGAGGCACATGCTAAATCTTTAAGTTCCATTTCAGTTTGTGTCTAATCAAAATTCAATATTTATATCAGATGTTATTAAACGTGAATGCAGCTTGACTGGAAAAAGATGCCTGGAGCAAAAGGTGAAGATCTACTCTAGATTCTTACTTGCATCAATTGCCTCATGTACCTTATTTTTGAATAGCTGAGAGCAGGCTATGAAGATATGGAGGTTCTCATTTTATATTTATAGAAAATCGACCTTTACATGTACCTTATTTTCGAATAGATGAAAGCAGGTTATGAAGATCTATCAACAGCTTTGTGGCCTCAGCTTCCCATATGTTGATCTCGTTTTGTATCTCAGAATTCAAAAAAGTTTATTTAACGTTACACTTCAACCTCTTCACATAAATTAGCCATCTCTAATTTGAACTTCTCGAGCGACTCTTGAAGGGACCTAAACTCCTTGGTCTAATGATGCTCAATGGTGACACAGAAATTGTTCTCATGCCCAATTGATCTTAGTTCCCAGATATAAAAAACCAAAATTAAGCAAACAAAAAATCATTAAAAGAATGAATATGCGGAAGAAGCTAGTTGTTTCAAGCTATTCGTGCCTATTAAGAAGTTGAGCTTTGGCTATGATCTACCAGAAAAATATTGCCAAACTTATGTATCGACATCCAAACAAAATGGAATGACGAAGTGCCTTGAAGAAAAAACAGAAAACATATCAAAGTATTACAAACCTGATATAGAAGTGATTTAGTCTTCCACTGCATTCTTTGTGCTTGGTAGATTCATTCAAACAGTTTAACAAATTGATTGAACATTTAAGGAACACATTGAAAAGATTAAGTGTACCCTTAAGTCTTACCTACCAAAAGAGAGCCTAAAATCAATCCTCCATACAGATGGAATTGTGAAAAAAGAACCCATGTTCGCTCAAATATTAGATCAACATCTTTTTTATAACAAACCTCAGAAATTAATTCGATAAGTTATATACAAACATGAAATCAAAACACATTAGTTATATTTGAATGGGAAACTAAGTCCGCTGTTTTTTTGGACAACCACTGCAAGAATTCCAATCCACCGATAACATATATATTAGTTCTTGTATCAATCTATACATTAATTTCCTTCCACAGTCGCACTTGGGTCGAACTCAAAGAGTTGCAATCTATCTGTGAAGGCCTTACCCCCATAGTCAAACTTGATTAATTCTCTAAAGCCTGCAAAATACCTAGGATATTTTTAGGCTTTGACCAATTAGATATACCAAATATACAGAGAAGTAATCGAGTTAAAAAGCATAAAAAGCTTCCCTAATAAAACCCTAGGATTTCAAGAATAGCTTCTACTTCAGATTCTATGATCTTCAACTCAAATAATATTCCAAAAACAATCGCGAATTGTTTCCATTGATCACCTCTCATAGTTTAAATTGGATGGGTTTGATAAGGTTTGCATGAGATTTCAGAAGAGAGAGTTCGAAAATGGGGCAAGCTAGTGTACGGAGAATTTTGTTTGTTTGCTTCTTTACGAACATACGTCCCAAAAGTCTTTTTAACCTTTTTCACCGATTAGGAAATCGGTAATGTCTGCTCAACATAATATTTTCCTAGCCGTTCACGGCAAAAACTTCATCCGGAGCACCAGGACCGCCGGATGAGGGTCCCCGTTGAACAACATCCGTCTGATAGCCTTAGCTATCATGGAGACAAACCTCATACCTTTTAATAACAATGATACTCGAGACATCAAACATGTCACGAACTGGGGGATGCTTATCGGGGTATTGGTCTGGCGGTTTACACCGTGCGGCGTGCAACACGCCCATTACGAGAAAGTGACTGGAAAGGCGGGCGGTTTATAGCAGTAAAGGAGTAGTGGGTGTAAGGATGACCGGTCTTCCCTCATGATAGAGACGTGATTGTCACCACTTTTACACGATCCCCACTTCTCCACTACTTAGCTACCTCCACTTCCTATGAGATCAGGGTGCGCTTAATCATGACATGTATAAATAGGATTTCAACCTATTTCGACAAAAAACAAGTGTTATCAACACAAGTATCCAGAAACCACATTCTGATACAAGTCATAAAATAGCCACACCTTCATCCTGATTTCAACACCTTCTTTGCTTCCCTCTCTAAGATCAACCCTTCTCCTTCGTTTTGTAACCGAATCAAGACTGAAACGGCCATTCCTTGGTTTAGGCAAGAATTGTACAGATTGATCTCTCGAATCTAAAGTACTCCCGTGCAGTGCATTTGTTTAGGGTTTAGATTCGTTTCTCGGCGGCACACCCAAATTTACCATTTCGAGCAGAATCGGTTTTTACCCCAAAATAATATGGTATCAAAATTATACGCTTACCAATTCAGAGGTTTGTATATTAAAAGACGAGGGTACCCAAATACACCACAATCTTTTTGTTTCAACCTATAAGTCCTCTTACCAAGTGTGATTGTCTACGGACAAAGTCAAGACAATACAATAACTTCGGTATTCACACTTTGTGTGATTGTCTATGGATACAAGATCGAGACAATACGACTACCAAAGTGTGATACTTGATAATAGGTTCGGACTTAACCAAACTCTATAGGATCGCTATCAAGTATATCGGAGTTAACGTAAAGTGCAATTTACTTTAAATTATACAACCAAATACAATTTCGGAAAAAAAAAGTAAATGGCACACAAGATTTTGTTAACGAGGAAAACTGCAAGTGCAGAAAAACTCCGGGACCTAGTCAAGAATTGAATACTCTCAAAATTAAGCTGTTATACAAAATCTACACCAACTTCGTGTAGTTGAGACCAAGCAACTACCCCTAGTTCACTTAGTTTCCTCAGTATCCCTACGCTTCCAACTTCGAAGGTCACGTACTGGTACAATTCCTTTGGATCGTATTCCAAACAGCAAAGGAACAACGAATCTGTTTGGTAACAACTCTATTGATTATTTTCAAGATAAAGATATCCCAAGTCATACGCAAAGGCTCTTCCGTTTAATCGAATAAACTCCTTTGCCTGGTTAGATCAATCTATCTAATAACTAACAAAGTAGTTAAGTTTAGATTCGCAATCAATTGGTATAGATCTCAAGCGTTGCTATCTAATAACTATATGTTAGAGCACTGCTCGGTCGAACTCGCAAGCGTTGCTATCTCAAGCTTGTTGTCAAGTTTAGTTGTCATAACTATAAGTCTTGATTTCTAGTCTACTTATATCTAAGTCTCGGATTAGGATAGAAAGTGTAGTTGAGCATTAGACTTCACGGCGTTTATCGATTGAAGACGAATAACTACTAAGGAGAATTTGTGGAACTTCATCAACAAAAGGTATGTGGAGACTTGAACTCATCTATCACTCAAAAGTATATCTACTCTATCTCCTATTTGAGACAAAAGTCGTATAGCTATATATACTTCGATTATACACATTTGATATTTTAAGTTGAGTTTAACTTGCTTACATATTTCTCGAAATATGTGTTGGTAAGCTTTCGCTTTAACCAAGTTCATCTTATATTCTTGACGAAAGTCAAAAGATGAACATGTGAAAATCGCCTTGTAACATCTTACATGATTTGTGTGAGACAGTCATTTGATGTAAACTCGGAATGTTTCGTTTGATCATTCGATCACTTGAAAATTGCTTTGAAGCTAATAGTTTGTGTGAGACAGCTATTGTCGTCTTCCGAGAATGTTTCAATGATTGAAATGGGAGTTTAGAACAAATAACCATGATTCGATATAGCACAGTATGCGTACTTGTATGCTATTTTGTGTAAGATATTCCAAGTTCATGAACCATGGTATGCATACCCGTATGCGTACTGGTTGGTTATTGAAAGTTTGGGAACTAAGTATGCATACCGGTATGCGTACTGGCGTGAGTTCTAGTTCCAAAAATTCAACTGAGTTTTGGAAGGTATGCGTACCCGTTCACATACTGGCGAACCCAAACTTGGTCCGGCCACTTAAGTATGTGTACCTGTTTGCATACTTGAGTAGGTTATGTTCTAAAATCAGTTTGTTCATGAACTAATACATTTATATAATAAGGAATGCAATCTTATGCAAACCGTGGCTATAATGTTCATGAATTGAATCGAGTGAATCAAAATCAATTTTGCTTAAATTGTGTCTTGTATACTTCTATGAGAATATAAACAATTGAACAACTCTAGAACTAGTTTCATTTGAGTCATTTGCACTAGTTATGGTTAAGATGAATATGGTTGATATGAAAGTGTTCATATGGCTAACTTCGGTTAACTATTGTTGAGCCAACAAGGTGTACACGTTTAAGTATGGTTACTCATATCTAAATGAAGTCACTTTTCATTTGTGTGTAACAAGCTAAGTTCGATCTAACGGTTGAAATATATTAGCTTGAGTCTAATCAGGTTTTCATCTAATGGTGAATATTGAATGCTTTGTTACCAAGGTAACATTGATTACAAACCCTAATTTGAAGATTATATAAAGGAGAACTTTAGCAACTGGGAAACCTAATCCCCACACCTTCTGTGTGATACTAGTTGCGACTAGAGTCGATTCTCTTTTAACCTTAGGTTTTTCACGAAACCCTGTAGGTTAACGACTTGAAGACTTCATTGGGATTGTGAAGCCAGACCCAACTATTTTCTCTGTAGTTGCGAGTTCTGATCTTGCTGTTTTCTATCGTATTGAGTACTATCTTCTCTAAGATTTGCTCGAGATTTATTCTCTGATAGGCTAGATAAAAAGTAGTCACAAACATCTTCGTCTCATCGTTTGTGATTCCACAATATCTTGTTTCGCTACCATACGATTAAGATTATTGTGAGGTGATTGATATTTCTAAGCTGTTCTTTGGGAATATAAGTCCGGTACAGTAGAAACTTCATTAATTAATACTCAATTATTTAATAAACTCTCTTAAATAATATTTTTAGCCAGTCCCGAGTCGGGGACAACGTGCCAAATTAATAATTCGCTAAAATTATAAATTAATACATTTTTGATTACTTATGTAGACCCCATATGAAATATAAATTAATAATCCACTATATATAAACAATACACTAATGTTTTATGAAGATTTCTAGAAAAATAAATCAGTTGTCTTTTGTTTTTGTTAAAATCAATATCACACTAAACTAATTTTTCTTATCATCGTAAGAATTTCTAGTGTTGTTTCTCATAGCCCAATGAGAAATTATTTAACGTGATTGGCGCTTTAACAACCTCGATTCGTGAAAGGGGATCTATTGTAGAACTTTCATCATCTTTTTACCCATGTTTATCAATTCCCATAACGCTCTCAATTATTTCTTCATCAGTCAACAATTGCGTAACTTCATCTTCTTCCAGATATTCACCACATATTGAAATTCACTGCATTGCGATAACCAAACTTTTCAATACAATTTTGCAAGTCTTGATTGATATCACCGTATAACTGTTCATCCGAAATGTCTAAACCTGTGTTATTTGTTGATCAAAGTTAAATTTATCTATAAGTTAATAAGATATTAATTAATAATTATTAATTTATCAATTAATTAGTATCTCGCTTTATTAATAAATTCTGGTGGTCCCAACAGCATTAATTTATAGAGTTTCTACTGTATATCAATTGGTTCATGTTCAACTTGATTTATCAAAAGACGGAACAAAACTTCTAGGTATTTCTATAGGAGACAGATTTATCTATTCAATAGACTTTTCTGTGTGAGACAGATTGGTTTATCAAGTCTTCGACTTTGGGTCGTAGCAACTCTTAGTTGTGGGTGAGATCAGCTAAGGGAATCAAGCGCGTAGAGTCCTGCTGGGATTCAGAGGCGTAAGGAATGCGACTGTACCTTGATCAGTGTGAGATTGGCTAGGGCTCAACTACATTCCAGTCTGAAGTTAACTTGGAGTAGGCTAGTGTCTGTAGCGGCTTAATACAGTGTGGTGTTCAAATCTGGACTAGGACCCGGGGTTTTTCTGCATTTGCGGTTTCCTCGTTAACAAAATTTCTGGTGTCTGTGTTATTTCTTTTCTGCATTATATTTTCTATATATTTGAAATATCACAGGTTGTAAGTAAGTTCAATCAATTGTAAATCCGACCTTTGGGTTGTTGATTAAATTGATTGACACTTGGATATTAGTTTTCGATACCGTCTAAGTTAATTCTTATATTCAATCGGGCTCGCAAATTCCTATTTATTTGATCGCAGATTAAATTGAGAAATAGAGATGGAACCCTTGGATATACTTTTCTTAAGATTGAGTCTGACTGTCTAGTTGATTCTCTTGAAAGTATATTGGAGTTAGTCCATACAGATTGCTAAGCGAAATATTGGGTATGGTTGTTAGACCCCCGCTTTTTCACTTGGTATCAGAGCAGGCAAACACTTTTAAGACCTCATAAGTCTGTGTTTGTAGCTATCTGACTCTATGGACAGAAGTGCTATGTTTATAAACGTACCACTAGTCTTCGATGGCTCGAATTACTTGTTAGAGCACTGCTCGGTCGAACTCGCGAGCGTTGCTATCTCAAGTTTGTTTGTCAATGTTAGTGATCAAAACTATAAGTCTTGATTTCTAGTCTACTTATAGTAATGTCTCGGACTACGATAGATTGTGTAGTTGAGCATTAGACTTCACGGCGTTCATCAATTGAAGACGAAGAACTACTAAGGAGAATTTGTGGAACTTCATCAACAAAAGGTATGTGGAGACTAAAACTCATCTATCACTTGGAAAGTCTATTTCTACTTTATCTCATATATTGAGACAAAATTCGTATTACTATATAGTTGTCGATTATACACATTTGAGATTTCGAGCTGAGTTTAACTCGCTTACATATTTCTCGGAATATGTGTTGGTAAGATTTCGCTTCAACCAAGTTTATCTTATATTCTTGACGAAAGTCAAAAGATGATCATGTGAAAATCGCCGAGTAACATCTTACATGGTTTGTGTGATACAATCATTTGGTGTAGACTAGGAATGTTTCGTTATGATTATTTCAATAACTTGAAAATTACTTTGATGCTAATATTGTGTGAAAACGGCTATTGTCATCCTCTAAGAAAGTTTCAATGATTGAAATAAGAGTTTAGAATACTTAACCATCATTGGATTATAAACATAGTGTGCTTTCTTGCATGTATGTGATCCATGACCGGAACTAAAGTATGCATACCCGTATGCGTACTTGTAGTTGTGAAATTCCATGTACCAAGTACACATACCCGTACGCATACTTGCATAAGGTATAGGTCCGGGAATTTCTGCTGGGTTTTGGAAGTGTACCAAGTATGCATACCCGTTTGCATACTGGCGAACCCAAACTCAGACCGACTACTTAAGTATGCGTACCTGTTTGCATACTTGAGTGGATAAAGTTCTAAAATCGGTTGGCTCATGAACTAATATATTTATATATTAAGGAATGCATTCTTTGTAAACCGTGGCTATAATGTTCATGAATTGATTCGAGTGAATCAAACATATTTTTCTTCAATTGTTTTCTTGTATACTTCTATAAGAATATAGCAATTGAACAACTCTTTAACTAGTTTCATTTGAGTCATTTGAAATAGTTATGGTTAAGATGAATAAGGTTGATATGAGAGTGTTCATATAGCTAACCTCGGTTAACTACGGTTGAGCCAACATGGTGTACACGTTTAGGTGCGGTTACTAAACCTAAATGAGAGTACATTTCATTTGTGTATAATAAGATAAGTTCGATCTAACGGTTGAAATATATTAGCTTGAATCTAATCAGGTTTTCAGCTAACGGTGAATATTGAATGCTTTGCTACCAAGGTAACTTAGATTGCAAACCCTGATTTGAAAACTATATAAAGGAGAACTCTAGCAACTGGGAAATCTAAACCTCACACCTCCTGTGTGATACTAGTTGTATAAGGTAGAGTCGATTCTCCTTTAACCTTAGGTTTTTTAAGAAACCATGTAGGTTAACGACTTAAAGACTTCATTGGGATTGTGAAGCAAGACCCAACTATTTTCTCTGTAGTTTCGTAATCTGATCTTGCTGTTTCTATCGTGTTTGAGTACTATCTTCTCTAAGATTGGCTCGAGATTTTCCGATAGGCAAGATAAAAAGTAGTCACAAACATCTTCGTTTAATCGTTTGTGATTCCACAATATCTTGTTTCGCTACCATACGATTAAGATTATTGTGAGGTGATTGATATTTCTAGGCTGTTCTTCGGGAATATAAGTCCGGTATATCAATTGGTTCCTGTTCACCTTGATTTATCAAAAGACGGAACAAAACTCATAGGTATTTCTGTGGGAGACAGATTTATCTATTCCTATTGACTTTTCTGTGTGAAACATATTTGTTTATCAAGTCTTCGACTTTGAGTCGTAGCAACTCTTGGTTGTGGGTGAGATCAGATAAGGGAATCAAGTGCGTAGTATCCTGCTGGAATCAGAGACGTAAGGAGCTCAACTGTACCTTGAATCAGTGTGAGATTGATTAAGGTTCAACTACAGTCCAGTCCGAAGTTCATTGGTAGTAGGCTAGTGTCTGTAGCGGCTTAATACAATGTGGTGTTCAAATCTGGACTAGGTCCCGGGGTTTTTCTGCATTTACGGTTTTTCTCATTAACAAAATTCTTGTGTCTGTGTTATTTCTTTTTCGCATTATATTTTGCTATATAATTGAGATATCACAGGTTGTGCGTTGAATCGATCAATTGGGAAATCCAACCTTTGGTTGTTGATTGAAATTGATTGATCCTTGAACATTAGTATTTGGTACCGTTCAAGTTACTTCTCTTATATTCAATCGGGCTCGCAAATTTCTATTTGCTGATTACGAATTGAATTGAGAGATAGAGATATAAAACTCTTTGATATACTTTTCTTTAGATTGAGTATGACTGTCTAGTTGATTCTCTTGAAAGTATATTTGAGTTTGTCTATTCAGATTGCCAAATGAAATATTGGGTGTGGTTTTTAGACCCCCGCTTTTTCAATTGGTATCAGAGCAAGCAAACATGTTAAAGACCTTATAAGTCAGTGTTTGTAGCTATCTGAATATGGACAGAAGTGTTATCTCTGATAAACGCATTACCAGAAACAAAAGGTCTGTTTCTATAAAATCTATTAAAGAGAAGGATTTGTCGATCTCGAATATAGACGAACCTTGTGTTCCTATGAAACAGACTTCTATTAACAAGTGTTACCCGGATTACCTTACTGACGAGTCTGACTTTGAAGTTGAAAGGGGAGCAGCCAAAGAGAGTGCAGTGATTCTAAAACTTTTTAGAATCCAGGCTGATGATGTCAACCGGTTGAAACACAAAGTCAATGTCCTTGTTGGTATGGTAAATGAGCGTGACTCTCTTCTAAAGGCCATTCATGATGAAATCGCCTCAGTCTGTTCTTCACGAACTCAGCCTGAGGGAAATGTCAAAGAGGATACTTTAGAAACTGAACTTTTGTTGAGTAAACTCTCTATTCAAAAATGTTCCAAGGAGTCCACTATACCAACTGCTTCTGAGTTAACTGGAAAAATTTCTGTTCCAAAAGCAAAATCAAAATCCCTTCCTGTTGGAAAAGATGTGCCTGTGTCTTCCTCTAATCAAGGAATATCCACATCACTTGGAAGGAAGATATCTCCCAACGATGGTATTAAGATTGTTCTGTCTAATCAATCAGGTGATCAGAAAGTGTGTCTCTTTTGTGACTCAAAAGGACATGGTGAACAAAAGAGGAAATCTAGGTTGAATGACAATTCTATTGATCGTCTTCAACACACCTTAGATTTAATTCTCAAAGGTGTAATTGACATTCGTATGTCTAAGCCAATTGGTTTTAGTACTCACCCTGTGTACTCGACCAGGAAAGTCAGTTCGATGTGTTCCTCAAATGTTCTATTGCGAAACAGTCTTCCTAAACCATTTCGTTCAAGAAGAACTCATGGTTTTTCTTCTAACAAAAAGGGAGATAATGTTGTTCAAGATGTGAAAAGGGTACCAGAAGAAGGAAGCAAAAATGGAGAGATGGAAGACAACCTAAAAATGATAATTGAAGGTTATAAAGAGATTATTAACAGGCTGTCAATTCCCTCTAGACAAATTTATTCAGGTAAGAACAAAAACTATGTGTCGTATTTTGATGATAGTAAATTTCTTAGATAACTTTTCGCATCATAATGGTTTTCCTCCAAAGTTCAGAAGAAAGAGGTTTAACAGAAGAAAAAAACGTTCATTTGATGAGCTCAAGGCTCATACTTGTGCTAATTAATCACAAGGTTGAAATCTCATTCACAAAAAATCATGGTTGGGTGAGATTTGGTCAGGTATACTTGATGGAAAAGTGTTTTCTGATGCTATGGCTATTTTCTTATCGTTCCTAGCTAAATTATTGTTTACAAACATGTTTGCATAAGTATTTGTATATTGTTTTGACGAAGGTTTTGTTTTTAAATTTCTTCTTGAAACTTTGGTGTGTCAAAATGCTACACTTATGCTCTAAATTTTTCTCTGATGAGAATGTAAAATTTACTGAGCTAAAGATTTGTGAAATCATTCTTGTAGCAAAACTTTGTTGTACAAACAGCTTTCAATTTTCTTGTTTCTCGCCTTTTGAGTATCCTCCGGCTATGGGTCAAGTTTTTGATCGTACGGGTACCCATGTTATCTGTCACGGACTAACTTTAGAAACCCTAAACTCTGGCTCCTTGGGAAACCATTTAAATACCAAAAACCTTTTACTTGAGTACGCATACTCCAAGTTATTTTTTATGTCAAGAATGGCATCTCATTCAGGAACTTGTAACTTTGCAAAAAAAAATCTTGATAAGGGTTGTGGTCTCGGAGAAGAGGAGAAAAGAACTCTTGTGGAAGTTAATGACACCTCTACTCAATCTCCTGATAATTCAGACATTAAGGATGATGAAGAGATTTCTGCTGAAGTTGTTCAAGATTTTATACGTCAGTTTAACGATGCGAAACTGCTTCTTGTAGATACCCTAAAAAACTTGATATGTTAAGAACTGTGTTGAAAAAGGTTAACTCTGACCTTGCTCTCATGAAAACACATGTTAAGGATCGTCTCAAGAAGAATATCTTGTCCAAAGATGCAGTCAATACTATCTGTCACAAGCTTGAAAGTCTTGAAACTCATGAAGCTTGCGCACGTGAACGCTGATTTTTTTCTTATGACCTTTTTTAGGGTTGTTTTTTTTCTTTTAAATGATTGTCTAGGAAACTTCTTATTAGAACTTATTCTTGTGTTTTTAAGAAGGATGACTAGGGTTTGGAATAGCCATTATTGTGAGTAAACATAGCTATTGCCAACGTTTTCATCTTGCAATGTTTTTAGATTTATTTGTTTAAATTCTAAAGTTTATTTGGAAGATGATTTTTGCAGTATTAATCTTTATGATTTTATATATTGCAAATTGTTATGCGATATGTTGTTTACGTCCGTGAACCTTGACTGTCCCATACTTGTTCAAAAGTTAACTCTATTATATGTCGGTATGAAAGTATTGATAAAAGATAGAATGAACTTTTGACTACAAAAGTTAAGCCTTTTATGTCATTATGTAAATATTGATGGAAGAAAGGATGAACTTTTGTTTACAAAGATTAAGTCTATTATATGTCATTGTGAAAATAGTGATGAAAAATAGAATGAATTTTTGATTATTCAGCGGTATTGGTCTTTCCCTGGTCCACATCTTTGTGCATATACTTTGTTGCTCCATAAGTTCTCTTATGTTGAGCATGACCAATTCAATTGATCATTTTCCTTGTGGTTAATTCAATTGAGATTTCTGGATACAAATTCATATTCTCATGTGATTTGTTAATGTCCAAAGAAATCCTTCTTTTCGTGTAAAAATAAGGTCTCTCTTGTTGTTCTTTCGGGAGTGACATTTTATGGAGGAGAGTTCTTAATTGAACTTGTGCTTAATTGCCAAATCTTTGTGGGGAATGCGGCTGTGGAATATTGTAGGAGTTATCTTGTATCTTTATAAACTCCTTGATGAATGCATTTAGTTTCGGCTATTTGATGGCATCTAAACAAGTTGGTATGTTGTTCTCTTTTGGTCATGAAGTATCTCTATGAAAATTTCATGAGGATACCACTAGTTTTAGTACCTTTGCCAATTTATATTGACAAATAGGGGGAGAATTAATGTGTAGTTCACACTACAAATACATATGGTTTACGGATCATTGTGTAAGGGGGAGTGATTTTCATGCTGAGATAAAGTAATGACTAAGGGGGAGTGATAAATATCACCATAGTATTGTTGTAAAAGTTGTGATACAATTGGACTTTGATGCTGTATAATGAAACTATGACACTGTATAACAATGATTGGGAGTAATTGTTTTCTCATTGTTATAGCTACGGATCTTCAAAAACAATGATGCGTAATTGAACACCTTTGGAATCATTGGAGTACTTGGAAGTGATGAAGATTTGGAGTAATGTTGAAGATCCAAGGAGATCAAGCATTTAGATGAGAAGCTACAAAGTTTATTCATTTTGTAATCCATATGTATTGATAGTTTTGTCACTAAAATTGACAAAGGTGGAGATTGTTAGAGCACTGCTCGATCGAACTCACAAGCGTTGCTATCTCAAGCTTGTTTGTCAATGTTAGTGATCAAAACTATAAGTCCTGATTTCTATTCTACTTATAGTAATGTCTCGGACTAGGATAGATTGTGTAGTTGAGCATTAGACTTCACGACGTTCATCAATTGAAGACGAAAAACTACTAAGGAGAGCTTGTGGAACTACATCAACAAAAGGTATGTGGAGACTAAAACTCATCTATCACTTGGAAAGTCTATTTCTACTCTATCTCCTATATGGAGACAAAAGTCGTATTACTATATAGTTATCGATTATACACATTTGAGATTTCGAGCTGAGTTTACCTCGCTTACATATTTCTCGAAATATATGCTGGTAAGCTTTCGCTTCAACAAAATTCATCTTATATTCTTGACGAAAGTCAAAAGACGATCATGTGAAAATCGCCGAGTAACATCTTACATGGTTTGTGTGATACAATCATTTGGTGTAGACTTGGAATGTTTCGTTATGATTATTTCAATAACTTGAAAATTGCTTTGATGCTAATAGTGTGTGAAAACGGATATTGTCATCCTCTAAGAAAGTTTAAATGATTGAAGTAAGAGTTTAAAATACTTAACCATCATTGTATTATAAACATAGTGTGCTTTCTTGCATGTATGTGATCCATTACCGGAACTAAATTATGCATACCCGTATGCGTACTTTTAGTTGTGAAATTCCGTGTACCAAGTACACATACCCGTACGCATACTTGCGTAAGGTATAGGTCCGGGATTTTCTGTTGGGTTTTGGAAGTGTACCAAGTATGCGTACCCGTTTGCATACTGGCGAACCCAAACTCAGACCGGTTACTTAAGTATGCGTACCCGTTTGCATACTTGAGTGGTTAAAGTTCTAAAATCGGTTGGCTCGTGAACTAATACATTTATATATTAAGGAATGCATTCTTTGCAAACTGTGGCTATAATGTTCATGAATTGATTCTAGTGAATCAAACCGATTTTGCTTCAATTGTGTTCTTATATATTTATATGATAATATAGCAATTGAACAAATATTTAACTAGTTTCATTTGAGTCATTTGAAATAGTTATGGTTAAGATGAATAAGGTTGATATGAGAGTGTTCATATAGCTAACCTCGGTTAACTACGGTTGGGCCAACATGGTGTACACGTTTAGGTGCGGTTACTAAACCTAAATGAGGGTATATTCCATTTTTGTATAACAAGCTAAGTTAAATCTAACGGTTGAAATATATTATCTTGAATCTAATCAGGTTTTCATCTAACGGTGAATATTGAATGCTTTGTTACCAAAGTAACTTAGATTGCAAACCTTAATTTGAAAACTATATAAAGGAGAACTCTAGCAAATGGGAAATATAATCCCCACACCTCATGTGTGATACTAGTTGTATAAGCTAGAGTCTATTGTCCTTTAACCTTAGGTTTTCACGAAACCCTGTAGGTTAACGACTTAAAGACTTCATTGGGATTGTGAAGCCAGACCCAACTATTTTCTCTGTAGTTGCGTGATCTGAGCTTGCTGCTTCTATCGTATTTGAGTACTATCTTCTCTAAGATTGGCTCGAGATTTTAATCTCCGATAGGCAAGATAAAAAGTAGTCACAAACATCTTCGTCTCATCGTTTATGATTCCACGATATCTTGTTTCGCTACCATACGATTAAGATTATTGTGAGATGATTAATATTCCTAGGCTGTTCTTCGTGAATATAAGTCCGGTATATCAATTGGTTCCTGTTCACCTTGATTTATCAAAAGACAGAACAAAACTCATAGGTATTTCTGTGGGAGACAGATTTATCTATTCCTATTGACTTTTCTGTGTGAAACATATTTGTTTATCAATTCTTCAACTTTGGGTCGTAGCAACTCTTGGTTGTGGGTGAGATTAGCTAAGGGGATCAAGTGCGTAGTATCCTACTGGGATCAGAGACGTAAGGAGCACAACTGTACCTTGAATCAGTGTGAGATTGATTAGGGTTCAACTACAGTCCGGTCTGAAGTTCATTTGTAGTAGGCTAGTGTCTGTAGCTGCTTAATACAGTGTGGTGTTCAAATCTGGACTAGGACCCAGGGGTTTTCTGCATTTGCGGTTTTCCTCGTTAACAAAATTCTGGTGTCTGTGTTATTTCTTTTTAGCATTATATTTTGTTATATAATTAAAATATCACAGGTTGTGCATAGAATCGGTCAATTGGGAAATCCAACCTTTGGTTGTTGATTGAAATTGATTGATCCTTGAACATTGGTCTTTGGTACCGTTCAAGTTATTTCTCTTATATTTAATCGGGCTCGCAAATTTCTATTTGCTGATTGCGGATTGAATTGAGAGATAGAGATATAAAACTCTTTGATATACTTTTCTCTAGATTGAGTCTGACTGTCTAGTTGATTCTCTTGAAAGTATATTGGAGTTTATTTATTCAGATTGTCAAACGAAATATTGGGTGTGGTTATTAGACCCCCGCTTTTTCATTACTTATTGTGGAAAATTGCTATGTGTGCCTTTCTTCAAGCGCGTGATTTTCAATCATGGGTTTATGTTGTTAATGGCTATGATCCTCCAATGGTTACAGTATACGGTGTTTCTATTGCAAAGGATATTGGTAGATATGAACCTAACGAGATTCTCATTGCAAAGAAAAATTCTGACGGTTTAAATGTTATCTCACATGCCATTACCCCGGATCTTTAGCACCATGTGACTATGTGCACTCGGTCTAAAGATACGTGGGATATCTTAGAAACTGTATTCGAATGGAATACCACTGAAAAGGAAGCTAGGCTTCAAAACCTAAATTCTGCTTGGGAAAACCTTCGTATGACTGATGAAGATTCATTTGATGAGTTTAATCACAAAGTGTCTTAAATTGTTAATGCATCTTTTGCATTGGACAATACTATTCCTGAAAAGGACATTGTAATGAAAATTCTCAGATCGTTGCCAGCCAAATACGATTATAAGAAACATGCCATCGTTGAAGGAAATAACCTTGATACTCTGTCCAGAAACTCTCTGGAGGGAAAGCTAAAGATTTTTGATCTTGAACTTAGTAAAAGAGAAAAACTTCGAATGAGTCGCAATTCCATTGCTACTTCTGAAGTAATTTCTCTGTGTCATAAATTGATTGATCTAAAGGATAAGAATTGCTTTAACTCTACTCTTTCACTGTGTGTTCAATAGTTAAAGAAAACTCCTAGGAGAAGAAAAAGAAGGTCTCGAAAAAAATCTTCCTCAATCTATAAAATGGATAGGAAAGTTCACAAAAACTATGATTATGGAACTCATTCCATGTGCTACAATTGTGATCATCATATTTCGGGTGTTCCTGACAAGGAAGTGAGTGAGATAACAAAAGCATGGATGGAAACTCTTGACTACTGTCTCGGGGAAGAAGCTTGTGAAAGTTCTCTCACTTATTTTGCTAATAATCACTCTTGTTCTTCCAACAGCTCTGACTATTCCATGATAAACAATCAAACTTCTCCAGAAGAGAATTTCAAGCTCTTGACCAAACATCTCTACTTGATTAAGAGAAATTTTCAACTGGAAAAGGAAGCCTGGATTAAAAGGATTGAAAATCTGGAATGTCAACTGAAAACTTTAAGACAAGAAAATGCGACTTTTCGCAATTGTGATTCTAAAAAGAAAGATCGATGCTCTTCGATAAGCTCTTGCAAACCAAATCAGCATATTACTTCTGAAATTTCGTCATGTTCTAATCTCTCTCATAATGAGAAAGACATGGTAAAATTCACCATAAATCGTGAGTATACCTTGAACAAAAATCAGGATTGCCCATAAACTGATTGCACAAAGGTTCTTAAAAAAACTTCTTCTAAATCATGTTTTCAGAAGAAGAAAAAGAAATCTCATAAGAAATCTATGTCATTTTCTAAAGAGATTCTCAGAACCATTCATAGTATGCAAAAATCGATGAATAGTCTGTTCAGAAATAAAGGGAAGAAAAATATCATCTTCGGATTCTCACTCCACAAAGAGGAATCTGAAACAAGTTTTAACAAAAAAATCCTCCTCTCTTGTGAAACCTTCTGATCCTTCTTTAGGTGGGAGAAATTACTCTTTGTAAGTTTTGAGATTGTTCTTGTCTATTTTCCCTTAGACAAGAACAATAATCTCCAAGAGGGATGTGAAAAGATTTCTGCTGACTTGTTCTTGTATCTCCCTAAATTGCTCCAGCCTTGGTTTTTAATCTAAGAACCATTTCTGAACACTTGGATGTTTTTCCTATCTCTTTTAAGTTTCTGTTAGGGCTTTTGTCAAAGGTCTTTTGGGGAAATTATCTTATCTCTTCTTCTTTTTAAATAGATTTACTTCCCTTAAGCAATCATTTCATTTACCTTCTCTGTCGTGTCCTCTTCAAGTCTTTCCAGTAAAGAGGATGATGTTTGGACTGTTCTTTTTCCCTATAAGAAAGTTCGTTTTGGTTCTTCTGATAATGAGATGTGTCAAGATAAACTTGATTCATCCTCTGATGGAATTCCTACTGATTCTCATTTTGATAAACTCTCATTAACCATGAATCTTGTCTTTGAGCAAGTACGAGCATTGAAGGGTGAACTAGAATCCTCCATCAAAAGACTTGAAGACAAGATGGATAATCTTGAATCCAGGATTGATTTAATCGAAGATGAACTTGATGATTATAGGGAATATGAGAAGAATCTTTAAATTAAGTGAAATGATTTTCGATTCTTGCTTAAATTTTATCTAGGAAACTTCTTATGAGAATTTATTCTTGTGTCTTAAGAAGGATAACTAGGGTTTGGAATAGCCATTATTGTGAGTACACATAGCTATTGCCAACGATTTTCATCTTGCAATGTTTTTAGATTTATTTATTTAAATTCTAAAGTTTATTTGGAAGATGATTTTGCAGTATTAATCTTTATTGGTTTTATATATTGCAAAAAATTTATGGGATATGTGTGTTTGCGTCCGTGAACTATGATTGTCCCATACATGTCAAAAGTTAAGCCTATTATGTCATTATGCAAATATTGATGGAAGATAGGATGAACTTTTGATTACAAAGATTAAGTCTAGTATATGTCTTTAGGAAAATATTGATGAAAAATAGAATGAATCTTTGAATATTCCGCAGTATTGGTCTTTCCCTTATCCACTTCTTTGTGAAAATACTGTGTGGCTCCGTAAGTTCTCTTATGTTGAGCATTTACGATTAAATTAATCATGGGGTCTCTTGTGGTTAATTTAATTGAGTTTTCTGGATACAAATTCATGGTTCATGTAATTTGTTAATGTCCAAAGAAATCCTTCTTTTCTTGTAAAAGTAAGGTCGCTCTTGTTGTTCTTTCGGGAATGACATTATATGGGGGAGAGTTCTTAATTGAACTTGTGCTTAAGTGTCAATTCTTTGTGGGGAGTGCGGTTGTGGAATATTATAGGAGTTTTCTTGTGTCTTTATTAACTCCTTGATGAATGCATTTAGTTTCGACTATATGATTGCATCTACACAAAGTTGATATGTTCTCTTTTAGTCATGAAGAATCTCTATGAGAATTTCATTATGCCCACTAGTTTCGTACCTTTGCCAATTTATATTGACAAAAAGGGGGAGAATTAATGTGTAGTTCACACTACAAATACATATAGTTTACGGATCATTATGTAAGGGGAAGTGGTTTTCATGTGAGATGAAGTATTGACTAAGGGGAAGTGATACATATCATCATAGTATTGTTGTCAAAGTTGTGATACAATTGGACTTTGATGTTGTGTAATGATACTATGGCACTGTCTAACAATGATTGAGAGCTACTATTTTCTCATTGTTATAGCTACAAATCTTCAACAACTATGATGCTGAGTTGAACACGTTCAGAATCACTGAAGTACTTGGAAGTGACGAAGATTTCGAGTAATGTTGAAGAACCAATGAAATCAAGCATTTAGATGAGAAGCTACAAAGTTTATTCATTTTGTAATCCATATGTATTGATAGTTTTGTCACTAAAATTGACAAAGGTGGAGATTGTTAAAGAACTGTTCGGTCGAACTCACAAGCGTTGCTATCTCAAGCTTGTTTGTCAATGTTAGTGATCAAAACTATAAGTCCTGATTTCTAGTCCACTTATAGTAATGTCTCGGACGAGGATAGATTGTGTAGTTGAGCATTAGACTTCACGACGTTCATCAATTGAAGACGAAAAACTACTAAGGGGAGCTTGCGGAACTTCATCAACAAAAGGTATGTGGAGACTTGAACTCATCTATCACTCAGAAGTCTATCTACTCTATCTCCTATTTGAGACAAAAGTCGTATAGCTATATAGACTTCGATTTTACACATTTGATATTTCGAGCTGAGTTTAACTCACTTACATATTTCTCGAAATATGTGCTGGTAAGCTTTCGCTTTAACCAAGTTCATCTTATATTCTTGACGAAAGTCAAAAGATGATTATATGAAAATCGTCTTGTAACATCTTACATGATTTGTGTGAGACAGTCATTTGATGTAGACTCGGAATGTTTCGTATTGATCATTCGATCACTTGAAAATTTCTTTGAAGCTAATAGTTTGTGTGAGACAGCTATTGTCGTCTTCCGAGAATGTTTCAATGATTGAAATGGGAGTTTAGAATAAATAACCATGATTAGATATAGCACAGTATGCGTACTTGTATGCTATTTGTTGCAAGATATTCCAAGTCCGGGAACCATGGTATGCATACCCGTATGCGTACTGGTTGGTTATTGAAAGTCCGGGAACTAAGTATGCATACCGGTATGCGTACTAGCGTGAGTTCTAGTTCCGGAAATTCAACTGAGTTTTGGAAGGTATGCGTACCCGTTCGCATAATGGCGATCCCAAACTTGGTCCGGACACTTAGGTATGCGTACCCGTTTGCATACTTGAGTAGGTTATGTTCTAAAATCGAATTGTTCATGAACTAATACATTTATATAATAAGGAATATAATCTTTTGCAAACCGTGGCTATAATGTTCCAGATTTGACCCAGTTTAGTCATGACTTCAGTTTAATAATTATCAAAAAAAAAGAAAAAGAAATAGTTACTTAACGCTGTTACATGACTATTAACAATCTAATCGAAGAAGAACCCTGATTTCATGTTCTTCCCCAAATTAAAAATCGTTGTTTCTTCTTCCTTTCATTTCAATTGTTAATCTTCAACCTCTCTCAGAAATTCAATTATCTTATATACAAAAATCTTGAACCCAAAATGATAACAGAAAACAAATACAGTCATGCATAAATCTTCTGCCAAAATCATGAAAAAAAACAATCAACATTTGAATCAAATATACTGAAATAATCTAAATAGGGTAAAATCAGCAAAACAACGAAACCCGTATAGATAAAACTTCAATATTTCCATCATTCACCACCAGAAAAAGATGAATTTGCAGAGAAGAACAAGAACCCAATTACAAGCCCAAAAAAAGTCGTCTTCAAATTACTACCCATCTTTTGATTGTTATTTCGAATCTCCTTCAACTGGTGACATAATAAACACATTTGAAATCTAAAAAACCTTAGTATTTCAATCTTAGGGCACTCTGAAACCTTAAACCAGCTAACCCTGATCTCATTCCAACCTTACAAAACACCTCTTATACCCAAAATTGAACACAAAAAACCCTGAAATTCCTTCAAACCCACGAATCAACAACGAAAAAAGCACAAATTGGGATTCTTTTTAGAACTTTCATTGAATCAAAATACCCAAAATCAGAGTTTACCTTCAAGATGAAATCAAAACTTTTACGGCAGACAATTAATGGGTTCAAGGGTCATAATTATGGTTTAGAAAACGAATCAAAGAAAATGAATTCTGATATGAGATTTAATCACAGATGAATTGAATCTGAAATAGGGAAGACGATTAATTTCAATCTGAAATTTCTAGTTCTCCAATCGCATATGAGAAAGAGAAAAAAAGAGGAAAAATTATTTCAGGATGGTGTCGATATATGATTTAAAGAAGAAAAAGAAATGAAGATGGATTTGAAATTTAGGGTTTTAGTGTGTGTTTAAATTCTAAGAAGAAGAAGGAGATGCATATGGGGTTTTTGTTCATGTGAGAGATGAATAAATGAAACAAGTTTTAAAATCTTAGCCGCAAATCTCTTAGATGCATTGAGATATAGTGTGGATCGTCCACGTATTTGATGGGTTGAGGACAAGGTTAGTCATTGTTAGTAAAGATAAATATATTTTCATAATTAAGTATTAATTAACCAGAAGTTTGACACGTCATGACTTAACTGGGTCAGCAGGATTCAACGTTAATTTCAAGTACCAAGCACTAAGTTGGACAAAAGTTAGACCAAACACTAATGTTGGACAAAATGTAAGTATCAAACACCAAATAACCCGTTTCGGTTTTATACTGTACCTATTATCAAGTGAACACTTTGTTGTTGCATTGTCTCGATCTCGTATCCATAGACGATCACACAAAGTGTATACCATAGTTGTTGTATTGTCTCGACTTTGTCCATAGACGATCACACTTGGTATCGGACTTATAGGTCGATATTTAAAAGATTGTGGTGTATTTGGGCACCCTCGTCTTTTCAAAAAATTTACGATATGATCACTTGTTTTGTTTGCTAACAGGTGGATGCTAATATGCACCAGGTGGCAATACAGTGAGTTTACAAGGAATCCAAATTACAATACAAGAACTACCGCAGACAATAGTTTTACAATAATTTGTTTTATAATTATCATAGTATGTATATAATTGATTTGTTGTTTCAACGCAAATTTGAAGGGAGTTGTGATCGCGGCACAATACACACTATACAATCATCAAGAGACATTAACTTCCTTATATGTTCTATAATTGTACGATAATCAAATTGTCTCGCGCTCGATGTATTCATATAACATCTATTTATAAAGATTATGTGGCGGAAGACGTGTTTTTCTTGATATACTTTTATTATTATCACGACATTCATAAAAAAATAAGGTAACTTATTAAGTTTATTTTAGGATTTCTTAAAATTTATATTTTTTTGCTTACGATACATTTTTTTATAACAAGAGATGCACCATTTTTCCATGATTTTCATCTTCACTTGTAGTAAAAGTCTGGTCATGTTATGTAAGCACATAACAAGTGGTATCCAGAGCCATCAACGGATGACGGTATCAAGTTAAAAAATATTGGAAGATGAAGTCAAAACCATAACAACAAAGCAAGAAAACATGACGGATAAAGTCAAAACCATAACATAAAGCAATAAAATATGATCAATGACTTGAAGAATTTGTTTGAAACGGTGATCTCCCGTTTGGATCGATTCACTCACAAAAAAAGGTATATATATATATGGAATGTATTGATGCATCAAATACTGCTAGACTAAATGATGATGTTCAAAAAACACAGAATGTTGGTATTGAAGAAGTCGGAAAGAGGGTCATAGATTCTTTAAATCTCTGAAGATAAGTATTTTTAGTTTGAGTGATTACCTTAATATATTTACAGAAAATACCTGGATCTCAAGAATAAAAGTAAGAAATTTGTCGATCTTTCATATCTCTGATTTTTAGACAGCTCCACCAGAAACAACAAAAAGATAAAGTTTGTCTGGCTCTGAGGATGGTTTGCTAGAAATGCAAACGTATGTATTTATAGACCAAGGATGTTTGGACACCAAGGAATTTCCAAAACCGAAAGTATTCTCAAGATATGCAATAAATGCCCAATCGGTTATCATAATTCCAGGAAATGCTTTGTCCAATATTTTCCAAAATCTCTCAATAGAAAATCTCAAATTAGTAAATGTACATTACTAATTTTTATTCTCTAAAGATATGCATTTAATTGCTGGTAATTAAAGCATATAAACTAACAACCTTAATTAAAAGATTCTTAATTTAATCGGACCGGGATCTCCTCGAGTAATTTAGGAATACCTTTGAACAATAAAAGATAAGAGTTACTGTTCGTGTTCGTGTTCAAAGTATGTTGACATATTTTCTTTGTAAATCATCTTTCATATTTACAATCTTGGAATCGATTATACAACACTTCTAAGCAAGTTTAGAATTGGTTCATCTGTATTCCAAGACAACTATGTGATTGATCAAATATCAAATCATATTCATGGGTTCAATCGGTTCTACCAATCACTAGGATCGGTTATACCTTAATATGGAATACTTGTGATCGGTCACACAAGTTACCAGGACCGGTTACATCAGTTACTAGGAACGGTTACGTCAATTACCAGGACCGGTTACTATATACTCATGGTATTGCTTGTGATCGGTTACACCAGTCACTAGGATCTGTTACACCAATTACCAGGATCGGTTACACCAATTACTAGGACCGGTTACACCAATTACAAGGATCGATTACACAACTCTTTTGTGATCGGTCACACCAATTACTAGGATCGGTCACACCAATTACAAATATCGATCATACCATCTCAGGTGATTACTTAGGATCGGTTACACTAATTAAACAAAACTAGTCATACCAAATCATAAGTCAGGCATTGTGTTATGATCGTTTCTACCATCTCACACATATTGGTAATCCAAGGATATGCAATGAATAAGAATACCAATAAACCTACCGATTTCCCTTTCGATTCATAAAACAAGTTCATGAATGTACTTCCTTTAAACAAATGTAAAACATTGTTTCCTAGGATGAAATCTTCACCTTTACCCATACACATAATCACAATAGCATTCATACGAATATGTCGATGTCATATCTACGAAGTTCAAAAGATAAACGTTATACTTCGTAGTCTAATTCCTTAATACTGTGATCATATAATCATGTCTCACTACTAGAGCAACATATTCATTCACAGCTTCGTAGTTATGTTTTCAATATGGCACGACTTGGAAGATACATTAGGAATGAAACAGTTTAAGTCAATATTACTAACCTCAAGAGGAAGGATGATGTCGTCGTTGTAGCTCGTTACTTCTTCACGTTCTTTATGTCTTCGAGTAATACTTGTATGTCTCATATTCCTAGACTTTCTAGTCTAACCTATACGAAGTTGACTCTAGTACATAATCAAGCGACTCTTAGATGAGTTTTGATTCACTAAAATATGACAACCAAACTTGACATACCAACGCTTGGTGGGTTCAACCGAGCTATGCTCTAACACTCACTACACTTTAGGTTTTGTGTGATTTGGGAATTGGGTTTGTAAAATAGGAAAGTTCAAGATGTCGACATAATGAGTAATTTGAACATGTGCTGGAATCTTGTTTATTAATTGTTCAAAGATTTTCCTTGATACTCAAGGTGAGATCCCAAACCGAAATAGTAGAGAATTTGTTTGAGATTTTCGAAATTAATATGTTTTGTTTTACCAGCAATCAAAACATATCTCTGGAAAGATATGTTAGTTAAGTGCTAGCAAATATTGAGTTGACCACGAAGATTCGGTAATACAGTTGGATATTGGTTGGAATTAGACAAAACCGAATTTAGGTGCTTTATTGCATATCTTAAGAATATTTTCGGTTATGGAAATTCCTTGGTATCCAAACTACCTTGGTCTATAAATAGTGAAGTTTGTTCTTCTTACAAACTCATCATGAGACATGCAAACTTCATCTTTGTTGTTTCTGGTGTAGCCGACTAATAGTATTCTCGTAATATTATTTTGGAGAGGAGAGTAACTTAATTAGGCAAAATATCTTACGTCCGCTAGTTTAAAGACTTATTTGGGATCTAGAAGCGTCTACTAGTACCGTTGGTGGGAAACTAAAATTGCATTGTTATTTTAGTTTTTTAATTATTGATTTGATTGAAAAACAGTTTGTTAACTCTTGATTGCACCTAGTTTGATTATTTTTGAGAGCCTTCTCTTCTGACATAAGGTCACTCAAACTAGATTAAGAGATTAGCGGTAGTTCAGATATGATATGACGTTGACTTGTGATCATCCATTGTTAATAAACTCTATTATGTGTGTGATTCTTCATAAGTCGGAATCAAGTTTGTTATTGTGCAGATACAGAAGACTATTGAAGATTTGAAGACAAGAAAATTTTTCTCAGTGGTTTCGTATCTTTGTGATTTGCTTCGTGCACAAACTTGATCGGTTGGGATCTGACTAGATCTAGTTTATATTTTAATAAACTTGCTATCGCTAGTCATAATTTAGATGGACAAGCTATCATTGTTGGTACTCTTAAGTATCATAATCTTGTAGTTCTATTTAACTTGATCTGATTAACTTGTTTATCCAGATCTTGGAAGATCTAAACCCGACAAAGGAGTTTAATTGAATTTAAAAAGAAAATCCTTTGTCACACTCAACACAAATATCTATGATTAATTTCCTAAGATATGAGAGTGGTTACCAAACAGATTAGTCCTTTAGAGCATCTCCAATAGCAGGTGTTAAAAATCCTACATGGAATTTATTTTAAGACCCTTATTTAGGAGGATTTGCATGTATAGTAAATATAGGACCTCATGACTAATAAACCATCTCCAATAGTATAGAGGTTTGACCCTTAGAAAACCTTATATGATGAAATCTTAACCGTTTAATTTTTTTTATTTTATTTTTTTAAAATAAAGAGTATTACATTAACTAGTTGGAAGCCTAACAAGATAAGCTCCAACAACGTACTACTACATTAATTGAACAGGTTGTTGTTCTAGCCTACCAGCGATCCTCATGGGTAACCTAGCCAAGGGAGCCGAAGCGGATAGGGGGGCTGAGATTGTGTCACAAGGGGGGCAAGCTAACTCTACCTTCCATGTTAATTCCTGCAATATTACGCCATTGGGGGCTTGAACCTAGGACCTCCTGGAGCGCATGGGACTTTGGGAAATGGGGATGACCATATGAGATAGGTGCCCGTTTAATTGTATTTTAATTAATTATTAAAAATAAAAAATATGACATGGAGGTCATTCCGAAATTCAAGATAAGACTTTCTTCAAAACCTTCAAAATTAGTATTTCATCCCTCCTGTTTTGTAGGACCTACTGTTAGAGATGGATTTAGTTAAAATGAAGGTTTAAATCCTATGTGTCATTAAAAAATAAATCTTCCACCTTCTATTGGAGATGCTCTTACTATTTGGAAGATGGTCGAAAGGGTTGAGTTCTTAAATTCTTCAGAGAGGCTGAAGCAACTTAAGATAGTGGACTCTATCTTAGGATTCATGTGCGTTGGCTAGATTGGTTGTAGGCGCAGGGATACTGAGGAAAATAGGAGTAATTTACTTGGTCTAAACTATACGAAGTCGGTAATGTCTTTGTATAGCGTCTTAATTCTGAGAGTATTAAAAATTGGACTAGGTCCCTAGGTTTTTCTTCATTTGTGTTTTCCTCGTTAAAAAAATCTTGTTGTGTTTTTACTTTTACTTTCCTCAATTATAATTATTGTTTTAGTTATAATTAAAACTACATACATTGTATGTTAATCCCGAACACTTGGGTTGATCTCCACAGTTTAAATGTTAGGGCACTGCTCGGTCGAACTCGCAAGCGTTGCTAACTCAAGCTTGTTTGTCAATATTAGTGATCAAAACTATAAGTATTGATTTCTAGTCTACTTAAAATAATGTCTCAGACTATGATAGATTGTGTAGTTGAGCATTAGACTTCACGGCGGTCATTAATTGAAGACGAAGAACTACTAAGGAGATCTTGTGTAACTTCATCAACAAAAGGTATGTGGAGACTAAAACTCATCTATCACTTGGAAAGTCTATTTCTACTCTATCTCCTATATTGAGACAAAAGTCGTATTACTATAGTTTTTGATTATGCACATTTGAGATTTCGAGCTGAGTTTACCTCGCTTACATATTTCTCGGAATATATACTGGTAAGATTTCGCTACAACCAAGTTCATCTTATATTCTTGACGAAAGTCAAAAGACGATCATGTGAAAATCGCCGAGTAACATCTTACATGGTTTGTGTGATACAATCATTTGGTGTAGACTTGGAATGTTTCGTTATGATTATTTCAATAACTTGAAAATTGCTTTGATGCTAATAGTATGTGAAAACGGCTTTTGTTATCCTCTAAGAAAGTTTCAATGATCGAAATAAGAGTTTAGAAAACCAACATTGGATTATAAACATGTTGTGCACTCTTGCATATGTGTGATCCATGTCCGGGAACCATAGTATGCATACCCGTATGCGTACCTGTTGGTTTGAGAAGTCCGAGAACCAAAGTGCGCGTACCCGTACGCATACCGGTATAGGTTTGTGACCGGAAATTTCTGCTGGGTTTGGAGGTGTGTGTACCCGTTCGCATACTGACGAAAACCAAACTTGGTCCGGCTATTTCAAGTATGCGTACCCGTTTGCATACTTGAATGGTTAAAGTTCTAAAATCGGTTGAGACATGAACAAATACATTTATATAATAAGGAATGCATTCTTTGCAAACCGTGGCTATAATGTTCATGAATTGATTCGAGTGAATCAAACCGATTTTGCTTCAATTGTGTTCTTGTATACTTCTATGAGAATATAGCAATTGAACAACTCTTTAACTAGTTTCATTTGAGTCATTTGAACTAGTTATGGTTAAGATGAATAAGGTTGATATGAGAATGTTCATATAGTTAACCTCGGTTAACTACTGTTGAGCCAACATGGGGTACACGTTTAGGTACGGTTACATAAACCTAAATGAGGGTACATTTCATATGTGTATAACAAGCTAAGTTCGATCTAATGGTTGAAAGATATTAGATTGGGTTTAATCAGGTTTTCATCTAACGGTGAATATTGAATGCTTTGTTACCAAGGTAACTAAGATTGCAAACCCTAATTTGAAAACTATATAAAGGAGAACTCTAGCAACTGGGAAACCTAATCTCCACACCTCCTGTGTGATACCAGTTGCGACTAGAGTCGATTTTCCTTTAACCTTAGGTTTTTCACGAAACCCTGTAGGTTAACGACTTAAAGATTTCATTGGGATTGTGAAGCCAGACCCAACTATTTTCTCTGTAGTTGCGTGTTCTGATCCCTGTTCTATCGTATAGAGTACCATCTTCTCTAAGATTTGCTTGAGATTGATTCTCCGATAGGCAAGATTAAAAGTAGTCACAAACATCTTCGTCTCATCGTTTGTGATTCCACAATATCTTGTTTCGCTACCATACGATTAAGATTATTGTGAGGTAGGTTGTTCTTCGGGAATATAAGTCTGGTTTATCAATTGTTTCATGTGCACCTTGATTTATCAAAAGACGGAACAAAACTCGTAGGTATTTCTGTGGGAGACAGATTTATCTCCAATAGACTTTTCTGTGTGAGACAGATTTGTTTATCAAGTCTTCGACTTTGGGTCGTAGCAACTCTTGGTTGTGGGTGAGATCAGCTAAGGGAATCAAGTGCGTAGAATCCTGCAGGGGTTCAGAGACGTAAGGAGCACAACTGTACCTTGATCAGTGTGAGATTGATTAGGGCTCAACTACATTCCAGTCCGAAGTTAATTGGTAGTAAGCTAGTTTGTGTAGCGGCTTAATACAGTGTGGTGTTCAAAGCTGGACTAGGTCCCGGGGTTTTTCTGCATTTACGGTTTTTCTCGTTAACAAAATTCTGATGTCTATGTTGTTTCTTTTCCGCATTATATTTTGTTATATAATTGAAATATCACAGGTTTTGCATTGAATTGATCAATTGGTAAATCCAACTTTTGGTGGTTGATTGAAATTGATTCATCATTGAACATTGGTCTTTGGTACCATTCAAGTTATTCCTCTTATATTCAATCGGGCTCGCAAAATCCTATTTGCTGATTGCGGATTGAATTAAGATATAGAGATATAAAACTCTTTGATATACTTTTCTCTAGCTTGGGTATGACTGTCTAGTTGATTCTCTTGAAAGTATATTGGAGTTTGTCTATTCAGATTACCAAACAAAATATTGGGTGTGGTTGTTAGACCCCCGCTTTTTCAATTGGTATCAGAGCGGGCAAACACGTTTAAGACCTTATAAGTCTGTGTTTGTAGCAATCTGATCTCTGTGGACCTAAGAAGTATTTCACAAATTAACGCACATAGAGATGTTTTCCAAAGCTTATGATTATGCCAAAAATCTTGTTGTTTCCTCAAAGGATAACACCTTAGTAGATTCTTCCGAATTCCGAGGAAAATGCAAGAAATTTTACATCGTGTCAGAATCAGAAATGGAACTCACCAGTTCGTTAAAATAAATCTTATGAAATCATTGATTTTCAAGTTTCTAAAATCAAGACTCTTGAAGAAAAGAATGGTCCGCTCATTGATGAATTTTAGAAATCTCTTGAAAGAGAACGTGAGCTTTATTGCTTTATTGAATCTCTCTCTAACAATATCGAAAAATTGGTTCAAGAAACTACTCTACGGCGTGAAAAGATTAGTATGCTTGAAGATACTGTTAGCGAAGACTCAATTAGAAAATAACGTTTAATCAAGGCTCATTCATCAGAAATAAACAGTCATCGTGTTAAAAAAGATAAACTTGTTGCATCTCCTCGATGTACCCGAGAACAGTGTAACACCTTGAAAAAGGAAAACTTTGTTTTGATGAGTAAGTCATCCTCAGTACCTTCTTCCGATACTCACAAGACTTTACCCAGCATGAAGAAAATTCCCTCCAAGGAAGTACCCACTGTGAATCACTTGCAAAATTTGCATGTGCCGGAAAAGGTTATGAGTCAAGGAAATTATGTTTCTAGTCCACGGTGTTGTTCCTTCTGTGGGAAAAAGAATCATTATGCTCTTCATTGTTTTGCTAGAGATAAAAAAATCTATGATCTTCATAATTTGCTTCTTTTTACTGTCAATGGTGTAAATCGTCTGAAGACATCTATAGTGAATTTCTTTCCTACAAAAAACCAGAATCCTTATAAGAATTATCTCTCTTCTAGAAATCATCACAGGTTGCAAGTTCCTCTTAATGGTATAAACTCTTGTGCCACGAATGAACACATTTCTTGTGCTTATAAGAACAAGTCTGGTAAGTCTAAATCAAGAAGATGGAAGTCCTTCAACTCTTCTCCTCTGGAACCGATTTCTAGAGGTCCTAGACTTAGTCCTCAGAAAAATCCTTCTGGTGGATCTTTAAAAGGGTTTATGACTAATTCTTATGGAATAAGTTATAATCAATGGAAAGAAAGGAATACACGATACAAACGCACAAAAGATGTGTACAACTCTTCTCCCATAATTCATAGTGAGAATATTTCTCACTTCTTTAACTGATTCCAGGTAAGTTCATCCTTGTATTTATCTTGAGAGTTGCAAGGATGATGATTGTGGGAGTCTCAAGAATAGTTGTATGTTTTTATGCGTTTTATGTTAATTTTATGAGTCATTCGATCCTGCTGATCGTATCTCATGCTCTAATATGAGGAGAAGTTTTCTAAATTATTGAGCCATGTTAACAAACATTGTGTTTTATTGTTGGATCTTTTCTAAATTCATCCTTCATCTGTGACCGGTCCACAAACGTCCGTGTCCTCGTCATGAGAGTTCAAAGGTTTTCCATAACAAGAGATTCCTTCTCCTGTTTACAAATATATATTCTATATTGTGTTGGTCCATCCCTAACAAAAAAAATTATATGGAGAACTCTTCAAGATCTCAAGAGATTGTAAGTCTTGACATGGAGGAGGACACTCAAGGACGTGATTCGGTTCAAGAACTTGTTCTGAAGAAGATGCTTGCAAGGAAAGAGCACAACTCCTGGATTGATAAATCTGTCAAGGATTTAACTCGTTTTCAGGATGATTCAAAGGTCGAGTTTGCAAATCTTCAACTGCAAATAAATCATCTTTTAGATGGTCAGGCCAGAATCCTTGCTAATCAACAGATCTTGATACGGAATCAGAAGAAACTCATTGTGGACTGCGTTAAGGCTAGACAACTTGCATGTGTTGTTGATCGCAAAGTTAGTGTTATAACTCATGAACATGGAGTTTCCACGGTCAAGAGAGTCAATGAAATCAGCGACACCTTCTATGATGGATTCATTGAAGGGTTATTTGGTTTTTGGTACCAAAACCTGGGTTTGGTCTGACATTTGTCCAGCCTTTGCGTTTGGTCTAAAGACCAACGTTGACCCGTGTTGACTCGGTTACCGTGTCTAACTATTGACTTGGTTTATTTTTTTCGCACCCCTTAAATTGTTATGTATTCACTACAAGGGGCCCCAAAAAAACGATAACTCATTTTTTTTGCAGCCCGGTTTCTTATCATCATCTTCTTCTTCTTCTTCTTCTTCTCTTTTCCTGCTTCTTTCTTCTTCTCCTGTTCTGAAATTCCGAGTTAATTTGAGTGATAGTGGAGTTATTCTCTTTGAATTACGAAAGTTTTAGGGTTGATGAAAAATTTCGAGTGCTGATGCGAATCATGAAAAATTAGAAAAATGGTAAGTTAAATTCGGGTTTTCAATTGGTTGATGTTTAAATATGAAATTGATGTGAAATTGATAAATTTGTGATGGGTTTGTTTCTTAATTGAATTATGGATGGTTATACAGGATTTAATTTCAGATTCTTAAGAAAATCAATCAGAAATTAGGGTTCATACGTTTGATGTGGTGTTAGGTCTGTGGTGGAATAATTGGGTTCATGCGAAGCAGGTTTATCTGATTCAAATTTTGGGTTTTCCGTGAGAGTCTCAGGGAAGGATTAGGAGAAGCAATTGGTGATGTTCTTGATTTGCAGGGAAGAACTGCTGATATTGTGAATTGATATGGGTTTAGTGTTGATGACATTTAGAAGACAAGAAACTGAAGCTGAAGTTAGCAATGGCGTTGGGTATGGCTGGTTCGAATTATGAACCTTGGTCTCGATTGAGAAAGGCTTGAATGTGCTGTTGGATTCATGGTCATGGTTCTAATGGTGGGATCAGAAGAAAGTGGTGTTGTGATTCGAACAAGAGGTGACTGGCAGCAACAATTGAATGTGGAGATGGGTATGTTGGCTGGATTAGTCGAAAATGGTGGCGTCGATTGCTGGTGTTATGGGTTCTAAATGAGATGGTTGTGAAAAAGAGATACTGCCGAGTCTAACAGCTGAAGATGATAAGTGCTCGTCTTTGATTTGAGAGGGTTAGGAGAGACGACTGTTATGAGAGGTGATGATCTGTTTCAAGTGATTGCTCGAGTTGTTGTTGCAGTATTATCAGCAAAGCAATATAAAGACAAACTGTACTCTGATCTTGACAATTTTCTGGAAAAGTGGACGGAGAAAGGATTAGTTACCATCTGGATCATCAGGACTAAACTTATATGTGAATGGATTTGAGAGAACTGAAGCAGAAGACGAGGAACAGATGCATGATATCACTCTTCTGGTTGATTCCAATTCTCTTCTAAAGAAGTTTCAGAAGAATCTTTACGCTGATTTTGAAAGCAAAGGTATTCCAATTGAGTTCGAATATTCACCGGATCGTTGATTTTGATACGAAATTGAGTTCTTATGTCGGTAGAGAGAAAATATCTGCTGTTGATTTGAGAATGAATTAAGGGTGTTTGTTAAAATACATAATAATTTAAGGGGTACATGAAAAATAAACCAAGTCAAATAGTTAGACACGTCACCATATAACCGAGTCAACGAGGGTCAACGTTGGTCTTTAGACCAAACGCAAAGGCTGGACAAATGTCAGACAAACCCAGATTTTGGTCAAAATCTGAGTACCGAAAACCAAATAACCCTTCATTGAAAGGTATGAAGTTATCAAAGAACAATAACTTTGTCTAGGAAACTTCTTATAAGAATTTATTCTTGTGCTTTTAAGAAGGATAACTAGGGTTTGGAATAGCCATTATTGTGAGTACACACAGCTATTGCCAACGTTTTTTATCTTGCAATGTTTTTAGATTTATTTGTTTAAATTCTAAGTTATTTGGAAGATGATTTTTGCAGTATTAATTTTATGGTTTTATATATTGCAAATTGTTATGTGATATGTTGTTTACGTCCGTGAACCTAGATTGTCCCATATTTGTTCAAAAGTTAACTCTATTATATGTCGATATGAAAGTATTGATAAAAGATATAATGAACTTTTGACTACAAAAGTTAAGCCTTTTATGTCATTATGCAAATATTGATGAAAGAAATGATGAAAAATATAATGAATCTTTGATTATTCCGCAGTATTGGTCTTTCCCTGATCCACATCCTTATGTATGTACTGTGTTGCTCCGTAAGTTCTCTTATGTTGAGCATGGCCAATTGAATTGATCATTTTCCTTATGGTTAATTCAATTGAGATTTTTGGATACAAATTCATGTTTCATGTGATTTGTTAATGTCCAAAGAAATCCTTCTTTTCTTGTAAAAGTAAGGTCGCTCTTGTTGTTCTTTCGGGAATGACATTTTATGGGGGGGAGTTCTTAATTGAACTTGTGCTTAATTGCCAAATCTTTGTGAGGAGTGCGGCTGTGGAATATTGTAGGGGTTATCTTGTATCTTTATAAACTCCTTGATGAATGCATTTAGTTTCCGCTATTTGATGGCATCTAAACAAGTTGGTATGTTGTTCTCTTTTGGTCATGCATGATCTCTATGAAAATTTCATGAGGATCCCACTAGTTTTCATACCTTTGCCAATTTATATTGACAAAAAGGGGGAGAATTAATGTGTAGTTCACACTACAAATACATATGGTTTACGGATCATTACGTAAGGGGGAGTGGTTTCATATTGAGATGAAGTATTGACTAAGGGGGAGTGATACATATCACCATAGCATTGTTGTCAAAGTTGTGATGCAATTGGACTTTGATGTTGTATAATGATACTATGACACTGTATAACAATGATTGGGAGCAATTGTTTTCTCATTGTTATAGATACGGATCTTCAACAACGATGATGTTGAGTTGAACACATTTGGAATCATTGGAGTACTTGAAAGTGACGAAGATTTCGAGTAATGTTAAAGAACCAAGGAGATCAAGCATTTGGGTGAGAAGCTACAAAGTTTATTTATTTTGTAATCCATATGTATTGATAGTTTTGTCACTAAAATTGACAAAGGGGGAGATTGTTAGAGCACTGCTCGGTTGAACTCGCAAGCATTGCTATCTCAAGCTTGTTTGTCAATGTTAGTGATCAAAACTATAAGTCTTGATTTATAGTCTACTTAAAGTAATGTCTCGGACTAGGATAGATTGTGTAGTTGAGCATTAGACTTCACGGCGGTCATTAATTGAAGACGAAGAACTACTAAGGAGAGCTTGTGGAACTTCATCAACAAAAGGTATGTGGAGACTAAAACTCATCTATAACTTGGAAAGTCTATTTCATCTCTATCTCTTATATTGAGACAAAAGTCGTATTACTCTAGTTTTCGATTATGCACATTTGAGATTTCGAGCTGAGTTTAACTCGCTTACAACACATATTTCGAGAAATATGTGTTGGTAAGCTTTCGCTTCAACCAAGTTCATCTTATATTCTTGCCGAAAGTCAAAAGATGATCATGTGAAAATCGCCGAGTAACATCTTACATGGTTTGTGTGATACAATCATTTGGTGTAGACTTGGAATGTTTCGTTATGATTATTTCAATAACTTGAAAATTGCTTTGATGCTAATAGTGTGTGAAAACGGCTATTGTCATCCTCTAAGAAAGTTTCAAGATTGAAATAAGAGTTTAGAATACTTAACCAACATTAGATTATAAACATGTTGTGCACTCCTGCATATGTGTGATCCATGTCAGGGAACCATAGTATGCATACCCGTATGCGTACCTGTTGGTTTGAGAAGTCCAGGTACCTAAGTGCGCGTACCCGTACGGATACTGGCGTAGGTTTGTGACCGGAAATTTTTGCTGGGTTTGGAGGTATGCGTACCCGTTCGCATACTGGCGAAAACCAAACTTGGTCTGGCTATTTAAAGTATGCGTACCCGTTTGCATACTTGAATGGTTAAAGTTCTAAAATCGATTGATACATGAACAAATACATTTATATAATAAGGAATGCATTCTTTGCAAACCGTGGCTATAATGTTCATGAATTTATTCGAGTGAATCAAACCGACTTTCCTTCAATTGTGTTCTTGTATACTTCTATGAGAATATATCAATTGAACAACTCTTTAACTAGTTTCATTTGAGTCATTTGAACTAGTTATGGTTAAGATGAATAAGGTTGATATGAGAGTGTTCATATAGCTAACCTCGTTTAACTACTGTTGAGCCAACATGGTGTACACGTTTAGGTACGGTTACATAAACCTAAATGAGGGTACATTTCATTTGTGTATAACAAGCTAAGTTCGATCTAACGGTTGAAAAATATTAGCTTGGGTTTAATCAGGTTTTCATCTAACGGTGAATATTGAATGCTTTGTTACTAGGGCTGTCAACGGTACCTATCGAAACGGATATGGCCTCTACCATATCCGTTACCAATAAGATTACCGGATATCCGATATCCGATAATATCCTACGGATATTCAAAAAGATTTTTCGTATCCGTTCCGATAACAATGTCGGATATCCGATAATATCCGGTAATATCCGATAGTAATTCATTATAATAAAAATAATTTAAATTCTTTTCTAGTCTTTCTGTACATTTGATAAATTGTAAATAAATCAAAGAAACTCTAAGGAAATTCAACTAAATAAAACCAAATACCTTGATCAAATGCAAAAAAATTGACTTTAAAATTATTATATTATATTATATTTAAACAAAACTCAAATCTTTAATCTTCTCTATCAGAATTGAAAAATCCTCCGCTTTTCTCACAACGAACAAAACTAGTTGTGTTTTTTTCTTCTTCCATAATATTTTTATTTCTAAGTCTTCATATACTACCAAGTTAACAACTAAATATATTACTTAAAAAAATTTAATTTTTTTTTGCATATGCATTCTTTAACGGATAACGGATATTATCCTATAGGATAGTACCTTTTCCGTATCCGTTTCGTTAAAGTAAGAATATCTGATAAGGTATCCGTATCCGTTATCCGAAATTTTGGATAATATCCTAACGATTCGAACGGACTCGGACAAATATCGAATATTCGGTTATCCATTGACAGCCCTATTTGTTACCAAGGTAACTAAGATTGCAAACCCTGATTTGAAAACTATATAAAGGAGAACTCTAGCAACTGGGAAACCTAATCCCACACCTCATGTGTGATACTAGTTGCGACTATAGTCGATTCTCCTTTAACCTTAGGTTTTTCACGAAACCCTGTAGGTTAACGACTTAAAGACTTCATTAGGATTGTGAAGCCAGACCCAACTATTTTCTTTGTAGTTGTGTGTTCTGATCTTTCCTTGTTCTATCGTATTGAGTACTATCTTCTCTAAGATTTGCTCGATATTGATTCTCCGATAGGCAAGATTAAAAGTAGTCACAAACATCTTCGTCTCATCGTTTGTGATTCCACAATATCTTGTTTCGCTACCATACGATTAAGATTATTGTGAGGTGATTGATAGTACTAGGCTGTTCTTCGGGAATATAAGTCCGGTTTATCAATTGGTTCCTATACACCTTGATTTATCAAAATACGAAACAAAACTCGTAGGTATTTCTCTGGAGGACAGATTTATCTATTCCAATAGACTTTTCTGTGTGAGACAGATTTGTTTATCAAGTCGTCGACTTTGGGTCATAGCAACTCTTGGTTGTGGGTGAGATCAGCTAAGAGAATCAAGTGCGTAGAATCCTGCTGAGGTGCAGAGACGTAAGGAGCGCAACTGTACCTTGATCGGTGTGAGATTGATTAGGGCTTTCCAGTCCGAAGTTAATTGGTAGTAAGCTAGTGTCTGTAGCGGCTTAATACAATGTGGTGTTCAAAGCTGGACTAGGTCCCGGGGTTTTTCCTGCATTTGCGGTTTTCCTCGTTAACAAAATTATGGTGTCTATGTTATTTCTTTTCCGCACTATATTTTGTTATATAATTGAAATATCACAGGTTGTGCGTTGAATCGATCAATTGGTAAATCCAACCTTTGGTGGTTGATTGAAATTGATTGATCATTGAACATTGGTCTTTGGTACCGTTCAAGTTATTCCTCTTATATTCAATCGGGCTCGCAAATTCCTATTTGCTGATTGCGGATTGAATTAAGATATAGAGATATAAAACTCTTTGATATACTTTTCTCTAGATTGGGTCTGACTGTCTAGTTGATTCCCTTGAAAGTATATTGGAGTTTGTCTATTCAGATTGCCAAACGAAATATTGGGTGTGGTTGTTAGACCCCCGCTTTTTCATTAAGGTTTGGTTCCGAACTAGAAATTATATACCAAATGTATACCTTGTGGTTGTTATCTTCTTGACAGCCATTTGTTTATATTAGATCACGCAAGGTATGGACTTATAGGTTGGTATCGAAAATATTGTGGTGTACTTGACACCCTCGTTATTTCAGATGGAGTTTGAGTTAATTAAAATTGTAATGCTAATACGTATAATCGGTTGGTTTTTATGATCCTTATTCGTAGTATTTGGTTTTAGGGTATTTATTCAGTTTCAAAGTTATTTTTGGAAAAGTGTTTGTGTCAGTTAAGAGTCAGTTACGGGGTATTCTCTGAATTATAAATGATATAATCAAATGAATGAAGAAGAGATAATTATTAGTAAAAGCATTGCTAGCTTTTCTAACAGAGAGGCCATGGTGTCTTTTTGATGATATCGGAGGTCCGGCATCCCTCTAATGATACCGAAAACCATTTCCCCATGATTTTCATCTTCACTTGTAGTAAAAGTCTGGTCATGTTATGCAAGCACATAAACTGCTAGGGTGAGTAACGGATAAAATCCAAGGATTTGATGTCACTTATGTCCTTTCCATCTAAATCTGGTGTTATATTTTCGTCCGCTTGTGATCCATCACCCGCGGATGGATGGATTGGTTGCGGGTAGATCCACAGATTTCTATTATAATTTTTATTTAAGAAAGATGAAAGCAAAATTGAAGGGGAAAAAAATAGTTTAGTTAGTGATATATGACATCTTTAATTATTCGTGGATAAATATCCTTACATATTTATTTAAACCCTTTTCCCCCGTTTTACTAGGAACGTGTAAACCTAAAACTTTCCACAAATGAATAATACGAAACATGTATGCTATTGTTTACTGGGTATAAGTTAATAAACTTACCCCTATATCTTATATAATTCTATTAACTTAGCAGGTGCGAATGTTCAATAGATTTTTATACTTGCATTTACTCCTGATCCAATATTTAGTGGGTTTTTAAAAACGCACCCATATACAATCCATCCATAAGCGGGTTGAGTTTCCACCTGTCATATTACTGGTGGATTGGTCGGGTTGGCTGGTTGGACCATCCATGCTCACCCCTTTCAACTGCCTTCAAAACCATGTGTATTAATGGGTCTGGGACTCCGGGGGAATTTTGTTGTGTGACAGCTGTACAATATGTTTTACTGGGCTTGAGGTTTGGAGGCCAGTAGACAGTAGTAGTTAGGGGTGAGCATTTTATCCGTAATCCGCGGATTTAACCGGGACCAACCGTATTTTTGCGGATGGATGCCCGGACCGTTCGCTAATGGGTTGGACGCGGAGGAGATTTTTGAAATTCAACGGATTACGGATTGGGCCTGGATGCAACCTTGAAAATCCGTTGGACATCCATATCCGTTAGATTAAGAGCATTTATATAGTTTCTAGAAAATATATAGATAGTTTTGGAATTTTTAAGGTGTTTGGTTGGAATGTTGTCCATCGCACTTCTATATTTATATACATATGTAAAATGTGTAGGTTCTATAAGAAATCATATTGGTTTTATTTTTTCATTATAAATTTTAACCAACATAAAGCCATTGGATTATCCGCACCAAATCCTTTCATCCGTGCATCCATTGGATGTAAATCCGTTGAATGTTGGATTGGATACGGATGCCAAATTTAAAATCCGTAGTGAATTGGATTGGATGCGGATGAGGTAAAAACCGGTCCATACCGGCCCATGCTCACCCCTAGTAGTGGTACTACGAATGTTTGCCACTTTACCCAGTTACTTGGTACTGGGAAAGATGGGGGTAACATACACGCTATGCGTACGTTAGTAAATCGGTTTTGCCTATTTCTGGCTAGGGTTTAAGGAGCAACTGTCCTTGTAATTTAGGCGCGATATAAGAATTTTATTGTTGCCATATTTTGAGTTTTGGAGTTTTAGAAACCTAAAGGAAACCTTTTGTGAGGAGCTCTAATTCACTTCTCATAAAACCTAATCTATCTATCAAAAATTTGTAAGACCAGAAAAACACAGATAGATATGGGTGATGAAGTAGGAGGAGGTGAAGAGATGAAGCAAAACTCAAACACTACTATGTCTACTGATCCCAATGATTATACCATAATCAAAGAAGGAGAAGCTGAGATTCTTATGCATGCCAATAATGAAGTCTTTTATAACAAAACCCAGGTATTGATTTTCATGGGTTTTCTTTGTTGTTCCCTAATTCATAAGAAACTGTGCGTATTAATAATCTAGGGTTAAAAAAAACATAATTTTTTTTTGTGCTTGAGTAAAAAAGGAATGATTTGATTAAAGCTGTTCGACCAATTTAGGTATTTAAATTGACATTGAATGTTGTGTGAGTAATGATTTCAATGAGAATATTGTTAGCTTTGTTATGTTGTTAGAGGGGGGGGAACTATGAGCATATCATCCTTGAGGTAAACAGGGATTTTCAATATAAGCTTAGGCTCAAGCTTAAATATGAGTCTGAGGAAAGACTAAAGCAGTCAGCTGTTGAGGTATTTTGGGGATGCTATGATCTTTAAAAGTTTTTAGTTGTGATAGTGTTTACTTGTCGATTGACATGACAGATTGTTTTTATGTACTAATAAAGCTTTGAGAGATTTGTAAAGTGATGAATGTTGGTTGATAGAAGATTATGGGAATGACTATTGAGTTTGTGCTGTGCGGTTCGTCAGTTCATGCTTGTGTGTGGATTTGATAGTATTAGCTTTAAACCTAAATAGGATTGATTAGACTCCTCAAAATTATAGTAGTTTTGTTACCTGATTGTAGTTTTAATGGACGAGAAAAAAAAATGTATTTGTGTTTGTAAGATTAATCTTATGATTTGTTTACTTCAGGATTAATTATCCTAAGCTACTTAGCCTTGTTATTCTTAATGATCAGGTTAATAACAGAGACTTATCCATTGCCGTTTTGAGGACCTTTATATCCAAACGCAAGGAAGAACATGAAGCAATGCTGAGCAAGAAGAAGAAAAGAGTACCGAAAGTGTCATCCGGCGAGGCTTCTAATGGACCCTCACAGCAGGAAATAACTACACAAAATGGTGACAAATCAAATGGTAAATGTGAAGAACATGTAGAGCCATCAAAAGAATCAGGCAATGTCTTAGAGGAACCCATCAGGGCAACAGATGGGAAAGGGCGAGAATTGAAGCCAGCCAGAGTGCTTGAGGTACTTTTTCTATCTATCTTTAGGCATCAACATTTTCAGTGATGGAAACTGTAGTTTTTTTTTCTCCTTTTACTTTTTAATGTTGTAGCAGTTCTCCGATCTTTTCATGCCATTTTTTCTGGCTTTGCAGGCTTTAGCTGCTTCTGGGTTAAGATCTATCCGATATGCACGTGAAGTAGAAGAAATTGGTCAAGTTGTAGCCCTAGACAATGATAAAGGTGACCTTCACCTGCTGGATGTTAAGTTTTCTGTTTTGAGATTTCTATGTTATGCATTCAGTTGCGCTTCCTCTTCATTTTGATATTCCACCATGTAAATCATGCAGCTGAAATGAAAACTAAGCAAGAATTTATGTTTGTTTGCAGCATCTGTTGAAGCTTGCAGGAGAAACATAAAATTCAATGGTTCAGTGACTACTGCCAAGGTGGAATCTCATTTAACTGATGCTCGTGTTTTTATGCTCTCCCACCCCAAAGAATTTGATGTCGTAAGTTGTTTAGATGCCATTACGTATGTCACTCTAAAAGTTTTCCTGAAACATGTTGGTAAAATGCCACTATCAATTTGTAACTCTCTATGGTCATGACATGGTTTTTCAGGTTGATCTCGATCCTTATGGTTCACCTTCTGTGTTCTTGGATTCTGCTGTTCAATCTGTTGCTGATGGAGGCATATTGATGTGCACAGCAACTGATATGGCAGTGCTTTGTGGAGGCAATGGGGAGGTCTGCTATTCGAAGTAAATATTCTTGCTTCCTTATTACCATTCAATTGAGGAATATGCATTTTCTATACTCTTCTCCATATTTCCTTTGGAGTGTGGAGCAAAATCATAATTTTTAATTGTCGTATGATTGGTATTGGAATTAGATATGGTTCATATCCATTGAGAGGAAAATATTGTCATGAGATGGCGCTGAGAATTGTCCTAGCCTGCATTGAGGTACTGCTGCGTTATCAGCTTACTGATTTTCTTTCATATTAGTGTGTTCAATTGCAATTCAGTGTACTGTTTCAAAGTGCTTAGTAATAATTCTCAGCTGTATGTACTTCCCTCTGCAGAGCCATGCAAATCGCTACAAGCGTTACATTGTTCCTGTTCTCTCCGTTCAGATGGATTTCTACGTCCGAGTCTTTGTGCGAATATTCACGTGAGTGATTTATTTCAATATGATCACTAAAATTTTGATATGATATCCTGTTAAGGCAATTGGGATCTTGATAATTTTATCTTTTTTGTTCTTACGGATGATATTTTAATTTTTCTTCTGGTCCATAGAAAACAAGATAAAAGACTAAAATGTGGTAATTTGGTTGATTTGCAGTTCTGCAAGTGAGATGAAGAACACCCCTCTAAAGCTTTCTTATGTTTATCAGTGTGTTGGCTGTGATTCTTTCCACCTACAATCTCTTGCAAGGACTGTTTCCAAGGTATCTAGTTTTACTTACCTATTTGCTTTACATTGGTTTCATAGGAGTTGCTCTATAACTAGTAATTCATATATTATCTATAACTAGTAGATATGAGGGGACTAATACGCAGTGGACGAGCTATAGTTGGCCCCGGGAAGTCATATGGGACTTTAGGCGACCTTTGTGTTTAGAGTTGTTGCAAAAAATAGTAAAGGTAATTAGTGCCTTATGTGCCCCGGGATAAATTGTTGGAAAAGGTCATATGTGCCGTAGACACCTTTGTGTTTTAAAATTTTAGCAAAATTTGGTTAGGCCCATGGATAAGCTTACTTCGCGTGTCGTGCCGTGATTTTTCTTATAACTTGGTTTCAGTTTTCTATAGCTTGGGTATTCTGAATATAATTTTTCTTATAACTTGCGTTCTGGGGTATCAGTGTGGAAGACTTGCATATGTTCCAAAATAATGGTTCAATTTCCTCTTGATATATATTTATACGTAATGCATAGACTGCAGAAGATTTTTGGTAGAGCTGTGGGGTGTTTTGATAAACTGATTCATTCTATGTTGTGTAACGCCATTGTCTACTGGCCGTACGATTTGATTTCAAAAGTTAAAAACATAAAATATCTATGGATGGGCAAATGTTAAATTCCACTGATTGGATCTTTCAATGTAAAGTAGACTGTCATCCTTTTAGCACAGATCACCAGAATTCTAAACATATTATTTTTTTTGTTTCCTTGGTTTCTCTTTTTAGAACAACAGTGTTAGATATTTACCAGGGTTTGGTCCAGTGGTGCCTCAAGAATGCACCGACTGCGGAAAGAAGTTTAACATGGGTGGACCTATTTGGTCTGCCCCCATCCATGATCAAGAATGGGTGACATCCATTTTAGAAAATGTTCAATCTCTTAAGGAAAGATATCCTGCTTATGATCGGATCTCGGCTGTATTAACAACTGTATCAGAGGTACCAGCAATTTCTGTAATGTTGCTCTTCTAAGGTCCTCATACTCGAGGATTATTATCTCAATCTTTAGGATCTCCATTTCACTCCATGGACCTTATTGATTTGATTCCTCAACTAACTTGACATTTGTAGGAGTTACCTGATGTGCCTCTCTTCTTGAGTCTGCACAACCTCTGTGGAACTCTAAAATGCACTTCACCTTCAGCAGTTATGTTCCGTTCTGCAGTACTCAATGCAGGATATCGTATCTCAGGGACGCATGTGAATCCTTTGGGGCTGAAATCAGATGCTCCCATGGATGTCATATGGGATATTATGCGTTGCTGGGTAATCCATTTCTTCTTGCAGTTATCTTTTTAAATAAGAATCTTAGAGCTAATGAAGTCGGTCTCAATGTGCATGTGTTGATTGTCATTTTCTTGATGTCCTGGTGTAGGTCAAGAATCATCCGGTGAAAGCTCAACCAGCAGATCAGTCTGGGACTGTGATTTTGGCCAAGGAACCAACTTTGCAGGTGTGTTAAACTAACCATTTTAAAAATTTTAAAAAAATAAATCTACCAGGGAACTCGACTATCAGACCTAGCGAATCAATTTTATCACCAGTTTTTTTTTGGGGGGGCGGGGGGCGGGGGGTGAATATTCTGTTTTTCTCATTTGTTGTTGTGAACAGGCCAATTTTGCACGAGCAGTTGCTTCCCTCAGTAAAGCACAGGCAAAGAAGGTTGCACGTTTCCTTCCTAATCCTGAAAGGCATTGGGGACCTAAGCTCAGAGCAGGTCGTACGATTACAAGCAAGCACGTTTCACTGCTGGGGCCCAAAGCTCTTAACGGGTCTAATAAGGATCAAGAAGGGTCTAACAGTAATCAAGAAGGAACAGGAGAAGAGGAGCCTGAGTTGAAGCGTCAGAAGACAGAGGATCCTACTATCCCAATGTCAGAATCATAGCGAGCATGTTGAATTCACAATTGAATTTTATTTATGTATTTGTCAAAGCTGGTTCGGTTACCCGGCTATGTTTGCTTCGAACCCATTGGTTTTAGTTTTGATCAAGTAGAAACTAGTTTGAATTCGTAATTTGCCAGTTAGAGATAACAAGAAATTTAGTGCAAAATGCCATGTAATATTAATTTTTTTCCCTATAAGGGTATCTTCTTTCAAAAATAACAAAAAATAAAAATGAAAAAATTTATTTTCAAACCAGAAGCACATACAAGTTCATTTTTTTCCGGACAGTTTTATTCTATGATAAGGACAGTCTTACATCTTCCACTTCGTAAGAGCAAACATTGACCGACTTTGGAAGGAACAGCAGTCGTTGCCTCGAGCAAGTCTTACACGGCTAGCAAACTTCAAAGTCATCCCGTGTACCAAGAGGAGTCGTTTTCGTGGAGTTTCTGATGGGACTACTAAATACGTTAATTTTATTCTGTTAAGATTATACATCACCGAAGTCGTTGTAGTATAGTGGTAATTATTCCCGCCTGTCACCAGGATGACCCGGGTTCGATCCCCGGCAGCGGTGTTATTTAGTTTTATAGCTCTATTTATTTTGTATTTAGCTTTTTGTTCATTCCGTAGAAGTTGGATTGGAAACTTTGAATGAGTCGAACACCAATCAAACAGACGGAGACAAAAACTGTCCTTGAATCCTTGCCGACTACTACGATCTTGCCCGCACCAACACGTAAAACCTACACTCTAGGAATCACAATATCACTTCGTACAAAATCATCATCACCCCTATATTAGAGAATTAGATTACAGAACAAAACATTTTCACCGAGCAGTTTTGTTTGTTTCATTCCCTCTCTCTCTCTACACATACTAAGCTCCTTCTTTAATCTTTTGCTGTGACTCTTTTGAGTTGCAAAAAATGGCAGCAGCTTCGGTTTCACCGACACCACTTCTGAAAGATGAGTTAGATATCGTGATACCCACAATTCGAAACCTTGATTTTCTTGAGATGTGGAGGCCATTTCTCCAGCCATATCATTTGATTATCGTTCAAGATGGTGATCCAGACAAGGAAATCAAAGTCCCTGAAGGTTTTGATTATGAACTTTACAACAGAAATGACATTAACAAGATTTTGGGTCCTAAAGCTTCTTGCATTTCTTTCAAGGACTCTGCTTGCAGGTGTTTCGGTTACATGGTTTCTAAGAAAAAGTATATTTTCACAATTGATGATGATTGTTTTGTAAGCTTTCTTTATCTTACCCTTTTTCAGCTTCCATAATCATTTTTCTTCTCATTTTAATCATAGTACTTTGAGTGCTGAATATGTATGAATGATCAAAGTTGGTTAGCAGAAACTGACAGATTTATCAGATCTGAACTTGGGAACTAATTTGATGCACAGGTTGCCAAGGATCCATCTGGGAAAGAGATCGACGCACTGGCACAGCACATTAAGAATCTGCTTTGCCCATCCACACCTTTTTTCTTCAACACATTGTATGAACCATACCGAGAAGGTGCAGATTTTGTTCGTGGGTACCCTTTCAGTCTCCGTGAGGGTGTCCCAACAGCTGTTTCTCATGGTCTTTGGCTCAACATTCCTGACTATGATGCTCCTACTCAGCTCGTGAAGCCTCTGGAGAGAAACAAAAGGTAAGAACAAGAAAATAAATGTTGAAATCTGCCAGGTCAGGTCAAATTTGAAAATTTTGATTCATTGCCTTCTTCTATTCAGGTATGTTGATGCTGTTCTGACGATCCCCAAAGGAACCTTGTTCCCCATGTGTGGTATGAATCTGGCATTCGACAGAGAGCTGATCGGCCCAGCAATGTACTTCGGGCTCATGGGTGATGGCCAGCCAATTGGACGCTATGATGACATGTGGGCAGGATGGTGCACCAAGGTATTTCTTTCATTGAATACCAAGTAAAGCTACATCTCTGCTTTCTTCAACTCAAGACTTGTCTCAATGTTTGCTTGTGCCTTTTCAGGTGATATGTGACCACATGGGATGGGGTATTAAGACTGGTTTACCCTATATATGGCACAGCAAAGCAAGTAACCCGTTTGTGAACCTTAAGAAGGAATACAAAGGTATTTACTGGCAAGAAGAGATAATCCCATTTTTCCAAACCGCAACCCTTTCGAAGGAATGTGATACTGTTCAGAAGTGCTACATTGAACTCTCCAAACAGGTCAAGGACAAGCTTGGAAACATAGACCCGTACTTCACTAAGCTTGCAGAGGCAATGGTCACATGGATTGAAGCTTGGGATGAGCTCAATCCTTCTACAGGCACTAAACTACCCAATGGAACTGCTTAGAATGTGGTATCTTTGACAGAAAAATGATGCATTTGTTCACATGTATTTGGAGTTGTTAGCTGTTTAAGTTCGTCTTTTCCAAGTGTTGTTGGGACATTTGCGGTATCGTTTGCTGGTATCTCTACTTTCCTAGAACAATAAAGATATTTTCTTTGTATCGACCACTATCTGAATGGAACTTTGATATACATAGGAAAAAAAACTAAATGGAAGAATGATTTTAGATTATTAGCTATGCATGGCGGAATATATTTTTACACATATTTGCAAAGAACTCGCTAGGCAGTTATTCATGTTATGACTAGGACTAAATGTTCTGACCCAGATGAGCAACAAAAAAGGAGAGTGATACATTCTAGGAGACAGGTGCTTACTTATCTGCACACTAGTTTCTCAAATCCCTTTGACAGTGTTGCATAAACCAGTAAGTGGCCTTGTTCATTGGCTACTGCTACCACACCTGACTTATCAGAAGCAATGCATGAAACGGACCCACCTGATAAAAAAGAAGCTACTGAGTAAGTGAGGATATCAGAACACAAGCTCCTTTTCATCGGTTGTGATTCTTGCACACTGTGATAGTTAATTTAAATAATTCATTATCCCAAGACACATTTTCGCAGCCCAGAATATATGAAATAAAGCTTAGTACCCTACAATCGATACTTACCTTTAATGTTATTAGGCAGATCCGCCTGCTTCATTCCTGTGGTTAATTCCCATATATGCACAAGCCCGTCAGTTGTACCAATAACCCCATATCCTGCCGATGCATCAACAGCCGAAGCCCTGTAGTATGAAATTTTTAAGAGTCAAACTTCCCTCCTAAACCAAACTATTTGTTTGTGCATTTTCTGGGCTATGTTACAATGGGTCCGGAATGAAACAACAAATAAACATTTTATACAAAACAAAGATGATAAAATATGAGGCTGAAAGCACCTTGGATCTAAAGCACTTCCCAAAATCAACGTATTTTTCACCAACAGAGCTAGTCTCCAACACCCAGTAGGCCTTGGTTTGATACCGCTCGATCTATGCTGATATTGAATCTCGGAATCACCAGCAGCATAAATGAAAACCCAGACAGCCATACCTTCATCATTTGGTGATAAAAAGGCAGGGTCTTCGCAGGAACTTGAAAAACAAGCTTTTGTGGCAACCATGATTCCATTTATATGCTCCTCGGCGTCAGCACCTGAAAAAGAAGGTACTCTGAAGAAGCCAATGGGAAGGACCTGGATGACTGAACTGCCTGTATATGAATATCTTGATAGTAGGATGCGCTTGGAAATATCCCTGTGCAAGATCAGCAGTATGTAAAGATCTTCAAACTTTACTGGCAGATGGGATGCAACTTAACCAGGAAAAAGGAACTCATGAAGTTACTAAGTACACCTATGCAACATGACATTGTTCTACAATGCATATTCATGTGCTAGAGTTGTATATAACCAATACCTAAATATCAAAAGGACACGAAATTTTGAATATGCATTGAAGAATTTCAATGCAACATACCATAGACCAAAGTTTCCGAATCCATCCTGACCAACGAGCAGGGAGTCGCAGTTGGGAACTCTTTTTAACTCCACTAAACTAGGAGATATGTAGCCCAAACCTGGTAACTCGAACTCGTTCTCCCATGCACTGAGAATAGGGGGGGAATTTGTCATTATGTATTTCATAAGTAGATATCATATCAGGACACGCTGGAAATGTAAATGTTAATGACTACTAGGGTCAACTAAAAACGTCAGAGAACTTGTTTACTGACACATTTAAACTTTGTACCACCAGTAGGCACATCAGCATCAATGATTTGCTGAGGTGTACTAAAGACACTCCCTCACTGCAAATTAGTCTCAACTATCATTTGCAAATGTGAAGTAGATATTACATGGATAGAGAATGTACTGCGCCATATGGGTGGGTCTTTACTTGGTCCAGCAACTATGAATGCACAGAACAATATTCAACACCGCTTGTTAAGAGCGTCTCTACATCAGTTATGCAAAAGATGCACCCAGAAAAATATATAAATAACTTCACACATACCTCCATCTAGAATTCATGGCCCACACATGCAATCCCCCATTCTCTTCAGCAGCAACAAGATGGTTAGGTTCGCATACTAAGATACAGCAAACGTTCTCGGCTGTCTTTAACTTTGCCACAGGAGCAACATAACCAAGTTTGACATGCACAATTTTTAGAGCATTCTCCTCCAAGCAATCAGATTTACACACAGAACATGAACAAAGGGCGCTCTGATTCCTGGTAAAAGAATTTTGGTTAATTAGTACGACTGCCAATTTGAAGGGATTAATTTACCATAGACTGGTTAGGGTTGCACGGACAACAAATAGCTAACCTGCAAGAGGCTGCTTTGACGCTATTCGGAAGAACAAGGTACTGCCCATCTGGAGTGAATTGCCATCCAGATCTCTCAAACGCATTCTTGAAAAAGGAATCACAATATTAAGTGACATAGAAAACTAAAACTAGCAAAGTTTTCATCCCACATGTAACCATGGAAAAGAGAAAACACAAGTCGCCATGAAATATGCTCACAATAACCTACCTCTCTAGCAAAAGTAGTACCAGAACCTGGTAAGATGAATGATGTGTAACCAAGGAAAGAAGGGCACCCTCCCTTTGCTTCTTTTATAGGAACCTTGTAGATGAAAAGCACTCTATTTCTATCTTGCAGAAGTCCACATAAAACACAAATATGGATGTCATCCCCCTGAGAAATCAGCTGCATAGACAGAACTGGACTTGGGTGCAAGTAGCTTCCAAGAAGCTCAACAATGTTCTTTGAGTCTTCATTAGGCTCTTTATCCAGTGAAAAGCGATTTTCCTGTAAACAAAATCTTTTTTTATGACATCCTGTTCGAATACTGAAGTAAAGAAAGATGACATGCAAATGAACAAAACAAAATTGGATAAACGGCCTCATGATGGTGTCATACAAACTGAAGAAAGTAAAGAAAAAAGTTTAATGGAGAATGTAGTGTTCTAGTGACCTACCAACTCAGTGACAGAATCAAAATGATGTTTTTCTACATCTTCAGATTTTTCCTGGACAGCGACTGCTTCAGACAGGGACGAACTAGAAGACATGTAGATGAACGTGCCTTTGGGTCTTGCCATGCCCTTCTCCGCGTTTAAACCCTGGTGATGTTCACCAGTTTTAGTTTCACTTCCAACTGAAACCAATCTATTGCAGAAGCTACCTGAAGTTTCGACAACTCCTGTCTCAGATTGTGCGGCAGCATATGCCTCGGGAACACAATCCTCTATCGTGTTCCTGCATATACTTTCACTGATGGGACCACTATGGTTCCTAGTTGAGTGAGCTAAATCAGGCATTTCCATGAAGGCACGGTCTGTTTCCGAGCCAACTCCCTTTTGTGAAACAAAAGAACTCTCAACACCCTTTATACGATCATCTTCTATACACCTGGTTGAAGATGGCTGGAGACGGTCAATACTTTCTTGATTTTGATGGGAAATATAATCAGGATGACCCCCAGGATTATCAGTATTTTGCAGCTTCATAGCTGTAGAACGCCTTTTGCGTTGGTATCGAACAAGTATTGATTCAGGTGGATCACTGGTTATAGACTTATTTCTCTTCATAACACTAGAAGAGAGGAACGGCAGCTCAAGATTTGATGCCTTTGAACATGAGGCTACAAGCTGAGAACTAGACGCAGTTTCCTTACCATGGAATCTAGCTGAACTATTCACTGGTCCTTTAGCTGGAACGGATTTGATTATGTCAGATTTGGGCATGGCTTCACCAGTAGAAGACAGCAACCGACTCTGTGGTGAAAATGTTGGTTTCGGAGGAGTATCTTTATTGCAGTCTAACCGAAGCTCTTCTTTGGTAAAACTACCCACTCCAGATTGGGTTTGAGGGCATAGTGAGCTCCCATTTGTATTAAGAGGTGCATTAATTGGTGGTTCTGCATCCAACAGGATTTGCCTATCTGGAGAAATGCAACTTAAAGGAGAGTCGGGTACGAAGTTATCATTTCCCACCATTTTGTTTTGAGCATCAGATACTTCACCAAGAAGGACTTCAACTTTTCCACCGGTTTCAGCATTAAGGTTTGAGAACTCTTGATCCTCGCCACCACATACAACTGACTTCCAAGTACCGAGGTTATATTCCTTCTGCTCAAAAGCTGTGTTACTATCTGTAACTAAATCAGAGCACAAAGGTCTGTGGTCAATATCATGATCCCCAAATTGGCCATCCTCTAAGCTGTCTGGAACAACACGATTGACATCTTGACTTATGGATTCTGAACCACGAACTGGACCAAAACTCATCACTTGCTCATGTTGAACATTATGGCCCTCGATGAGAGTTCCATCTTCATTTTCACCTGAAAACATCACATCAGTCAGTTCATGGAAGCCTAATCATCTTTTAAACTCTAGTCCTCCTTACACAAAAATGGTAGTACTGTGGTGAAATCAGAGCTGCTAGTTAATAGAAGGAATAATCCCGTCAGTTATAGAACAGCGTACCTGCACTTTTCACCGCTGAAAACTCCAAAGATGGATCTTTTATAAAAAGAGCAATTCCTGAATTGTGAGGAGCTGGTTGTTTGTTACGTGGTGTCTTCTTAAGTAGTGGCAGTACTTGTGGAAGAAGTAGTGTCATCATTGAGTTAGCTGGCTCCTGTCCGACAGAATCATGTTCGCTCTTCTCAGAACTTGCATATGAAATAGATGGTTCCGAATGTTGTTCTGAATGCATGTCCATCACCAGTTCTTCACAACCAACTTTATTGGCTTCCACCAGCTCATTTTTGTAATTGCAGGACTTTTCCTTGTAAAATTCTTCATCGGAATCAGCAACAACTTCTGCAAAAGCAAAGTAACATTTGAACTGCTAGTAAGCATTTGAGTTAACAAATCATCAATACCAAGAGAAAAAAAAAACGTAGGAATACCAGGATTACCATGTACAAGTTCAAAAGTGTCTGGAACACAAAGATCGAAACCACTAGCAATGTTAGAATCTGGCAAATTAATGTTCTCTCCATTGTTATCTTCTGTCTCGAGCAATGAGTTGCATACTTTATTTTCAGCACTAGGTAACCTATGGGGCTGTACAAAATTTACAGAGTTCAATATACAAGAACACTGGAACATCTAGAATCAAGTCAGAGTTCAGCCAAAAGAAACAAATAGGCTGCTTTGATAATTTTGAAAAGATGTTATTACAGGTTACAACTGGCACGTTGAGACAAAAGAATATTCTGATCTAACCAAACGTCATATATCAAGAAAGAAATTATTTTGACTCAAGTGAAAATGCTAGATGAAGACACCAGTGTTTTACATGTGAATAAAGTGTAGAAAAATGTATGTATAAAGAAACTTACGTTTTTCTCCTCATTAGACGGATCACTAGGCAACCAACTAAATGAAGAATTTTGGGGATTAACAAATCTGATCTCCTGCAATAAAACCAATTTCTGTCCATGATAATCTGCAAATTCAGGAGACTGGTGAATGGAATAATCTTTGATTGGGATTGGATCAATTCCCTTGTCAACCAAGGTAAGCCTGTCTATAGATAATGGTGAAGCTCCAGTATCCTGGTTTACTCGGCAATCTTCCTTTAAAGTTGAAGAGGATAAACATCTTCTTCCATTATGAGAACTTCCATTACCTCCAGTAGTAATAGAAATCTCAGTGTTGTCGAAAGAAACTTGAGTTTGGAGTCTTTTAAGGCTTGTCCCACTAGCTGAATTTAAAGTTTTAAGTTTGTGTTTCCTAGTTCTCTTTCTCATGTTCTGTGGCTTCCCTAGGGATGGTGATAGGTCGGGATATAAGATTGAATCTGGTGACCGCGTTTCAGGCTCTACTCCACCATCCCCATTACTAAAATTTGAGGATAAAATACTCTGTTGTGCTTTCCCACTGACATTTGTGATAAGCTCACGAAGTAGCCGCTGAACAAGTGGATTTCGGAACCCAAAAAGCTGCATTTTACAGTAAACAAAAGGATTATATATGGGATTAACCATGCACCTGGATAGAGATTTGATCTATAATTTAACAATGGGATATTATAATAGAGAAATTCATTTTTCGACAGAAACGATAGTATCTAAAACTCAGGCTTTCTTCCAAATAGATCTTTCTCTAACACAAACTCTACCGTATGGATTGGCATTGTACCAAATACTAAGACGCACACAACTTGGCAAAAAACAGCTAGGCCTTTTAGGTGTTACTTAGCCTTAGCGGCTTAGCCTACATTGTCTAGTCTAGTATCAGTCATTGCCTTTTGAAGGACCACTGCTTTCACAGCATTGGTACACAAACCTTATGCAAACACCCAAATTTCCACTTTTTTGTTACAAAACATCAACGCCGAAGTATGCTAACATAAGATGCAATGATAGTAGAATTTTACATTAGTGCAACTATTAAATTAATTTTCAAGAATCATAAATTACATTCTGTGACACCACTAACCTCAACACCGCCGATCCTGCAAGAGAATCTCTTCCCTAACCCCGATTTCACCCTAGGACCACCTTTCTTTTGAAAACTTTCCCAAGCAATATCTGGTGTCTGTCCTGTAGATGATTCTCCATCATTTGAAGAAATCTGAAAAAAATTAAAACAAAACCGTAAACCTTACACTTCATAATTTTCATATCTCTACACTCAACACTTGAGATTTCTATGACATAATTTCATCAGAACCAGAAGGAATAAAGATGTACCGCAAACAAAGGACCTTTGAGTCCTTCACGAATTTCCATACTGTATACTATACCGATATGAGTTCGAACAGCTTGGTACCCAACTGGATATGGATATCGATCTTTGCCCTAAAACAAGCAAAAAGAAGATGCTTAGATGAGCATTTACTTCAATTTTTTGGCAAATCCGTACTAATAAATCAGTTTAAATCAAAACAAAATACATATTTTAAGAATTAAAAGGAGTTTCGAAATCATATTTGTACGAATAGATGATTGAGGAATGAAATTTGAAAATGAGGAAAGATAGATCATCAAACCCTAGAGCTGCTCCAATACTTTTTCTCCAAAGATCCTTCGTATAGAGTTCCGATCGATATTATCTCCAATCCATCTGAATATTCTCCGTTAGGGCTCGCCATTGGTAGAGATGAGTTTCGAATCGATATCTGAACTAGAGCTTGTAATGAGAGAGAGGGAGGCGGGAATGAAATGAAAAACACTGTTTTGGTGTTTTATTTCCCCGCCAAGACCGAAGAGATATTTCAGCCCCACCAATTAATGCATCATCATCACATGAATCATTATAAAACCTCGTATAGGGTTTATAAACTTGACGTTTTTAGGGACGACTCCAAAAGAATTAGGGGCGTCATAAAAAGACAAAATAGGTTGAAAATACTTGTATATCCCTTCATAATCGGTAGTTTAGTTTTTTTTTATCTACCGATTGTAAAATCTCATTTTTGGGGCAACTCTATATTCGGTAGTTATATGAACTATTTTGACTACCGATTATAGGCTCAACCAAATTAGAAAAATAGAGGATTTTTGCAAAATCTCATTTTGGGGCAACTCTATATTCGGTAGTTATATGAACTATCTTGACTACCGATTATGCTAGGATTTCGGTAAAGAGGTCCATTGTATAATCGGAAGTCAGGATACCTTCATTTACTACTGATTATAGGCTCAACCAAAATTCAAAAATTAGAGAATTTTTGTAAAATATCATTTTCGGGCTACTCTATATTCGGGAGTTAAATAACCTAAATTCCCTACCGATTATGGTAGCATTTTTTCCACAGATCTACTTTAATCGGGAGTCAAGATAACTTTATTTACTACCGATTATAGGAAAATCAAAATTCAAAAGATAGAGAATTTTTGCAAAATCTCATTTTGGGGCTACTCTATATTCGGGAGTTAAATAACCTAAATTCACTACCGATTATGGTAGCATTTTAGCCAAAGGTCTACTTTAATCGGGAGTCAAGATAACTTTATTTACTACCGAATATAGGATAATCAAAATTCAAAAGATAGAGGATTTTATTTTGGGGATACTTTATATTCGGAAGTTATATAAACTAAATTGACTCCCGATTGTGGATTAACTTCCCGATTGTAAAGTTATCTACCGATTGTAAAGGGTAGTTTGGCCATTAAAAAAATGCCCCGAAAGTTATCTACCGATTGTGTCGCCCCTAAAAATGCTAGGTTTTTAAATCCAAGTGAGGGGCTTCTTCATGATTTTCTCTGACTTGGGGCTTAGTTAGAGGGTGCCTAATTGTTGTAAAATGTCCAATTACCCTTTAGTGGAATTCACAATTTTTATTATCTTAAGCTTGTTATCAATGTTAGATGTACAAAAATATATCTTGATTTTTGTACATCTAGAATAAAGTCTCGGACTAGAATTAGAGTATGGTAGTTGAAGAACCCTCGAAGATTGAAGACTAATAAACGAAGATTTTCGCAAGAACTTCATCAACAAAGAGGTATGTGAAGACTGATCTATCCTATTTACTCACACATTTACCATTCTATCTTATGAGACTATCTCGTTTGATTTTAGTAGATTTAATATTGCAAAGAAGAAATTTTGAGTTCAAGTTTGTCTTGGTTAAACCCCTGAAATATGATTCAAGCAATGAATGTTCATAGATCCTTAACAATCTTAAGCAAAAACAATTTATTGTTCTAGAACCATTTTTGCTTCACGTGGATCATTTGGAAATTGCCCAAGAAACAATGCACATCTATTTTGAATGTTTCAAATTAATTATGAGAGAAAAAAACTGTTTGGTGATAGGTATACATACTTGTATGTTTTACCAAAGTCAGTCTGAATACTGGACACTATATTGGTTTGCAAACCCGGTTTGCGAACCATTTACATATGAGTTCGAGAATAAGGTAGGTTGGCAAACCCCTACCATCTGACTTTTGGCAAGTTTGCAAACCCGACTTGTAAACCACTGTGGTCCAACTTTACCGAACTGCCAAGGTCTGCAAACTCGGTTTGCAAACCCTTGTGGCCTGATTTCATAGCAGACTTCCACCATGGATAGTTGGTACCACTAAATCTTGGCGATATGTTTATTGAACTCGATTCACATAAACCCGAAATCATTGTCTTATAGGTTGGATTGCATCAAACACAGATTGTTTGATCTTGTCGTGTTTGCCTGCTCTGATACCAACTGAAATGACGAAGGTACCAAGTACACCACAAACTTTTATGTATCCACCTATTCAAGACACACCTTATGTGATCTAATATAGTGAACTGTCAAGAAGATGACAACCACAAGATGTACATTTGGTATATAGTTAAAGTCCGGAACCGAACCAAGTGTTTGACTAGCTTTCTAGTGTGTTTAGTTTACTATGAAAAAAACAATAATTATAATGCAGAAAGTAAAGTAAAAGCACACGCAAGATTTTGTTACCGAGGAAAATGCAAATGCAGGAAAAACCCCAAAACATAGTCCAGTTTTGAATATTATTCGAATTAAGCCGCTATACAAAGACTACTACCAACATCGTATGGTTGAGACAAAGTAAACTAACTCCAAGTTACTCAGTTCCTTTAGTATCCTTGCACCTACTACCAATCTGGTCTACGCACCTGAATCCTAAGATAAAGTTCATTATCTTAAGTTACTCCACCCGCTGTGAAGACTTCTATAACTCAACACCTTTGGATCGTATTCCGAAGAAGTAAAGGACTACTTTGTTTCAGTAACCGCTCTGTTTTAATCTCCCATATCAACATTTAAATCAAAGATATACATTGAGTTACAAAGGTTCTTCTGTTTAAATAATATATAAACTCCTTTGTATCAGTTTAGATCAACTAAGATATAAAGACTATCAAAGATAATAAATCTTAGTTCATAATCTATCAAATTTGGTTCCTGAAGAGAAACACCAAGTGATAGATTGTTGATCTACACAACAAGCTATAAAAGGTATATCACGGTAACCGAGCTTGTCGGATCCTAGTCAATCAAGTGTGCACGAAGTATCACAAATACGAGAATACCAAAAAACAAATCTTATAGTCTTCGAATCTTCAGTCTTTAAAGTACCCTCACAAACAACTTGATTCCTTATGATCGATCACGCACAAGATGGAGTACGTTAACAAAAGATGATTACAAGCCCTGTCTTCAGATCTTGAATCTATAAAGCAGATCTAAAATCTTTGATCCTTGATTTAGTTCGAGTGACCTTACATCAGAAGAGAAGGATCACATTATTTTTTATTTAAAAAAAAAAAAAAAAAAAGAAGGTAATATCAAGGTTCAACGACACCGTTAGTCAATCAGATCAATAATCAAAAACTAAAATAACAATACGATTCAAGTTTCCCACCAACGGCACTTCTAGACGCTTTTTGATCCCAAAGAAGTCTTTAAATGATGCGGGCGTAAGAGATTTCACATAATTAGGATACTATCCTCTCCAGCGAGTGTTACGAGAATACTGCTAGTAGGCTTACCTCAGACAAACTACAGAATGATGAACTATGTGGCGCGAGATGAGTTTGCAAGAAAGATAAACTTTAATGTTTTTAATGACTAAGGTAGTATGTACGCCAAGGAATTTCCAAATCCGAAAATACTAAAAGATATGCAATAAATATCAATTTTCGGTTTTGTATAATTCCAAAATGTAGTCCAACTAATATACAGAAATCTCTCATGGATGCCAACTCAATATTATATATTATTAATTATATAATATCTAAAGATATGCTTTAATTACTGGGAAATTAAAGACATATAAATTATGAATATCAAATAAGATACTATGGAATATTTCGGTTTTGGGATCTCACCTTGAGTATCAAGGAAAATACTTGAACATTAAGAAATAAGAGTCTAAAACATGTTCAAAATATTATGTCGACATTGTGAAATTTCCGTATTAACCATACTGTGTTCACAATAGCTATCCAAACCCTAAGTTTATTGCCTGATCGGGAAAACGTTTAATTGATCAACACCTGGGATCGTTCTTGCAATAGATCCCCAAGTAAGGAATCGATCCTGCTATAGATCCCTCAGATAGGTCCTGGTATAGATCCTTGTTTAAGAGTTTGGTCTCAGAATAAATCCCCTGGTTCCTTTCAACTACGAAACAAGTTTCACAAGTCTACTTCCTTAAACTCATGCAGTTAAGTATAGTTTTCTAGGAATGGAATCAACCCAAAGTTCAACACACTAACTAATAACGAATTACCAAATATTTTTTATGTCACATTTGCGAAGTTCAAAAGATAAACATTATACTTCGTAATCCAATATGCCAAAGTAGTATGTTATAATTTCAATCTAAACGACTTCAAATAAACATAGATAGAAATGGAAACAAGCCAAGATTGTATTACTAACTTCGAACAAAAGGATGGTGTGTTCTTTGATGTCGACACGTCTTCAAGTTCTTCATATTAACACGATCTTGTCTCAACATTTCTAATTCTCCAAGTCTAACTTTACAAAGTTGACTCTAGTAATCTAATCAAGCATCTTCGAGATTTGGAGTTAAAAATGACAGCCAAACTTGACAAACCAACGCTAGGAGGGTTCAACCGATCAATGCTCTAACAATCCCCCCCTTTGTCAAGAATTAAAAGAAAAAATTACGTTACATAACAATCTCTAAACTTAATCTTCATATGCTTGATTCTGAGTTTCAACAACACAAAGTCCTGCAAATATTTAAACAATAAATGTCGTTGCTGAAGCATTTTAATAACAAAAAACTCCGCGCCCCCCCCACCCACCCCCCCCCACCCACACACACACAAAGGAAAGTTGAGTCATGTTAATAGGAGGGACAGAATAGATTTGAGGAGGGAAGAAAAATGGTCAAATTTAAGTCAATGTCACGTTAAAATCAAATACCATAGACAGAATCAAATATTATTAAAATACCAAACGTATCCTCGGTTACATTGTCTTCCCTTCCTTCATTATCAAAGCCAGTTTCCCGTGATTAAATAACAAATAAACCATAATGGTTCAGCCAAATTAAATCAAGCAATCATCAGACAAACCTTTTCAAATTCTATATTCATAATTGTCCACCTCAATTCATATAATAGCCGGTCCAAGCATATGATAGAAACTCAAAAACAGATGCATGATGATAACAACCACGCTCGAATGGCTCATCTGGAGTTTCTTTGTTAAGGACGGCAAATGGGTGGGGCTTAAGTTTGATTTTGATTAGATGTGTGACTTATATTACGTATGTTATTTTCCCCCAATGTTAAAAAGCATCATCATTTCAATCTAATTACTATAAGTTTTCAGTCAATACAAAAGTGTTCGTTTTGATGGCGATTAGAAGATTTGTTTACTGTTATTTGCTCTTTTTATGGATATGAAGGTAAGAAATTTAGGGTTCATCAGATAACAGACTGGTTGATTTTATTTTTAGGTTAGTTCGGCTTAGGGTTCATCAAAGACCTAGAGGGTATTATATATATTTTTAGTTGTTTTTAAAAAGTCAATCCCTCTCCTGAAATTATATTTCCCTCCTCTTAATCCTTCCCTCCTCAAATCCATTTTTTCCCTCCTATTAACAGGACTCGGAAAGTTAGGTATATAGTCAATCAGAACATATTTGTTATTCACTTTTGTAGTATAATACTACACATCATGATATATATTCCCCCTCTTTATCAATGCTTTACTTTTTTCTGTTTTGATATATACTTTTGAGTAAAAATATCGTTTCTCGGTCAAAACAAGTCATTACATACTCTATATATTTCTCCCCATTTTTGTCACAAAATGACAAAAAAACGAAGAAACACAATAAGTATTTGGAAAGGACCCTCAAGTTCATAAGAACTTGATACAACCTATAAGAATCTAAGCAAAAAATGTTTAATATTCCACTTTTGATAAGCAACACTAAAACCCAAACTACCTAAGTAATTTGTTTTAGACTCTTACCAAGGAAGTGAGGAACAATTACCCGAAGTAATCTTTCTTTATTTTGATAAGCCTAACTAGGTTAGATAACTAGTTTCTTATCGGGAACCAATTATACAGATAAGCCTAAATTAAAATCAGAATTAACTTAGTTTTTCTTATCATGATCAAATTATAACAAAGATAATTATACCTTGTTTCGATAAGCCAAACTAAGATAAAATGGCTAGTTTTTTTATTAGGAAAACCGTTAATAACAATAACCGACCTCACTTCGATAAGCCAAACTAAGATCAGAATCGATCTAGTTACTTATCAGGAAAAGAGATTGAAAAGGCGGGGGTCTAACAACCACACCCAATATTTCGTTTGACAATCTGAATAGACAAACTCCAATATACTTTCAAGAGAATCAACTAGACAGTTAGACTCAATCTAGAGAATAGTATATCAAAGAGTTTTATATCTGTATCTCTCAATTCAATCTGCAATCAGCAAATAGGAATTTGCGAGCCTGATTGAATATAAGAGAAAAAATTGAACGGTACCAAAGACCAATGTTCAAGTGTCAATCAATTTAAATCAACAACCAAAGGTTGGATTATCTAATTGATCGATCTTAACGCACAACCTGTGATATTTCAATTATATAACAAAATATAATGCAGAAAAGAAATAACACAGACACCAGAATTTTGTTAACGAGGAAAACCGAAAATGCAGAAAAAACCCGGGACCTAGTCCAAATTTGAACACCACACTGTATTAAGCCGCTACAGATACTAGCCTACTACCAATGAACTTCGGACTGGACTGTAGTTGAACCCTAATCAATCCCACATTGATTCAAGGTACAATTGTGCTCCTTACGTCTCTGATCCCAGCAAGATACTACGCACTTGATTCCCTTAGCTAATCTCACCCACAACCAAGAGTTGCTACGACCCAAAGTCGAAGACTTGATAAACAAATCTGTCTCACACAGAAAAGTCTATAGGAATAGATAAATCTGTCTCCCACAGAAATACCTACAAGTTTTGTTCCGTCTTTTTATAAATCAAGGTGAATAGGAACCAATTGATATACCGGACTTATATTCCCGAAGAACAGCCTAGAAATATCAATCACCTCACAATAATCTTTAATCGTATGGTAGCGAAACAAGATATTATGGAATCACAAACGATGAGACGAAGATGTTTGTGACTACTTTTTATCTTGCCTATCGGAGATTAAATCTCGAGCCAATCTTAAAGAAGCTAGTACTCAAACACGATAGAAACAACAAGATCAGATCACACAACTACAGAGAAAATAGTTGGGTCTGGCTTCACAATTCCAATGAAGTCTTTAAGTCATTAACCTACATGGTTTCGTGAAAAACCTAAGGTTAAAGGAGAATCGATCTAGCTTATACAACTAGTATCACACAGGAGGTGTGGGGATTAGGTTTCCCAGTTGCTAGAGTTCTCCTTTATATAGTTTTAAAATCAGGGTTTGCAATCTTAGTTACCTTGGTAACAAAGCATTCAATACTCACCGTTAGATGAAACCCTGAATAGATTCAAGCTAATATCTTTCAACCGTTAGATCGAACTTTGCTTTTTATACACAAATGAAATGTACCCTCATTTAGGTTTAGTAACCGTACCTAAACGTGTACACCATGTTGGCTCAACTGTAGTTATCCGTGGTTACCTATATGAACGTTCTCATATCAACCTTATTCATCTTAACCATAACTAGTTCAAATGACTCAAATGAAACTAGTTAAAGAGTTGTTCAATTGTTATATTCTCATAGAAGTACACAAGAACACAATTGAAGCAAAATCGGTTTGATTCACTCGAATCAATTCATGAACATTATAGCCACAGTTTGCAAAGAATGCATTCCTTAATATATAAATGTATTAGTTCATGAGCCAACTGATTTTAGAACTTTAACCACTCAAGTATGCAAACGGGTACGCATACTTAAGTAGCCGGTCTGAGTTTGGGTTCGCCAGTATGCAAACGGGTACGCATACTTAGTTAGCTTCCAAATCCCAGCAGAAATTCTCGGACCTATACCTTACGCAAGTATGCGTACTGGTATGCGTACTTGGTACACGGAATTTCACAACTAAAAGTACGCATACGGTTATGCATACTTTAGTTCCGGTCATGGATCACATACATGCAAGAATGCACACTATGTTTATAATCCAATCATGGTTAAGTATTCTAAACTCTTATTTCAATCATTGAAACTTTCTTAGAGGATGACAATAGCCGTTTTCACACACTATTAGCATCAAAGCAATTTTCAAGTTATTGAAATAATCATAACGAAATATTCCAAGTCTACACTAAATGATTGTATCACACAAACCATGTAAGATGTTACTCGGCGATTTTCACATGATCATCCTTTGACTTTCGTCAAGAATATAAGATGAAATTGGTTGAACCGAAAGCTTACCATCACATATTCCGAGAAATATGTAAGCGAATTAAACTCAGCTCGAAATCACAAATGTGTATAATCAACAACTATATAGTAATACGATTTTTGTCTTAATATAGGAGATAGAGTAGAAATAGACTTTCCAATTGATAGATGAATTTTAGTCTCCACATACCTTTTGTTGATGAAGTTCCACAAGCTCGCCTTAGTAGTTCTTAGTCTTCAATTGAAGAACGCCGTGAAGTCTAATGCTCAAATACACAATCTATCCTAGTCCGAGACATTATTATAAGTAGACTAGAAATCAAGATTTATAGTTTTGATCACTAACATTGACAAACAAGCTTGAGATAGCAACACTTGCGAGTTCGACCGAGCAATGCTCTAACAATCTCCCCCTTTGTATATTTTAGTGACAAAACTATCAATACATATGGATTACAAAATAAATAAACTTTGTAGCTTCTCATCCAAATGCTTGATCTCCTTGGTTCTTCAACATTACTCGAAATTACGTCACTTCCAAGTACTCCAATGATTCCAAATGTGCTCAATTCCGCATCATTGTTGTTGAAGATCCGTAGCTATAACAATGAGAAAACAGTTGCTCTCAATCATTGTTTTACAGTGTCATAGTATTATTATACAGCATCAAAGTCCAATTGTATCACAACTCTGGTGATATGTATCACTCCCCCTTAGTCAATACTTTATCTCAATACCACTCCCCCTTACATAATGATCTGTAAACCATATGTATTTGTAGTATGAACTACATATTAATTCTCCCCCTTTTTGTCAATATAAATTGGCAAAGGTACGAAAACTAGTGGGATCCTCATGAAATTTTCATAGAGATACTTCATGACCAAAAAAGAACAACATACCAACTTATTCAGATGCCATCAAATAGCCGAAACTATATGCATTCATCAAGGAGTTTATAAAGATACAAGATAACCCCTACAATATTGCACAGCCGCACTCCCCACAAGGATTTGGCAATTAAGCACAAGTTCAAATAAGAACCCTCCCCTATAAAATGTCATTCCCGAAAGAACAACAAGAGCGACCTTACTTTTACAAGAAAAAAAGGATTTCTTTGGACATTAACAAATCACATAAGAATTTGAATTTGTATCCAAAAATCTCAATTGAATTAACCACAAGAAAAATGATCAATTCAATTGGTCATGCTCAACATAAGAAAACTTACGGAGCAACACAGTATATGCACAAAGATGTGGATCAAGGAAAGACCAATACTGCGGAATAATCAAAGATTCATTCTATTTTTCATCACTATTTTCACAATGACATATAATAGACTTAATCTTTGTAAACAAAAGTTCATCCTTTCTTCCATCAATATTTGCAAAATGACATCAAAGGCTTAACTTTTGTAGTCAAAAGTTCATTCTATCTTTTATCAATACTTTTATACCGACATATAATAGAGATAACTTTTGAACAAGTATGGGACAGTCAAGGTTCACGGACATAAACAACATATCCCATAAAAATGGGCAATATATAAAACCATAAAGATTAATACTGTAAAAATCATCTTCCAAATAAACTTTAGAATTTAAACAAATAAATCTAAAAACATTGCAAGATGAAAACGTTGGCAATAGCTATGTGTACTCACAATAATGGCTATTCTAAACCCTAGTTATCCTTCTTAAAAACACAAGAATAAATTCTCATAAGAAGTTTCCTAGACATTGAGACCTCTGAAGAATTCTTTATCGTCCCCGAACTCCTTGTTTTCAACATCCATGGGAACATAAGGTTCATGAAGAAAGGAGTCAATTCCAACAAACCTTTTGAACTGATGCCGAACCAGGGCCTTCGTAATTTCAAGAGTTCTCAAAGCAATAACCTTTATTTCCTGAATCTCCTTCCTTATTTCCTTCAACTCTTCAAGAACACCAGAAAACTTCTGAGAATTTGAAGGAACAGCTCTTGGCTTCCTCACATTCCTTCTTTTTCTTTTCAAAGTGGGAGGTAACGGAGATTTATCTTTTTACTTCATGATTGATGGCTTAACAATCATATTAACATCTTTTCCATCAGACGACATAATGCTTGGAGTATCCATATGAACGAAATTGTGAGAGGAAATCACAAGATAATCTCAACAAGCAGTCTTATGATAAAAAGAGTTTCAAGTGAAGGAAAAAGGAATATAGGGTTACGAAACTTTTAAACACATAAGTTCACGCGCGCACAACTCTCAACCCTAAAGAGGGTAGAATTGTCAAGAATAACCCTCTTTTATTGAATAAACAGGGAAGTCCTTTCCAATATCAATTAGATATGAAAAGAGGCACGAATTCCAGACTTACCATACTCAGTAGAGCAAAAACAAGAAAAAAAGAAAATCAAAATAATCTAAAAGAATTTTCTTTTCCTAAAGCCTGAGGTGTGCACAATCTTGTCTCTTTTGATCAGGCGCATGAGACAAGATGCACTAACCAACATAATTTAAGTTGTGCTGGGGTGAACAATAATCTGTTCACCATATCTTTTTCGAAAGGAATTCATAGAGCCTTGTTTCTCATAGTGTTTAGACCATAAATTTCTCTCTAATTATCTAGTCTTTTCTTTGGAAACTAACTTCTTTGAAGAAGAGATGAGCTTACATACCTCGGATGATTTTTGAACAAGTTTGAGCTTGTTTGCTAATCGATTCGTTGAAGTTTGTTGACATATCTCATTTGGTGTTTGTACTTGAAACACTTTGAAAGTTCATGACCTTTGAGAGAACAATACGAGCATGTCAACCTGGAAGATGATTCAGACGCCCGAGATGTGTACGCGGCTAGACACATAGAGGAACCTGAAAAATCAGAAAAAGAGTTTCCAGTAGAAACATGTAGATCCATTTTTTTCTTCCAGACCAGTTGAGATTTCTTCTGAAAGAATATCAAGATTGATGTATGTATTGCTACAATTATCAATATTTTCACAAAGAAGTGCAACACTTGACTTTTCGTCTGCATTAGAGTCATAGTTGTCAGACATTTCATCAAGAGTTGCAGCAAGACCTTTGTTCCCAGTGTATTTTTTTTACGATTCAGACACTTATTTGCAAAATGACCAAAACCTTTACACTTAAAGCACTGTGGCATATCCTCGTCATCAGTCTCATCAATATCCCTGTTTTTAGGAGGAACACGATTATGAGGTTTAATTGATGACTTAGGTTTATCTCTGGTGAACCGTTTACTTCTCTTCAAAAGAAGATCTCTAAACTGTCTTTTGATCAAAGAGACTGACTTGTCAAGATCTTCATCTGATGAATCGGCCTCAGAAAGATCATCTTCAGAGATGCAAACACTTTTACTTTTATCAAATAACTTAGTGTTCTTCTGTGCTTTGAAAGCAACATCCTTTCCGGATTTGGATGTGTGCTCATGATCAAATATTTCTAACTTCCCAACAAGAGTGTTTCTGGAAAGAGTTGCAAGGTTATTTCCTTTAACGATGGCATGCTTCTTAGAATCGCATCTAGACGACAGTGATCTGAGAATTTTCATCATGATGTCCTTTTCAGGATTAGTCTTACCCTATGCAAAAGATGCATTAACAATTTCAGACACTTTGTGATTAAACTCATCAAATGACTCTTCATCTTCCATACGAAGGTTTTCCCAATCGGAACATAGGTTTTGAAGCCTAGCTTCCTTTTCAGAGGTATTCCCTTCGAATACAGTTTCTAAGATATCCCAGGCTTCTTTAGACTTTGTGCAAGTAGTCACATGATGCAGAAGATCTGGGGTAATGGAATGTATGATAACATTTGAGCCGTCAGAATTTTGCTTTTCAGCAAGGATTTCTTCTGGACTATATCTACCTATATCCTTGGGTACAAAAACATCGCCTTCTGTATTAACCGGAGGTTCATAGCCATTAACAACACGTACCCACGTTTAAAAATCACGAGCTTGAAGGAAAGCACGCATAGCAATTTTCCACCATGAGTAGTTTGAGCCATCGAAGACTGGTGGTACGTTTATGAAGATAACACTTCTGTCCATATTCAGATCGCTACAAACACAGACTTATATGGTCTTTAATGTGTTTTCCTGCTCTGATACCAATTGAAAAACGGGGGTCTAACAACCACACCCAATATTTCGTTTTGCAATCTGAATAGACAAACTCCAATATACTTTCAAGAGAATCAACTAGACAGTTAGACTCAATCTAGAGAAAAGTATATCAAAGAGTTTTATATCTATATATCTCAATTCAATTTGCAATCAGCAAATAGGAATTTGCGAGCCCGATTGAATATAAGAGAAACAAATTGAACGGTACCAAAGACCAATGTTCAAGTTCAATCAATTTAAATCAACAACCAAAGGTTGGATTATCTAATTGATCGATATTAACGCACAACCTGTGATATTTCAATTATATATCAAAATATAATGTGGAAAAGAAATAACACAGACACCAGAATTTTGTTAACGAGGAAATCCGCAAATGCAGAAAGACTCCAGGACCTAGTCAAGATTTGAACACCACACTATATTAAGCCGCTACAGATACTAGCCTACTACCAATGAACTTCGGACTGGACTGTAGTTGAACCCTAATCAATCTCACACTGATTCAAGGTACAGTTACGCTCCTTACGTCTCTGATCCCAGCAGGATACTACGCACTTGATTCCCTTAGATGATCTCACCCACAACCAAGAGTTGCTACGACCCAAAGTCGGAGACTTGATAAACAAATCTGTCTCACACAGAAAAGTCTATAGGAATAGATAAATCTGTCTCCCACAGAAATACCTACAAGTTTTGTTCCGTCTTTTTATAAATCAAGGTGAACAGGAACCAATTGATATACCGGACTTATATTCCCGAAGAACATCCTAGAAATAGCAATCACCTCACAATAATCTTAATCGTATGGTAGCGAAACAAGATATTGTGGAATCACAAACGATGAGACGAAGATGTTTGTGACTACTTTTTATCTTGCCTATCGGAGATTAAATCTCGAGGCAATCTTAAAGACGATAGTACTCAAACACGATAGAAACAGCAAGATCAGATCACGCAACTACAGAGAAAATAGTTGGGTCTGGATTCATAATCCCAATGAAGTCTTTAAGTCGTTAACCTACAGGATTTCGTGAAAAACCTAAGGTTAAAGGAGAATCGACTCTAGTCGCAACTAGTATCACACATGAGGTATGGGGATTAGGTTTCCCAGTTGCTAGAGTTCTCCCTTATATAGTCTTCAAATCAGGGTTTGATAGCTTTGAAACAAAGCAATTAATATTCACCGTTAGATGAAACCTGATCTAAGAGCCAAGCTAAGTTTGCTTGAAACCAAAGCGATATCTCTCCACCGTTGGATGGTCTTATCTTGTTACACACAAATAAAATGTACCTTCATTTAGATATGGATAATCGTACCTAAACGTTTACACTAGGTTGGCTCAACAATAGTTAACCGAAGTTAAATTCTCATAGAGATACTTCATGACTAAAAGAGAACATATCAACTTTGTTTCGATGATTTCACATAGTCGAAACTTAGTGTATTCATCAAGGAGTTTATAAAGATACAAGATAACTCCTACAATATTCCACAGCCGCACTCCCCACAAAGATATGGTAATTAAGCACAAGTTCAATTAAGAACTCTCGCCCATAAAATTTCATTCCCGAAAGAACAACAACAGCGACCTTACTTTTACAAGAAAAGAAGGATTTCTTTGGACATAATCAAATCACATGAAACATGAATTTGTATCCAAAAACTCAATTGAATTAACCACAAAGGAAATGATCAATTCAATTGGCCATGCTCAACATAAGAAAACTTACGGAGCAACACAGTACATTCACAAAGATGTGGATCAGGGAAAGACCAATACTGCGGAATAAACAAAGATTCATTCCATCTTTTATCACTATTTGCATAGAGACATGTAATAGACTTAATCTCTGTAAACAAAAGTTTATCTTATCTTCCATCAATTATTTGCATAATGACATAATAGGCTTAACTTTTGTTGTCAAAAGTTCATTCTATCTTTTATTAATATTTGCATAATGACATATAATAGACTTAACTTTTGAGCATATATGGGACAATCATAGTTCACGGACGTAAACACACATATCCCATAACAAGTTGCAATATATAAAACAATAAAGATTAATACTGCAAAAACATCTTCCAAATAAACTTTTAGAATTTAAATAAATAAATATAAAACATTGCAAGATGAAAACCGTTGGCAATAGCTATGTGTACTCACAATAATTGCTATTCCAAACCCTTGTTATCCTTCTTAAAACACAAGAATAAATTCTCATAAGAAGTTTCATAGACAAAAATAAAGAAAACAAAACAACTCAAAGAACAACAAAACCGATCACACGTTAAAATCAGAGTTCGTGTTCAGAATCTTCACGGGTTTCAAGACCTTTAAGCTTGTGACTGACAGCATCGACTGCTTCTTCAGAGAAGATATCCTCTTTGAGAAGGTCCTTAACATGTGACTTCATGAGAACAAGGTCAGAGTTAACCTTTTTCAGCTCAATTCGTAACACATCAAGATCCTTCATAGAGTTCCCAAGCTTCAGTTTTGCTTTCCCGAGATCATTGAGAAAACCATGAACCACTTCAGTAGAGACCATCTCAGCCTTTTCTCTATCTTGATGAGAATATGCATAATAGCATGATGCACCAGGATTGAGTTTGTCAGCATGAACAATGGTTCTTTTCTTCTTTACTTCGAACTCGAAGTATATATAATTATCAACAAAATCTTCCGGCAAATCCCAAGAACAAGGAGGAGAAGCCATTCTTGATAAACAAAAACCTTGAGTATGCGTACTCAAACAAAAGGTTTTGGTATTTAAATGGTTTCTCAGGGAAACAGATTTTAGGGTTTCCAAAGTTGGTCCGTGACATGGGTACCCGTACGTACACAAACTTGACCCATAGCCGAAAATACCCAAGCAGCAAAAACGTAAAACAAGAAAACTGTTTATACAACAATGTTTTGCTATGAGAATAATTTCACAAAATTTAGCTCAATAAATTTTACATTCTCACCAGAGAAAAATTTAGAGCATAAGAGTAGCATTTTGACATAACAAAATTTCAAAAAGAAATTAAAAATCAAAAGCTTGACAAAACCAAACACAAATACTTATGCAAAAATGTTTGTGAATGATAATCCAGCTAAGAACGATAAGAAAATAGCTAGAGAATCAGAAAACATTTTGCCATCAAGTATACCTGATCATATCTCACTCAACCAGGATTTTTTGTGAGTGAGATTTCAACCTTGTGATTAATTAGCACAAGTATGAGCCTTGAGCTCATCAAATGAATGTTGTTTTCGGTTAAACCTGTTTTTCCTAATCTTTGGAGGAACGCCGTTTTGATGCGAAAAGTTATCATAAAACTTACTATCATCAAAATACGACTCATAATATGGATTCTTACCTGAAGAATTTTGACTAGAGGGAATTGACAGCATGTTGATGATCTCTTTATATCCTTCAATTATCAGGTTTAGATTGTCTTTCATATCTCCATTTTTGCTTCCTTCTTCTGGTACCTTTTTCACATCAAAAACAACATTATATCCCTTTTTAACTAAAGAAGATCCATGAGTCCTTCTCGAACGATTTGTGTTAAAATTACTATTGCTCATTTGAACATTCGAGGAGCAAATTGAGCTGACTTTCCTGGTGGGACACACAGGATGAGTACTAAAACCAAATGGTTTAGACATACGGATGTTAGTTACACCTTTGAGAATTGAATCTAAGGTGTGTTGAAGACGAACAATAGAATTGTCATTCAACCTAGAATTCCTCTTTTGCTCAACATGTCTTTTTGATTCACAAAAGAGACACACTTTCTGATCACTTGAGTGATTAGAGTGAACATACTTAACACCATCGTTGGGAGATTTCTCCCCTCCATGTAATGTGGTGGCTCCTTGACTAGAGGAAGAACCAAGCACATCTTTTCCAATGGGAAGGGATTTCGATTTTGCTTCTGGAACTGAATTTCTTACAGTTGAGTCAGAAGCAGTTAGTATAGTGGACCCTTTGGAACAACCTTGAACAGAGAGTTTATTCAAAAAGCGATCAATTTCTAAAGCATCCTCTTTGAGCTTTTCGTCAAGCAGAGTTCGTGAAGAACAGACTACAGCGTTTTCCTCTCGAAGGACTTTTAATTGAGTGTCACGCTCATTTACTATACCAACAAGAACATTGACTTTGTGTTTCAACCGATTGATTTCATCAGCCTGGATTCTAACAAATTTTAGAATCACTGCACTCTCTTTGGCTGCTTCCCTTTCTACTTCAGAGATATCATTACTGTCCATAGTGTCAGATTGCTACAAACACATACTTATGAGGTCTTAAACGTGTTATCCTGCTCTGATACCAATTTAAAAAGCGGGGGTCTAACAACCACACCTAATATTTCGTTTTGGAAATCTGTATGGACAACCTCCAATATACTTTCAAGAGAATCAACTAGACAGTCAGACTAAATCTTTAGAAAAGTATATCAAAGAGTTATATCTCAATTTCTCAATTCAATCCGCAATCAAATAAATAGGAATTTGCAAGCCTGATTGAGTAAGAGAAATAACTTGGACGGTATCACAAACCAATATCCAAGTGTCAATCAACAGCCCAAAGGAAGATTCAAGAACTGATTGAACTTAACGCACAACATGTGATATTTCAATTATATAAACAAATATAATGCGGAAAATAAATAACACAGATACCAGAAATTTTGTTAACGAGGAAACCGCAAATGCAGAAAAACCCTGGGACCTAGTCCAGCTTTAAACACCACACTGTATTAAGCCGCTACAGACACTAGCGTACTACCAATGAACTTCGGACTGGAATGTAGTTGAGCCCCAACCAATCTCACACTGATCAAGGCACAGTTGCGCTCCTTACGTCTCAGAACCCCAACATGATTATATGCACTAGATTCCCTTAGCTGATCTCACCCACAACTAAGAGTTGCTACGACCCAAAGTCGAAGACTTGATAAACCAATCTATCTCACACAGAAAAGTCTATTGATATAGATAAATCTGTCTCCCAAAAAAATACCTATGAGTTTTGTTCCGTCTTATGATAAATCAAGGTGCACATGAACCAATTGATAAACCGGACTTATATTCCCGAAGAATACCTAGGTATTATAAATCACCTCACAATAATCTTAATCGTATGGAAGCGAAACAAGATATTGTGGAATCACAAACGATGAGACGAAGATGTTTATGACTTATTTTAATCTTACCTATCAGAGATAAATCTCAAGCAAATCTTAAAAAAGATAATACTCAATCACGATAGTATAAGTAAGATCAGAACACGCAACTACAGAGAAAATAGTTGGGTCTGGATTCACAATCCCAATGAAGTCTTTAAGTCGTTAACCTACAGGGTTTTAGAATAAACCTAAGGTTAAAGGAGAATCGACTCTAGTCGCAACTAGTATCAGACATGAGGTGTGGGGATTAGGTTTCCCAGTTGCTAGAGTTCTCCCTTATATAGTCTTCAAATCAGGGTTTGATAGCTTTGAAACAAAGCAATTAATATTCACTATTAGATGAAACCTGATCTAATAGGCAAGCTAAGTTTGCTTGAAACCAAAGCAATATCTCTCCCCCGTTAGATGGTCTTAGCTTGTTACACACAAATGAAATGTACCTTCATTTAGATATGGATAACCGTACCTAAACGTGTACACTAGGTTGGCTCAATAATAGTTAACCGAAGTTAGCCATATGAACACTTTCATATCAACCTTATTCATCTTAACCACAACTAGTTCAAATGACTCAAATGAAACCAGTTATAGAGTTGTTCAATTATTTATATTCTCATAGAAGAATACAAGAACACAATTCGGTTTGATTCACTCGAATCAATTCATGAACATTATAACCACGGTTTGCAAAAGATTGCATTCCTTATTATATATAAATGTATTAGTTCATGGTGCAACCGATTCTAGAACTTAACCCACTCAAGTATGCAAACGAGTACGCATATTTAAGTAGCCGGACTTGGACTGTGTCCGACAGTACGCGAACGAGTACGCATACTATCAGACATCCAAAACATCAGTTAAATTCAGTACGCGTACAGGTACGCATACAATAGTTCCTGGACTTCAATTGAGTTCTCCAGTACGCGTACGGGTACGCATACCAAGGCTCCCGGACTTTATGTGACCTCGCCAGTACGCATACGGGTATGCATACTACACCGGTCTTGGATCAACATATATGCAAGTACGCATACTATGTCTATAATCCAATTATGGTTAAGTGTTCTAAACTCTATTTCAATCAATTAAACATTCTTAGAGGATGACAATAGTTGTTTTCACAAACTATTAGCATCAAAGCTATTTTCAAGTGATTGACATAATCAATACGAAACATTCCGAGTCTACATCAAATGAGATGTTACAAGGCGATTTTCATATGATCATCTTTTGACTTTCATCAAGAACATAAGATAAACTTGGTTAAAGCGAAAGCTTACCAACACATATTTCAAGAAATATGTAAGTAGGTTAAACTCAGCTCGAAATATCAAATTTGTATAATCGAATACTATATAGCTATACGACTTTTATCTCAATATAGGAGATAGAGTAGAAATAGACTTTACGAGTGATGGATGAGTTTCAGTCTCCACATACCTTTTGTTGATGAAGTTCCACAAGCTCTCCTTATTAGTTCTTCGTCTTTAATTGATTGACGCCGTGAAGTCTAAAGCTCAACTACACAATTTATCCTAGTCCGAGACATAGCTATAAGTAGACTAGAAATCAAGACTTATAGTTTTGATCACTAAGCTTGACAAACAAGCTTGAGATAGCAACGCTTGCGAGTTTGACCGAGCAGTGCTCTAACAGGAATGATTGACGCTTTTGATCCAACACTTCCTTTTGTCATGGAAGAAAAGCTTGAAGAAGTTTTCTTGATCATTGGATCAACAGGGCAGTCTTTTGTCCGTATAGCACAATTCCTTTTACAATTATAGAAAGCCTTTGTGTTATCTTTACAGGCGAGACTTGGCTCATCTCAGCACTTTTCTTATCTGAGAGTTGGACATTTAAGACCAGTAATATGAGAAACCGGTTTGATTACTTCCTTAGACATCAAGATAAGAATGTTATGAAGTTTTTCATTCCGTAAACGAAAATGACATCTCCTCTCAAGATGACCTCTGTTTCCGCAATAATAACATCTGTATGGAGAGTTATTAACTTTTCTCATATGACATGTTTTAAGAGGAGGACAACCCTTGTTTGTTAAAACTTCTGCTGCTGAAGGTAGAGTTTCACTTTTTCCATCAGTGGAATTCTTTTACTGGAGGTTGTCATTAGTATAGACAAAATTGATAATACCACAGCTCGGAGCGTATATTACTTCATAGCTCAAACCTCGTTTGTCACGATATTTTTTACATGTTCCCAGCATAGTGGATAATTTCGTCGAGCTAGCATTGAACTTTTTCAAGTTCTCCTCCAGTGATTTGACCTTATCAAAAGCAGCTTTTAGGTCAGTCCCTAATTGTTTTTCTTTAGCAAGAAAAACGATTTCTCTGTCACTAAAACAATTTTGTTGAGAGACATATCTTGCTTCAGATTCAGCAAGTTCTTCTTTCAACTTAAAGAGATTTCAACGAAGATTTTCACATTCAGAATTATTTGAACGCACATTTTCTTCTCGGTATTTAAGAAGGGATTGTAAGAGATTATATCCACAATTATAACCTTTAAAGAGCTTTCTCATTTTCTTGTTTTCTAGACAGAGAGGAGTCAGAAACTGAGCCAAGCAAGATGTCTACTTCTTTTTCTTTATGAGATGGTCAAAAAGCTTGATGTATTGAGAGACTTTCTCATCAACATCATATCCATCATCTGAATCACTTTCATCTGAAAGATCATTCAACCATTCATCTAGGCGTGATTCCTAGTTATACACAGTTTCTGACAATGGAGAGGATGAGAAGGATTTCTCAGGAGAACCAGAGCTTTGAACCAAGTCAAAACGTTTCTGAAATGGTGATGCGTTATTTGAGATAACGTTTCTGTCCATAGAGTCAGATTGCTACAAACACAGACTTATGAGGTCTTAAACGTATTTGCCTGCTCTGATACCAATTGAAAAAGCGGGGGTCTAACAACCACACCCAATATTTCGTTGAGGCAATCTGTATGGACTAACTTCAATATATTTCCAAGAGAATCAACTAGACAGTCAGACTCAATCAAGGAAAATACATCCAAGAGTTATATCTCTGTTTCTCAATGTAATCAGCAAATCAAACAGATAAAAATCCGCGAGCCTGGTTATTATGAGAAACCACTTGAACGGTACCAAAGACCAATGTTCAAGTGTCAATCAATTTATATCAACAACCAAAGGTTGGATTATCTAATTGATTGAACCACGCACAACCTGTGATATTTCAATTATATAAAAATATAATGTGAAAAAGAATTAACACAGGCACCAGATATTTTGTTAACGAGAAAACCGCAAATGCAGAAAAACCCCGGGACCTAATTGATAAGCACGCAAGTGCGGCACTTTTATACCCACATTTATACTAGCTAGGTCTCGATTGTTCGCTAATAATTATATTTTAGAGCTTTTACAGGAGATATAAGAAATTCTTTTCACCCGGAAGATAAATAGCTTAATTAGAAGCTATATTGGAGTTGGAGAATCAAAGAACCAAAAGCGAAGAGTCAGCGGGCTACCAAGGCAATTCACTTGCTCATTTGCGACACCACTTAGGCCATCCGATGGCTAGAGAGGTTGATTTTATTCGCATGTGTGATCTGCACAAGGGACATAAGAAGTGAGACGTGGCCAGTTCTCCACCACTTCATCTTTCTCAATCAAAACAAGGAAAAGAAAATTTCATTTCCTGTCTCATTTATTTCATAACAAGAAGGAAAGGGGATTTGAAATTCTTTCTTCTTCAAGCTGCCGGCGTCAATCTGAGATGGTGAATCAATTAGACGGGTATTGATTATTGTCATGAAGTTTTCTGTTTCCTTTGAGGACTTCGTCCAACAGCAACAACAAAAATGGTTCTGTGGCTCTCGTTTGATGTGAATCGATTCTGATTTCACAAGAGGTGATAGATCTGTCTGTTTGGGAAGTAGTTTGTTTTCTGAATTATAGTCTCGACTGAGAAATACAACAGCAGCAACAATGAATTTAGGGGGGTAGAAGTTGGTGCTGAATCGATGAATCTGCTGGGGTTTCGAATCGGTGAAGATTATGAGCTAAATTTTATGTTGGTTGTGAACTGAATTGGGTTTAAATAGAAGCCGTTGAGACTGGGAAGACTTAAATTAGTGATTGGTGATTACTGTAAGTCCTTGGTTTGAACTGAAAATAGTGTTGCTATCCATGAATGAGGTGGGTGGTACAACCAGCAAGAAGAACAAGTTAATATTGGGTTTTGCTGTGGCATGAGATTGAGTATCGTTGCAGTCTTGAGACATAAATGGGTATGGAGGCAAGCCTTAAATCTATCTGGTACTGGTGCTTATAAGCTCAGGGTGCAGCTGGTGTGAGTGGGGTGAAGCTTGGAACCAATTAGTGGATTTTTATGAAGTCTGGTAATGGAGATGGGGTATCGATTGCAGTCGATGGAAGTAGCGCAGCTGTTGTTGCTGCCATGGCCGTGTATACATGGAGGAATAGATGGTGCAAGTCAATGGCTATTTAGGGGTTGAATTGGGTCTGCTGTGGATTAAATTTCAGCCGAGTCAGTTGAGATCTCATCTTCTTGTGACTGCACAGACTCAGCTGACGAGAGAAACAAATAGATGGGAGTTTGCTGTGATTCAATGGAATCCTAGATACAATCTGGGGTTAGTAGAGCTGTTAGCAAAGGTGGTGAAATTAGTAGCTGCCATTCTCTACTGTATCTCGGAAAACTGCAGGCAGTGATGGTTGATGTGGCCTGTAATTGGAGTGGCTAGAGGGGCAGTGCAGTGGAGGTGTTGCTCAGTTGGTTACAGGACAAGTTGGGTGCTGTGGCTAGGATTTTGGAGTGGCCTAAATTTGGAAACTGAATTCCGGTGATGGAATTGGGCTTTGGGTTTATCTGCTGGGTCTCAATTGAAGTTCTGCACAGTACCTATAAATAGGCAGCGACAAGGAGAAGCGGGGATACACCGTAATCAGTGAAGAAATTAGGTTTTTGCATTTGTCTTTGCTTTCCATATGCTTAGCTTAATAATATCTTTATCATTTTCCATGGCTTTTAAGAAAACCATGTATAGCTAAATCTCTTGTTAGGGTGAAGGATGAACTTGTAGGTTCTATTACTCGTGTTCTCAAACAATGGTTTCGAAAATAAAAGCGTAACTTCATGTTTGTGTTTCTCATATTTGGGTTGATTGTTTTATGAGTTTTTCATGTCTTATGCTTTGTATAATACATTGTTGAATTCTTGAATAACATCCATATAGAACCTTGGTGACAAATGATTTATGATAATTCTTTGACTATGTATGCCATGTATGCCTAGTACTTTGGATTTCTATTTTTAGGTTGAGAATAAATATATCCTCTTGATAATTCTCGTCTATAATTCTTAACTGAAAATATCTTCGGTGTTTCGATAGCTAGGTTTGCTATTGTACATGAGTTAATTAGAGACCTTTGTGAGAGACATGAGTAAAACCTAACCTACAATGGATTCCGTAGCCCTAATACTTCTAAATCTTTGATTACATTTCTTTATAAATTTGCTTTATTTACTCGTTAGCTCATTTTCGTACAACAATCTCTGAAATATTGAACTCAGTTTAGTTCTTGATATTGATTAGTAGTAGTTTTCACACTCCTTGAGGGAACGAACCGTGTTTGCTTTTGTGTGCTCTTTTTGACACCGTGCGCTTGCGGTAAAACAAAGTCGGTCTACCGACCTATCACTAGTCCAGATTTGAACACCACATTGTATTAAGCAGCTACAGACACTAGCCTACTACAAGTTAACTTCGGACTGAAATGTAGTTGAGCCCTAACCAATCTCACACTGATTAAGGTACAGTCGCGTTCCTTACGCCTTTGAATCCTAGCAGGACTCTACGCACTTGATTCCCTTAGCTGATCTCACCCACAACTAAGAGTTGCTACGACCCAAAGTCGAAGACTTGATAAACATATCTGTCTCACACAGAAAAGTCTATTGAATAGATAAATCTGTCTCCCACAGAAATACCTACAAGTTCTTGTTCCGACTTTTGATAAATCAAGGTGAACATGAACCAATTGATACACCGGACTTATATTCCCGAAGAACAGCCTAGTAATATCAATCACCTCACAATAATCTTAATCGTATGGTGGCGAAACAAGATATTGTGGAATCACAAACGATGAGACGAAGATGTTTGTGACTACTTTTTATCTTGTCTATCGGAGATTAAATCTCGAGCAAATCTTAGAGAAGATAGTACTCAATCACGATAGAAAACAACAAGATCAGAACACGCAACTACAGAGAAAATAGTTAGGTCTGGCTTCACAATCCCAATGAAGTCTTTAAGTCGTTAACCTATGATTGTTTTAGAAAAACCTAGGTTAAAGGAGAATGGACTCTAGTCGCAACTAGTATCACACAAGAGGTGTGGGGATTAGGTTTCCCAGTTGCTAGAGTTCTCCCTTATATAGTCTTCAAATTAGGGTTTGCAATCAATGTTACCTTGGTAACAAAACATTCAATATTCACCTTAAGATGAAAACCTGATTAGACTTAAGCTAATATCTTTCAACTGTTAGATCGAACTTAGCTTGTTACACACAAATGAAAAGTGACTTCATTTAGATATGAGTAACCGTACCTAAACGTGTACACCTTGTTGGCTCAACAATAGTTAACCGAAGTTAGCCATATGAAAACTTTCATATAAACCTTGTTCATCTTAACACAACTAGTTCAAATGACTCAAATGAAACTAGTTATAGAGTTGTTCAATTGTTTATATTCTCATAGAAGTATACAAGACACAATTGAAGAAAAATCGATTTTGATTCACTCGAATCAATTCATTAACATTATAGCCACGGTTTGCAAAAGATTGCATTCCTTATTATATAAATGTATTAGTTCATGAACAAACCGATTTTAGAACATAACCTACTCAAGTATGCGAACGGGTACGCATACCTAAGTGGCCGGACTTAGTTTGGGTTCGCCAGTATGCGAACGGGTACGCATACCTCCAAACTCAGTTGATTTCCGGACTTGAACTTATGCCAGTACGCATACGGGTATGCATACTAAGTTCCTGGACTTTTAACTAACCAACCATTATGCATACTATGGTTCCCGGACTTGGAATAACTTGCAACAGTTAGCATACAAGTACGCATACTGTGCTATATCCAATCATGGTTATTTGTTCTAAACTCCCAGTTCAATCATTGAAACATTCTTAGAAGACGACAATAGCTGTCTCACACAAACTATTATCTTCAAAGCAATTTTCAAGTGATCGATAGATCAATATGAAACATTCCGAGTCTACATCAAATGACTGTCTCACACAAATCATGTAAGATGTTGCCAGGCGATTTTCACATGATCATCTTTCGACTTTTGTCAAGAATAAAGATGAACTTGGTTAAAGCGAAAGCTTACAAACACATATTTCGAGAAATATGTAAGCGAGTTAAACTCAGCTCGAAATATCAAATGTGTATAATCGAAGTCTATATAGCTATACGATTTTTGTCTCAAATAGGAGATAGAGTAGATAAACTTTTGAGTGATAGATGAGTTCAAGTCTCCACATACCTTTTGTTGATGAAGTTCCACAAGCTCCCCTTAGTAGTTCTTCGTCTTCAATCAATGAACGCCGTGAAGTCTAATGCTCAACTACACTTTCTATCATAATCCGAGACTTAGCTATAAGCAGACTAGAAATCAAGACTTATAGTTTTGGCAACTAAACTTGACAAACAAACTTGAGATATCGACGCTTGTGAGGTCGACCGAGCAGTTCTCTAACAATCTCCCCCTTTGTCAATTTTAGTGACAAAACTATCAATACATATGGATTACAAAATAAATAAACTTTGTAGCTTCCCATCCAAATGCTTGATTTCCTTTGTTCTTCAACATTACTCGAAATCTTCGCCACTTCCAAGTACTCTCGTGATTCTGAACGTGTTCAACTCAGCATCATAGTTGTTGAAGATCCGTAGCTATAACAATGAGAAAAAAGTAGCTCTCAATTATTATTATACAGTTTCATAGTATTATTACACAACATCAAAGTCCAATTGTATCACAACTTTGACAACAATACTATGGTGATATGTATCACTCCCCCTTAGTCAATACTTCATCTCACAATGAAAACCACTCCCCCTTACATAATGATCCGTAAACCATATGTATTTGTAGTGTGAACTACACATTAATTCTCTCCCTTTTTGTCAATATAAAATTGGCAAAGCTACGAAAACTAGCGGGATCATAATTAAATTCTCATAGAGATACTTCATGACTAAAAGAGAACATATCAACTTTGTTTCGATGATTTCACATAGTCGAAACTTAGTGTATTTATCAAGGAGTTTATAAAGATACAAGAAAACTCCTACAATATTCCACAGCCGCACTCCCCACAAAGATTTGGCAATTAAGCACAAGTTCAATTAAGAACTCTTCCCCATATAATGTCATTCCCAAGAGAACAACAAGAGCGACCTTACTTTTATAAGAAAAGAAGGATTTCTTTGGACATTAACAAATTACATGAAACATGAATTTGTATCCAGACAACTCAATTAAATTAACCACAAGTGAACCCATGATTAATTTAATCGGAAATGCTCACATAAGAGAACTTACGGAGCCGCACAATACTTTCACATAGAAGTGGATCGGGGAAAGATCAATACTGCGGAATATTCAAAGATATATTCTATTTTCATTAATATTTGCATAATGATATCATAGACTTAATCTTTGTTATCAAAACTTCATTCTATTTTCCATCAATATTTGCATAAAGACATATAATAGACTTAACTTTTGACATATATGGGACAATCACAGTTCACGGACTCAAACACTCATATCCCATAATAATTTTTGCAATATATAAAACCAATAAACATTAATACTGCAAAATCATCTTCCAAATAAACTTTAGAATTTAAATAAATAAACCTAAAAGCATTGCAAGATGAAAATCGTTGGCAATAACTATGTTTACTCACAATAATTGCTATTCCAAACCCTAGTTATCCTTCTTAAAACACAAGAATAAATTCTCATAAAAAGTTTCCTAGATAAAAATATAACTCCTAAGAAGAACAAAACTGAAGACATAATCAACAACCAGAGATCAAACACAAACAAGTTCATCAGTTGTATTCTTCAGTTCGGTTTTCAGAAATTCAAGATTCTTTGTTGCAATTTCAAGTTGTTCATGAACAACCTCAAAATCTCGAAGAAGATTTCCCACCAATATAGATGACATCTGAACTGACAGATCTTTTTCATGATCAACTGCATGAAAGCAGGTTATGGAGAGAGGAGTTTCGTGAATCAATGACTTTGTTGCCTTCAACATTGTCTTCCTTTTTGCATCCATATATTGTGTACACCATAATCTCACTGGAGAATTTTGACGTTACTGAACGAGTATATATCAGAGGAAGAGTTCATGATATATATATATATATATGAGACAATCATAGGGAAACCCTAGGGTTACTCGTTTACGTTCGGTAATGGGCCAGTTGCACGTATGCTCATGGTTATGAACTAGGTTCAAAACCAAGAGAACAATGGAGCCTAGTTTAGAAGTAGTTTTGATAAAAATCAAAGATACATTCTAAACATATCAACATAAAATCTTAGCTCAAAAGAAAAAAACATAAGATAATTGTTGATAGACAACACATCAACTGTCACTATGAAGAAAAATGAGGGTTTTCAAAGTGAGAAACAAGGAGAATTTTTGCAAGAGTTACTAATCAAAAATATTACATATGTAGTAATTAACCGGAGCAAGGCTCAACAGTAAGATGATCAATTTATTCTTAAGCGAAAAACAGATACAACAGATACCACTTTGTAAAGAAGAAGAGCTTGTTGAGAATTATGAGCAAATCCTCACACGGTCTCAAAGAGGATGCTCATTCGTTAGCAGTCAAGTTGTAGTTTGACAAGCATATAACTCATCAAGAGTATTGACATTTTCCCCTTTTCTTTCTTGACTGACATCAGAAGAGTCACAAGATTTTTCAGGAGAATTAATAAGAGGAGAACAAGTATTACCTGATGCAGCAGTTTTTCTCGCCTTCTTAATACTGCGTTTGAGTTTATTGATACTGGTCTTGAGCTCCAAGACCTGATTATTGATGTGAATGTATTCGGGAACATACACTTTAGATTCAATACTTTCTTCAGCGAGAGACAGGGAGTTTGAAATTTTCTTCTTCCTTCGATGACTTTTTCTCTTCACAGAGCAATCTAAAGAGTCAATCGTCCATATAACATTCTTCCCTTTACAATTGTAAACAGATTTTTTGTCATATTTACAACCAAGAATTGGCCCATCACAACACTTTTCTTGATTGCAGACTAGACATTTAACACCAGCATAATAAGAAGCAGGTTTGATTACTTCTTTAGACATCCAAACAAGAGTTTTATGAAGTTTTTCATTCCGCAGACGGAAACGACATCTCCTTTCAAGGTGACCTTTGTTTCCGCAATAATAACAGATGAAGGGAATGTTTTTGACTGTTCTCATATGAGCTGTTTTTGAAGGTTGACAATCTTTTTTCTTAGGAACATCTGCTGCTGAAGATAGTTTTTCACTTTTGATATCAGTTAAATTTCACTTAGGAAATTGTCATTAGCATAGACAAAATTGATATTACTAGCACTTGGAGCGTCTATTCCTTTATAGCCCAGACCACATGTATAACGATGTTCTTTACATGCTCACAGCATAGTAGATAATTTTGTAGAGCTAGCATTGAATCTTTTCAGATTCTCTTCCAGTGATTTGATCTTATCAAGAGCAAAAGTTAGATCAATCTCCAATTGTTTTTCTCTGGCGAGAAAGCCGATTCCTCTGTCACTAAAACATTTTTGTTGAGAGTCATATCTTGCTTCAGTTTCTGCAAGTCTTTCTTTCAACACAAAGAGATTTCGACGAAGATTATCACATCCAGAATTTCTTGAACGCACATCTTCTTCACGATCTTTAATAAGAGATTGTAAGAGTTTATAACCACAATCATATCCTTTAAAGCGTGTTCTCAATTTCCCGTTTTCTAGACAGAGGGGAGTCAAAAATTCAACCAAGCAAGCCGTTGACTTCTTTTTCTTTATGAGATGGTCGAAAAGCTTGATATATTGTGAGACTTCCTCATCAACGTCTTGTCCTTCATCTAAATCACTTTCATCTGAAAGATTATCCAAATGTTCATCTAGGCATTTTTCCCAGTTGAACACAGTTTCAAACAATGGAGAAGATGTGAGATATTTCTCAGGAGATACAAGGCTTTGAACCAAATCAGAATGTTTCTGAACTAGTGCTACATTGTCAGAGATAACACTACTGTCCATAGAGTCAGATCGCTACAAACACAGATTTATGAGGTCTTAAACGTGTTTGCCTGCTCTGATACCAATTGAAAAAGCGGGGGTCTAACAACCTCACCCAATATTTCGTTTAGGAAATCTGTATGGACAAACTCCAATATAATTCTAATAGAATCAACTAGACAGTCAGACTCAATCAATGCAAAATATATCCAAGAGTTGTATCTCTGTTTCACAATGTAATTAGCAAATCAAACAGATATAAATCCGCGAGCCTGATTATTATGTGAAACAACTTGAACGGTACCAAAGACCAATGTTCAAGTGTCAATCAATTTATATAAACAACCAAAGGTTGGATTATCTAATTGATTGAACTACGCACAACCTGTGATATTTCAATTATATAAACAAATATAATGCAGAATAGAAATAACACAGACACCAGAAATTTTGTTAACGAGGAAACCACAAATGCATAAAACCCCGGGACCTAGTCCAGATTTGAACACCACACTATATTAAGCCGCTACAGACACTAGACTACTCCAAGTTAACTTCAGATTAGAATGTAGTTGAGCCCTAACCAATCTCACACTGATTAAGGTACAGTCGCGTTCCTTACGCCTCTGAATCCCAGCAGGACTCTATGCACTTGATTCCCTTACTCCAAAGTTCTGAAGGTGTTATTTGTAACAGACAGCTGTACAGGGTTCAACGATCTAGAGTGTTGAGAGATAACCTAGGTCGAGGTCGGGCAAACGAGTCTTTAGTCCGTGCAAGACTTAGAGGACATCATACTCTCATAATCACGACCTGAAGACGAAGACCAAACCACGTACACGATCTGAGTTTTGGATCCCACAACGAAGATAAAGTGGACAATAACATCATCTCCAGCTAGATTAAGGCGGTTTCCAATTAGACATGCCTCCTGCATGATATCTATGCTAGTATAAATAGTCAGAAAGGCTATGCTTGTAAACCAAGTACTATGTACACAACTTTGATTGATCAATAGGAAATACTTTTTAATGATTCTCTCTCTTGGTACTTTCTGGACTGACAATCTTACTAACATAAAAGATAACCATAATCCCTCATAAACCAGTTCGAATCGAGATAATCACCTGTAAGAGTACCGTAATTTATCAGGATTGGTGATCAACTAGACGAATCATCAGATCATAACTCTGTGTAGGTACGTTTATGAAGTCTCTGCACCTATGCATCTTCATTGGCGCTAGAAACAACTTTTAACATCTAAATTGTGATTTATTTATAAAAATTATGATAGATCGTAATCTTGATGTTTGGAAAAATCTAATTTGGGAGAAAATGTGATTTGTCTGAAAAAAATTGTTATTTGTGCATGATTTATTGATCTGAAAACACAGATCTAAGCTTTGTTATGCATTAAACGCATTAATTTTAGATTTCTCATGATAATGAACATGAATCACCTACATTTTATTCATCTTAATACAAATCTGAACATGATATGCATGAATAACATCTAATATTATTTTTCGATCATAACTATGCATCAATTCTTCCATCTGTGTGAAATCTTGTTAATGATGTTTTGAATCTTGATATTGATGAATGTTTCGAGCATTTTGATCTCCCTAGTATGTTATCTCACAATATCTAAGCTCTATCACCTTAAAATTGAAGCATATTAGTCAAGAATCATATAAATCTGGTCTTTTCTTATATTTTTCTCATCAAGAAAACATAAAAATGCACGATCTGAATTCATCATCAAATGATTCGGTACATAGACGTCATATTTCATATAGATCTAGCTTTATCTCATCATTTTGATTTCGTACATGTATTAATATCCACATGATCTATTTTCATAATATTACATTAACAAATATGCGATCTTTGATATGGGAACGATTTTAGATGAAAATCTATGAGTAATTGTTCTCATGTTATTTCTTATATACATCTATAAAGCATAATCGATGTTCGATTCTCTAAAAATATGTGATTTATGATTGACCAAAATAACGATATGATATATTATCGAAAGTCGAAACGAAAATCACATGAATTTGAGATATATTCTCGCATCTAATAGTAGAACAACATCTCAGAAAGATGAATTTCTTCACATCCGAAAATTACGTCGTGAATTATCGATTATCATCTAACTCACTTGACAGTTGGTACATATCATCGTACATCTAACTACCAAAATAATAAATCTGACTACGTACTGTGTCCTAAAAAGAATTTTCCAGTTTGGGATATAAAATAATAATTACCCCAAATCAAGAAAGATTTTTCAGGGTACAAAAACTCACGTGTTGATTGTCATTATGTTTAGTATAAAATATGACGATCTCAACACCAAGAAAAGTATTACCTCCACGACTTGGAGTAACTTCCCTAGGTATGAAATCAACACATGAATTTGCACCCCCAACGAGCAGAATAGTTGAGGCACATGCGCCAGTTACCACACCTTAGATACATACAACACCTCCAGGTTGAGATAGTTCATCAGCTGACCCTCGACCTGAGCCAACTAGCTTATGAGGTAAAACAAAAGTCACGCCATCTACTGTGTTAGGCCCAGAAGGTCAGTCAGTAGCCGTTTTGGTTGGACAAACAATGACACACATATCAAGGAGAAACCTCCCAATGGCTCCACCTCTGATCGCCTCTCATGTGGTGCAGATCCCACAATAAATGCTTTAGGATTTACTGAAATCCATATAAACTTTAACTAATAGGGTCAATCATAAGTCACCACCAGCACCTAAGATGCCAGAACAGAGGCAAGCAACCATTCCGTTGTCCTTAACATCTAATATAACTCGTCAGCCAAGGACAAGCCTGGTTACTCAAGAACAACTGCGATAACCGTTTGGTAACCAGACTCACTTATAAATCAATATTTGTCAATAAGTAGACAAGCAAACTATGAACCAGACCTATTAGTCCCTACAAACACTATCTAGGAATCAATGGATTATAAACTGGAAAGGATGTTCAAAAAGCATGAGAATAGATTAAAGTTTCTCGTCAATAAACCAAGGTCAGACCCGACCTATACCTTTAAAGATTATCCATTATCAAGAGAAATCAGAGAGTATCGGCTCCCTGAAAAGTTTAATTTACCGCACTTCAAAGGATTCAAAGGGGACACCGACCCAAACGAGCACGTCTTTCACTTTGAACATCATATGACTCTCTATCTTGAGAACACATACATCATGGCACATTTCTTCCCAAGCAGCTTAGAAGACGATGTCCTAGTATGGTTCAGATATTTGCCGTCACATTCAGTTCATAACTTCAACGACATCAAAAATCTCAAGACAAAGCAGAATTATTCCCGCAACATAAAACAAGTAGATATTTTAGAAAATCTTTTCAGAATTGCGCAACAACTGAATGAAAGCTTCTCTGACTTCTTAAGGAGTGAAAAGGCGAGGGTACCCAAATATACCTAAATCTAAAACTTTTCCACCTATAAGTCCTTTCTCCGAAAGTGACTGTCTATAGACCGAGTCGAGACAATACAACTAATTGGTTCACACTTCGTGTGATCGTCTATGGATACGAGATCGAGACAATACGACAATAAGATAACTTGTGTGATTGACTAAGGATACAAGATCGAGACAATACAACAACGAAGTATGTTTACTTGATAAATAGTTCTGACTTAACCAAACACAATAGGATTACTATCAAGTAAATAGGAATTAACGTTTGTGTATTTTACTTCTAATTATAATAAAAACAATTATAATTACGGAAATAGAAAAGTAAAAGACACAACAAGATTTTGTTAACGAGGAAACCGTAAATGCATAAAAACCCCGGGACCTTGTCCAGAATTGAATACTCTCAGAATTAAGCCGCTATACAAAATCTAAACCAACTTCGTATAGTTGAGACCAAACAACTAAACCTATAGTTCACCTAGTTCCCTCAGTATCCCTGCGCCTCCAACTTGTAATAAGTCACGCACTTGGAACAATTCCTTTGGTTCGTATTCCAAACAGTAAAGGAACAACAAATCTATTCGGTAACAACTCTTTTCAAACAACGTGATATGAGTTTGACAAAAGGCTCTTCCGTTTATCCCAATAAACTCCTTTGTCGGGTTCTTAGATCAATCTATTCAATAACTACCAAAGTAATTGTCTAGACTATGCAATTAATACTATAAATCACAAAGAAATGTATTGATGCCGATCTACACAACTAATCAATCCAATCTATCAAAAGATAAACCGATTATAGTTGGATCCCCAGCCGATCAAGTTTTGTGCACACCAAAGATTATGAACTCAAATAAGAAATCTTCTTTGTCTTCAAATCTTCTTAGATCTTCAATAAACACATGCACACAAACAACTTGAATCTCTTGTGATCAATCACACACAGAACGGAGTCTGTTAACGATGGATTATCACAAGATGTATTTAGATCTACAAACAGTCTAAAGATCCTCGTCGATACTTCGATTTAGTTTGAGTGAATCTTATATCAGAAGAGAAGATTCTCAAGCATAAACAAACTAGGTGCAATCAAAGTTCAACAACCGTTAGTCAATCAAATCAATCTAAAACTAATAATAAACCGAAATTATCTAGTTTCCCACCAACGGAACTAATAGAGCTTCTCAATCCCAAAGAAGTCTTTAAACTGAGCGGCCGTAAGAGATTTCGCCTAATTAGGTTACTTTCCTCTCCGAATAGGCGGCTCCACCAGTAACAACACAACTAGGTAGTTTTGCTGGCTCTGAGGATTAGTTTGCTCGAAATGCAAACTTTGATATTTATAGACCAAGGAAGTTTGGACACCAAGGAATTTCCAAAACCGAAAATATTATCAAGATATGCAATATATTCCAAATTCGGTTTCCATAATTCCTAGAAATGCTTTGTCCAAATGTTGACCGAAATCTCACTAGAAAATCTCAAATTAGTAAATGCACATTACTAATTTTTATTTTTCAAATATAAAATTAAAAACTTTAATTAAAAGATTCTCAATTTATTGTCGATCTGGGATTCTCCTTTAGTTATTAAGGAATATCTTTGAACAATAAAAGATAAGCGTTACTGCACATGTTAAAAGTATGTCGACATCTTTACTTTGTAAGTCCTCTTTCATACTTACAATCTTGGAATCGATTTGCCACACTTCCAAACAAGTTTAAAATTGGTTCATCTGACTTCCAAGAACTATGTGACTGATTATCCCATCAAATCACCAAACATGGGTTTCACGGTTCTACATAAACAAGTTTTGGTTCTACCTCCATGTGGGTACTAGAATTAGTCATGCTAATTACCAAAACTTGGTTGACTAGGTACTAGGATTGGTTCCCACATATATATGGTATCTAACTTGTATTTGTTGCACATGTCCATAGGATCGGTTCCCAATATCTAAAAACGTGTTGCACATGTTCATAGGATCGGTTCCCAATATCTAGAAACTTGTTGAACCTCTTACAAGGATCGATTCCCCTTTTGTGATCAGTTGCACCTCTTACTAGGATCGGTTCCCCTTTGCCTAGAGTTGGTCATACCAATTACAACAAATCGATCATACCATCTCAGGTGATTACTTAAGATCGGTTTCACTAATAAAAGTCATACCAATACAAAAGTCAGGCCTTGTGAATAGTTTTACCAAGAACATAAACAAGTCATGAGCGGTTATACTAAACACACATATTGGTAGTTCAAAAGATATGCAATGAATAACAATACCAATAAGCCTAGCGATTTCCCTTTCGATTCATAAAACAAGTTCATGAATTTACTTCCTTTAAACGAATGTAAAACATTGTTTCCTAGGATGAAATCTTCACCTCATACCCATACATAATCACAAAAGCATTCAAACGATTATGTCGATGTATTATATACGAAGTTCAAAAGATAAGCGTTATACTTCGTATTGTATTCCTTAATACTACGTCTAACTAGAGTATAATCATTCATAGCTTCGCAGTTTTGTTTTCAATATGCACGACTTGAAAGATACGTTAGGGAATGAAACAGTTCAAGTAAAATATTACTAACCTCAAGTGGAAGGATGATGTCGTCGTTGTAGCTCCTTACTTCTTCACATTCTTCAAGTCTTCACGTAATACTTGTAATGTCTCATATCCTAATACTTTCAAGCTAACCTATACGAAGTTGACTCTAGCATATAATCAAGCGACTCTTAGATGAGTTTTGATTCACTAAAATATGACAACCAAACTTGACATACCAACGCTTGGTGGGTTCAACCGAGCTATGCTCTAACAAGGAGGTTCAAAGCAGAAACAACACCTATAGATAAGTCTCAAGGAAAATTTCTATGTGCATTTTTTAGGACTGCCCTACAAAAAGGAAAAATTAGAGACTCATTCTCTTGAAAAGTCTTAGAATCTCTGGAGCAGGTTTATCACAAATCTGGAAAATGAGTCAGGAGAGAACAAGACCAAGAACTGTCACCTGAAGTATCCAACCACAAAGTTTATTCAGTTGGACAGCATTCAGATGATAAAAGGCCCTATTCCCCGAGATCGCCAGATCAATCATTGAAAAATAGAAATTACAGAGCAGGGTCAGCAACAAAATGGCTAGAGGAAAGCAAAAAATTTGCAAAGTTGAATGCACCTCCTGAAGTCGCATTGAAACTGTTAGAGTATAGCTCGGTTGAACCCGCCAGGCGTTGGTATGTCAAGTTTGGTTGTCATATTTAGTATCAAAACTCATCTAGAGTCGCTTGATTAAATACTAGAGTCAACATCGTTTAGGTTACACTAGAAAGTCTAAGAATGTTGAGACATACAAGTATTACTCCGAAGACCCGAAGAATGTGAAAAAGTAATGACTACAACGAGAACATCATCCTTCCACTTGAGGTTAGTAATATTGACTTGATATTGTTTCCATTCCTAATGTATCTTTCAAGTCAGATTATATTGAAAACATATATAACATGCAAAGCTTTATATAAATAATACTCTAGTGGTTAGACTTGGTCATAACATTATGATCTGAAAAAGCGGGGGTCTAACAACAATACCATATATTTTGTTTGGAAATCTGTATGGACTAACTCCAATATAATTCCAAGAGAATCAACTAGATAGTGAGACTCAATAAAGGAAATATATCCAAGAGTTATATCTCTGTTTCTCAATGTAATCAGCAAATCAAACAGATAGGAATCCGTGAGCCTGATTATTATGAGAAACAACTTGAACGGTACCAAAGACCAATGCTCAAGTGTCAATCAATTTCAATCAACAACCAAAGGTTGGATTTACCAATTGATTGAACTACACACAACCTGTGTTATTTCAATTATATAAACAAATATAATGCGGAAAAGAAGTAACACAGACACTAGAAATTTTGTTAATAAGGAAACCGTAAATGCAAAAAAAAACCCAGGACGTAGTCCAGATTTGAACACCACATTGTATCAGGCTGCTACATACACTAGCCTACTACAAGTTAACTTCGGATTGGAATGTAGTTGAGCCCTAACCAAGTCTCACACCGATTAAGGTACAGTCACGTCCCTTACGTCTCCCACATAAAAATCTATTCTGATAGGTAAATCTGTTTCCCACAGAAGTATATATGAAGTTTTTTGTTTCGTCTTTTGATAAATCAAGGTGAACATGAACCAATTGATAATCCAGTCTTATATTCCTGAAGAACAACCTAGAAATATCAATCACCTTACGATAACTTAACTATATGGTGGTAAAACAAGTTATTGTGGATTCACAAAGAATGAGACGAAGAACTTTGTGATTAGTTTTTATATCTTACCTATCAGAGATAAGTCTCGAGCCAATCTTAGAGAAGATAGTACTCAATACGATAGAACAAGTAAGATCAGAACACGCAACTACATAGAAAAAAGTTGGGTCTTGCTTAAGAATCCCAATGAAGTCTTTAAGTCGTTAACCTATAATGGTTTCAGTAAAAACCTAGGTTAAAGGAGAATCGACTCTACTTTGCAACTAGTATCACACAGAAGGTGTGGGAAAGATTTTTGTTAGAGCATAGGTTGGTTGAACCCACCAAGCGTTGGTATGTCAGGTTTGGTTGTCATATTTTAGTGAATCAAAACTCATCTAAGAGTCGCTTGATTATGTACAAGAGACAACTTCGTATAGGTTAGACTAGAAAGTCTAGGATTATGAGACATACAAGTATTACTCGAAGACCTGAAGAATGTTAAGAAGTAACGAGCTACAATGGTGACATCATCCTTCCTCTTGAGGTTAGTAATATTGACTGTAACTGTTTCATTCCTAACGTGTCTTTCAAGTCGTGCTATATTGAAAACATAACTGCGAAGATGTGAATGATTATACTCTAGTAGTGAGACTTGATCACATGATCATAGTGTTAAGGAATTAAGATACGAAGTATACCGCTTATCTTTTGAACTTCGTATATATGACATCAACATAATCGTATGAATGATATTGTGATTATGTGTATGGGTAAAGGTGAAGATTTCATCCTAGAAAACAATGTTTACATTTGTTTAAAGGAAGTACATTCATGAACTTGTTTTATGAATCAAAAGGGAAATCGCTAGGCTTATTGGTATTGTTATTCATTGCATATCTTTGGATTACCAATATGTGTGAGTTAGTAGAACCGATCATAACTTGTTATATATCTTGGTATAACTATTCACAGTGCCTGACTTATGATTTGGTATGACTGGTTTTTATTAATTAGTGTAACCGATCCTAAGTAATCACCTAAGATGGTATGATCGATATTTGTAATTGGTGTGACCGATCCTAGTAATTGGTGTGACCGATCCTAGTAATTGGTGTGACCGATCACAAAAGAGTTATGTAATCGATCCTTGTAATTGGTGTAACCGGTCCTGGTAATTAGTGTAACCGATCCTGGTAACTTGTGTGTACGATCATAAGCAATACCATGAGTATATGGTAACCGGTCCTGGTAATTGACATAACCGATCCTGGTAACTGATGTAACCGATCCTGGTAACTTGTGTGTTCGATCACAAGTAATCCATATTGAAGTAGAACCGATCCTAGTGATTGGTAGAACCGATTGAACCCATGATTGTGACTTGATATTTTATCAATCACATAGTTATCTTGGAATACAGATGAACCAATTCTAAACTTGTTTGGAAGTGTGGTATAATCGATTCCAAGATTGTAAATATGAAAGAGGATTTACAAAGAAAAGATGTCAACATACTTTGAACACGAACAATAACGCTTATCTTTTATTGTTCAAAGATATTCCTTAATTACTCAAGGAGATCCCGGTCCAAAATAGATTAATAATCTTTTAATTAAGGTTGTTAGTTTTATATGCTTTAATTACCAGCAATTAAATGCATATCTCTAGAGAATAAAAATTTGTAATGTGCATTTACTAATTGGAGATTTTCTATTGAGAGATTTCGGAAAATATTGGACAAAGCATTTCTAGGAATTAGGAAAACCGATTTGGGCATTTATTGCATATCTTGAGAATATTCGGTTTTGGAAATTCCTTGGTGTCCAAACATCCTTGGTCTATAAATACCCAAGTTTGCATTTCTAGCAAACTATCCTAAGAGCCAGGCAAACTTCATCTTTTTGTCGTTTCTGGTGGAGCCGTCTATTCGGAGAGGAAAGTACCCTAATTAGGCAAAATCTCTTACAACCGCTCATTTAAAGACTTACGTGGGATCAAGAAGCTCGAGTACCGTTGGTGGGAAATAAGATAATTACAGTTTATTAGTTTCCGATTGATTTGATTGACTAACGGTTGTTGAACTTTGATTGCACCTAGTTTGTTTATTCTTGAGAATCTTCTCTTCTGATATAAGATTCACTCAAATTAAATCGAATTGTCGACGGGATCTTTAGAACTGTTTGTAGATCTAAAGACATCTTGTTATAATCCATTGTTAACAGACTCTGTTCTGTGCGTGATTGATCACAAGAGATTCAAGTGGTGTTGTGCAGGTTTAATTGAAGATTAAAGAATATTTGAAGACAAAGAAGATTCTTATTGGTTTCTCATATCTTTGTGTAGCACAAACCTTGATCGGCTGGGATCCAACTAGAATCGTATTTATTCGATTGATTAGTTGCGTGAGATCGGCATCGCTTTATAGTTTATTGTTGGATTCTATATTGATTGATTACAAATCTAAACTCTGCTACTTCGGTAGTTGTTGGATAGATTGATCTAACCAGGCAAAGGAGTTTATTAGTTTAAACGGAAGATCCTTTGCATATGACTTGAGATATCTTCATCTGAAAGAATCAAGAGAGTTGTTACCAAACAGATTTGTTGTTCCTTTACTGTTTGGAATACGATCCAAAGGAATTGTTCCAGTGCGTGCACTTATCGAATTTCAGAAGCGCAGGGATACTGAAGAAACTAAGTGAACTAGGTTTAGTTGCTTGGTCTCAACTATACGAAGTTGGTTTATGTTTTGTATAACGGCTTAATTATGATAGTATTCAATTCTGGACTTGGTCCCGGGGTTTTTCTGCATTTGCGGTTTCTTCGTTAACAAAATCTTGCTGTGTCTTTTACTTTTTATTTCCGCAATTATAATTGTTTATTATAATTAAAAGTAAAATACACAAACATTAACTCCGTATTACTTGATAGTGATCCTATAGAGTTTGGTTAAGTCCGAACCTATTATCAAGTAATCACACTTTGATTATTGTATTGTCTCGATCTCGTATCCATAGACGATCACACAAAGTGTGAATACCGATTTGTCGTATTGTCTCGACTTTGTCCATAGACAATCACTTTCAGTAAGAGGACTTATAGGTGGATAATTTAAAGATTGTTGTGTATTTGGGTACCCTTGTCTTTTCAATTGGTATCAGAGCAGGCAAACACGAAAAGATCTAACAATCTGTATTTGGTGCGATCCAACCTATAAGAATTGAATCTATGTCTGATTCAGTTAACGTTATGCAAGAGTATGAATACTCAAATGTTGAAGATGTTACTACTTCGTTGACTCATGATCTAGGAGTTACGAAAACATCTGAGTCTATCTCTGATGGAAAAGAAGATACTGATAAAGAGTTGGTAAAACTCCTAAAGCCAATAAGATCTTTGTCTACACGGATGTTAATATTAAAGACATAATCTAATCTTCTTAAGCACGAGATCAAAGAAAAAGACATTCAACTAAATATTCTAGCCAGAGAGAATATGGATCTCACTGTCAAATTAGAAGCTCTTTGTAAATCTCTTACTCAAGATCAAGAAACTCATCCTATGACATTGACTAATGATTCTGTTATAATTTCTTCCGATGAAGAAACAAAAAGTCCCCGTTTGACTTTTAGAGATTGTGATACCAAAAACTGTTTAATCACATCTGAAACAGATCATGATGATGGTAGCCTACCTAACTACATCAAGTCAGAAGAGAATAAAAAACCATCTTCTACAACTACTGATGATAAAACGAAATCTTATCCAAAGGAAGCTTTGAACCGATTCTGTGAAAAAATATCTTAAGGAATACAACTTTCAGTCAGTTGACAGGAAACTTATACTTCTTCAAAATACCGTGGTAAAAGTATTGAAAGATGTTTTTTGTCTTAAAAACTGAAAGATCATTCCTCAGTAGGAAGACAGAATATATCCCAAATTGATAAGATCAACTCAAATGGATCTAAAGTAAGAGTTGATAATCACTTCTGGAAAAAGGTTCCTCCTCACTCATGTCGAAACAGTCCCTGTGTACATGAAGAACGATTCCAGAAAAAAGGGAAAGAGAGAATCTCTGCCAAAGGAAACAATCAGGAATTTCCGATAATTGTTCAGATAATTATACTGATGTACATCATAAGGAAATCCTTAGAATGAGAAAATCTTATGAAAATTTCATTGACAGAATTAAGAGAGATTTATCTATCTCTGAAAATTCTCACATCAGTACTGTTTCTCCACATGATCATACCTTTAGATCAAGGAAGGATCATCTTCTTGGGAGAAAATACTTTGGGAAGAAATTTCCAAAGAGAAACATGAACTATGTTTCTGATACTCGTTGTAAGCAAGAAAAAGCTTACTCCGATACAACCTAGTTGTATGGAGATTGTGTATTCTCATCGTAGCTCGTGTTCAATTTTTGGATGAGAAAGCACATAAAACAAGAGCACAATTTTCGTTTGCGTTTTGTAACAGAAGAAAAATCTGTGACAATCTCTGGATAACTGCGAATCCATTTTTGTCTAAAAAATTGTTCATGTTTACCATGATCTTCCAAAAATAGGTTTTATTTGAAATTTTCGAATTTTAATAAACCTTCCAGCATGAAAAGTTCGGACATAGGAAACAAAATATATTATGTGTATATTTTCGGAAATTCCTAAATATTTCCAGTCCGAAAATTGTCTCTTCTTAAGAGAAATTATCGCTTGCTTGTATTGAGAAACCCTAATTAATTCTTATTTAAATCCCTGAGCATGCCTCCAATAACTTGCAGTTTTACAAAGGTCAATAAGGAGGAAGCTCAAAAGGTTAAGGATTGTCAAGGAATCAATACAGAAAGGAAGAAGAAAATCATATTGAAAATCATGTCTGATTATGATTCCGATAGTTCTACTGGATCTCAAGATGAGTCATGTCTGTTGGCTTATAATCTTCAAGATCCAACAAAAACCAAGTGGATACCTTCTGATAGTATGGTTGACTATATCCATGATTTTGAAGAACTAAGAACCAATCTCATAATGACGGTTCGACATCAAGATTGGCTCAAGGATAGGATTGAGGAAACAAAAGATGATCTTGCAGACATGAAGGTTCAAGTTGAAAAGCTTGAAAAACAGGAAGTGGTAACAGACAAGTCTCTCGAGACATGCTTCAAGAGTTTGAACACTGAAGAAACCTCAGTGAACAATAAGAGCACCACTAGGGATTAAGCTACATGCTATAATACTTAATCCAAGAAAAATAGACATCAGTTTTTGATTTACTTCAATTATTGTATAAGGTCTTTTTTTGAATAAAACTATCAATTATTATGAATAAAATTATTATTTTATAAATTTTCTTGTGATAGTTTCAGATTACATAGCCTGTGCTTGAATGTCTATATTATTGCTATGTGTTTATGGGATGTCTGATTTCGGTTTTCATAACCTTAATATTCGATCTCATATGATGAGAACCCTTATGGTTTGTGTGACTTTTTGATTTAGCGGGATTAAGTTCTAGCCCAAGTTGGTAGGCTTTATCAAAGGATCATAAGGTGTTCCGATTGAGACTCATATGTAAAAAGTCATAATGTGTTGAATCAATTTGTGTTTACATGAGTTGTGTTTAGCATAAACATATGATTTCGGGTTTTCAACTTTTGCTATTGGCACGCATTAGTTAAAACCGTTTCAACCTTTCTCTGATAAAGGTTGCTCTTTGTTGTTGTTATTTTGTTCTTGCGAGAGGATGACAACAAACTGGGGGAGAGTTCTAACTTGAACTTGTGCTTAATGATATATCTTTCTGGAGAGAAGAGGATGCGGAATCTGAGGTAAAAATTTTGTTAGTTAATCGTTTTCCTATTTAAGAAAAGCCTGTTTATATTGCATATATTTTGCTTTTGCTTAACCAAATTTTGGTACAATTGATATGTATTCCATTATGTGTTTATGGATGTGTGTGTGTGATTCAATTGTTTTCGGTTAAGAAAAACTGTGTCAATTTATTTGGCTTATTGTTTGATATCTTTTTTATTGTTTGGTATCAAGTGTTTTTGCTTAACGAAATTTCGGTGCAATTGCGGTGCTATAATGTCTATGTTTGTTTCAATTGCTTCCGGTTAAGAGAAATAATTGTGTGAGTCAATTTATTTGGTTTGTATGTATTGTTTATGGCTTAACGAAATACGGGATCATATGTTTAGTCAAATTCGATTCCAGATAAGAGAAACTAAGTTAATTCTGATCTTAGTTAGACTTATCAAATTAAAGGATTCGGTTATTCAAGTCTAATCGAATGCCTCTACAAGAAATACTAATTAACTAACCCAGTACTTGTCTTGTCTAAAGTGAAAGGTCTAAGTTATTGTCTGAATAATTAGAACCTGATGAGAAAAATAAAGTTAATTCTGATCTTTATTTTGGTCTTATCGAAATAACCTATTGTATGTGTACAATCGGTTTAGCAAGGGAACTAAGTTTCTTAGTCAATTTGTTAAACTATTAGGGAAAATTGCTTCAGGCAATTGTTTCCTTGATAACATATTAAAACCAAATTACTTGTAGTTTCGGTTTTGATATTGGTTATCAAAAGTGGTATGTGAAACCTTCGTGCTTAACTCTTATATGTTGTACAAGTATTTTAGATTTGTAAGATCCTTTCGGTTTCACCTTTATTTACTCGAACCTTTGTAATTTTGTGACAAAAAAGGGGAGAAATATATGGAGTAAACAAGTGATTTGTAATCACTAAGAAACAGACAATTGTGCTTAAACGTTATATCTAACGAAAGAGTAAAGCATTGACTAAGGGGGAGCAACATATCATATTGCTATTGTAATTATTTGGACTACAAAAGAGAAATAACAAAGATGTTCAAATTGACAATCTACCTATCTTACCTTTAGGGAGAGTATAAGCTTTGTTATTAAAATATCAACAACGACATTTATTAATTGAATATATGCAGGTTGTTGTGCTGTTGAAACTTGGAATCAAGCGTATGTTTAATGAATTCTTGTAATTTGTTTATCCATATGTATTAAGAGTTTTTTCACTAAAATTGACAAAGGGGGAGATTGTTAGAGCATAGCTCGGTTAAACCCACCAAGCGTTGGTATGTCAAGTTTGGTTGTCATATTTTAGTGAATCAAAACTCATCTAAGAGTCGCTTGATTATGTACTAGAGACAACTTCGTATAGGTTATACTAGAAAGTACAGGATTATGAGACATACAAGTATTACTCGAAGACCTGAAGAATGCGAAAAAGTAACGAGATACAACGACGACATCATCCTTCCTATTGAGGTTAGTAATATTGACTTGAACTGTTTCATTCCTAACGTATCTTTCAAGTCGTGTTATATTGAAAACATAATTGCGAAACTTTGAATGATTATACTCTAGTAGTGAGACATGATCACATGATCATAGTGTTAAGGAATTAAGATACGAAGTATAACGCTTATCTTTTGAACTTCGTATATATGACATCGACATAATCGTATGAATGATATTGTGATTATGTGTATGGGTAAAGGTGAAGATTTCATCCTAGGAAACAATGTTTACATTTGTTTAAAGGAAGTACAATCATGAACTTGTTTTATGAATCGAAAGGGAAATCGCTAGGCTTATTAGTATTGTTATTCATTGCATATCTTTGGATTACCAATATGTGTGAGTTAGTAGAACCGATCATAACTTGTTATGTATCTATGTATAACTATTCACAGTGCTTGACTTATGATTTGGTATGACTGGTTTTTATTAATTAGTGTAACCGATCCTAAGTAATCACCTAAGATGGTATGATCGATATTTGTAATTGGTGTGACCGATCATAAAAGAGTTGTGTAATCGATCCTTGTAATTGGTGTAACCGGTCCTGGTAATTGGTGTAACCGATCCTGGTAACTGGTGTGACCGATCACAAGCAATACCATGAGTATATGGTAACCGGTCCTGGTAATTGACGTAACCGATCCTGGTAATTGATGTAACCGATCCTGGTAACTTGTGTGTTCGATCACAAGTAATCCATATTGAGGTAGAACCAATCCTAGTGATTGGTAGAACCGATTGAACTGATCCAAAATAAATTAAGAATATTTTAATTAAGGTTGTTAGTTTTATATGCTTTAATTACCAGCCATTAAATGCATATCTCTAGAGAATAAAAATTAGTAATGTGCATTTACTAATTGGAGATTTTCTATTGAGAGATTTCGGAAAATATTGGACAAAGCATTTCCAGGAATTACGAAAACCTATTTGGTCATTTATTGCATATCTTGAGCATATTCGGTTTTGGAAATTCCTTGGTGTCTAAACATCCTTGGTCTATAAATACCCAAGTTTGTATTTCTAGCAAACTATCCTAAGAGCCAGGCAAACTCTTTTTGTTGTTTCTGGTGGAGCCGTCTATCCGGAGAGGAAAGTACCCTAATTAGGCGAAATCTCTTACGACCGCTCGTTTAAAGACTTCTGTGGGATCAAGTAGCTCTACGAGTACCGTTGGTGGGAAACTAGATAATTGCAGTTTATTAGTTTTCAATTATTTTGATTGACTAACAGTTGTTGAACTTTGATTGCACCTAGTTTGTTTATTTTTGAGAATCTTCTCTTCTGATATAAGATTCACTCAAACTAGATCGAAGTGTCGACGGGATCTTTAGAACTGTTTGTAGATCTAAAGACATCTTGTGATAATCCATTATTAACAGACTCCATTCTGTGCGTGATTGAACACAAGAGATTCAAGTGGTTTTGTGCAGGTTTAATTGAAGATTAAAGAAGATTTGAAGACAAAGAAGATTTCTTATTGGTTTCTCATATCTTTGTGTAGAAATCTTCCAATTGTCCATAAAATAGGCAGAATTATCTAGGAGTCCTTGATATCATCTCGAAGAGCACGAAAAGACGAAGCCAATGGCGAAAGAATGGAGTCAATCCGACATCTATGAAGAATCTGGAGGCATTTGAAGCAAGCCGAAGTTGTCGAAAACTAGAGAACCTACAGAACTGTTATAGGCACCCAAGTTTCCACTCAGGGTAGCCACGGAATATTAATTAAACTGTCAGTCTTCTATGACTGACAGTTGAATGGGAGCTGTTAAAGGTTCGTGGTCTTTGGGAGATGGCAGTGTAATGGTAATCAAGTTTTAGGAGACGAGCATGGAAGAGAAGGGAAGATGATGGATGCTGCTATTCTCGATGGAGCTGTGAACAGAGTTAATGGTGATGGAAGTTTTGAACTGTTGTAGAAGACAATGAAGATAGAATGGCAGTTACGAGAAGGATTTGGAGTTGTGGTATCGTGATGGGTGTTGCTGGAGATGACGACAGAGATGATGGCATTGGTGATCGAATGGAGCTCGAGTCTGCTGCCATTAGTGGAGCTGTAATTAATCCTGCCAGCGAGAAGAGAAGGATGCCGCTGCCATTGTTTGAGCCCAAGTTGGGACGCAGAGATTGGTTGCTGAAGTGCAATGGTGAAGATGAGTTTGCAGTGGTTTGGTGGACTGTGGAAATGTCTAGTTGCTGTTAAAGAATGGTGGTTGGCCGAGTCTAGTTGAGAGCTGGAGTTGGTTATCACTGGTGTTGGCAGAGAAGCTAGAGTATCGGGGTTGAGTCTGGTGGATGATGATGGCTGCTTCCATTAACAGGGACCGAGAAGTTCAGGGAATGCTCGTGATGTACGTAACCAATGATGCAGATTGGTAATGGTGATACGGACTGAGAGTTGGAACTTGGCAGGGATGTAGCTTGAGAAAGTGAACAGAAAATGATACAAGGAGCTTGGCAATGGTGGTGATCGGTAGTAGATGATGGCAGTAATGAAACAGAACAGGGAGAGATATTCGGTAGAGATGGACTGATGGGGGACGGAGACGTATTCTTTTCGTCTTACATTGAACGTGACAAAGGTCACTGTCGGTTCCACCGAAATTCAGTTCAGTTAGTGGGCTGAACTGTCAAGCCCAATAGTCTATCTCGCCAAATTATTTTACACGACCAGAATTAGGGTGCGGCTATTTCAAGTTTTGGCAGGAGTTTGCAACCCACTTTGCACGGGGTGTGATGCACGGGACACAATTCTTAAGGAGGTGCACTTTCCAATCTTAGCTAGGTTTCCTAGTTTTCTTCAAGAAGAGGTTACAAAACTCTATACATAGGGAAGCTTAGATACAATTAGGGATATCTTCTACTCACCGTTTTTCTCCCCCTTAGGGGGGAGAACTATCTCTTTTCTATATTCTTTTGATTGTTAAGGATGAATTCAAAGTTCTAATTATGAAGCTCAATTATTTACAAGTTTATTTCGAGTTTGAAAGTTAATCATTGTGGATTGTTTTTACTATATCGAAGGTTTATGATTGATTCTTAGATTGGTTTGGGTGCGCAACTAGATTAGTCTATTAATCATTCTAATGATAGTAGAGATGTGGGCGATCCGTAATTGTCGCTTATCTCCTACACAAGTAGAAATCGCGATACCTTGTGGAGGGATTCCTTGGAGCAATTCCGAGTAAAGACAACACCAGTAAGTGGACCGAGCGTACCGAGTTTAACTGCTGGGATCAAACCTAAATTCACAAACCCTAAAGCATTCGATTGAGTTACACCTTGTAAGCATACCTCAGGGCGGCTCAGTTGAATAGAATCTGGTAGTCGAGCGCTTCCGTATCCAGTGACAACAATAATTCTGGGGATAGCTAAGTGTACCTGCTATTCTACGGTTGGTGACAATTGATTCTAACAAGAGATAAACGGGTACACTGTTGAGTTAACGGTTAGTAACGGCGAAGGATTTCTTAATTATCATCATCTTTTTCTTATTATCTTTTTTATTCTTCTTTATATCAACCAACAACCCTTATTTTATATTCTCGCTAATTTAGATAACATATCAATTGCATTACTCCTCGTGGGAACGATCCTTACTACCGCTTTATTACTTGTTAATTAGTGGGAAACATCTTATTATTTTGTTGAGTAAACGACGCTCATCAGTTGTTACCAAACAGATTTGTTGTTCCTTTACTATTTGGAATACGATCCAAAGGAATTGTTCCGGTGCGTGCACTTATCGAATGTCGGAAGCGCAGGATACTGAAAAACTAAGTGAACTAGGTTTAGTTGCTTGGTCTCAACTATACGAAGTTGGTTTAGATTTTGTAAAGCGGCTTAATTCTGAGAGTATTCAATTCTGGACTTGGTCCGGGGTTTTTCTGCATTTGCGGTTTCCTCGTTAACAAAATCTTGCTGTGTCTTTTACTTTTCTATTTCAGTAATTATAATTGTTTATTATAATTAAAAGTAAAATACACAAACGTTAACTCCGTATTACTTGATAGTGATCCTATAGAGTTTGGTTAAGTCCGAACCTAATATCAAGTAATAAAACTTTGATTGTTGTATTGTCTCGATCTCGTATCCATAGACAATCACACAAAGTGTGAATACCGATTTGTCGTATTGTCTCGACTTTGACCATAGACAATCACTTTCAGTAAGAGGACTTATAGGTGGATAATTTAAAGATTGTGGTGTATTTGGGTACCCTCGTCTTTTTAGTTTTCAAGTTGCTAGAGTTGTCCCTTATATAGTCTTCAAATCAGGGTTTGATAGCTTAGAAACAAAGCAATCAATATTCACCGTTAGATGAAAACCTGATTTAAGATTCAAGCTAAGTTTGCTTAAAACCAAAGCAATATCTCTCCACCGTTAGATGGTCTTAGCTTGTTACACACAAATGAAATATACCTTCATTTAGATATGGGTAACCGTACCTAAACGTGTATATTGAGTTGGCTCAATAACAGTTAACCGAAGTTAGTCATAAGAACACTTTTGTATTAACCACATTCATCTAACACTTCTAGATCAAATGATAATCAAATGAATCTAATTGTGTTACTCATAAAGTTGTTCAATTTTTTATATTCTCATAGAAGTGTACAAGACACAATTGAAGAAAAATAGGATTTAATTCATGATTGTACAAATTACTTATTCAAGAATCAATTCATGAACATTAAGCCACGGTTTGCAAGGATTGCATTCCTTAATTTATTAATGTGTTTGTTCATGAGTATGAAATCATACTAAACCTTTAGAATTTTAACCAACTAAGTTTGAAAACTACATTCCAGTCCGAAGTTAACTTGTAGTAGGATAGTTTTTGTTGTTGACCCTGCTCTATCAAAAGGAAATCATACTAAACCGATTTTAAAAATAATGCGACTATAACTTAATCGGTGTGAGACTTGGTTAGGGCTCAACTACATCCCAGTCCGAAGTTAACTTGTAGTAGGCTAGTTTTTGTAGCGGTTTAATACAGTGTGGTGTTCAAATCTGGACTAGGTCCAGGGGTTTTTCTGCATTTGCGTTTTCCTCGTTAACAAAAATTATGGTGTCTGTGTTATTTCTTTTCCGCATTATATTTGTTTATATAATTAAAATATCACAAGTTGTGCATAGTCCAATCAATTGGTAAATCCAACCTTTGGTTGTTGATAGAAATTGATTGACACTTGAACATTGGTCTTTGGTACCGTTCAAGTTATTCTCATACCAATCAGTTCACGGATTCCATCCAATTGATTTGCTGATTGATTTGAGAAAGAGATATAACTCTTGGATATCTTTCCTTCATTGAGTCTGACTGTCAAGTTGATTATCTTGGAATTATATTGGAGTTAGTCCATACAGATTGCCGAACGAAATATTGGAATTATATTGGAGTTAGTCCTCTATCTTATATGAGTTTGCAAACTGAGTTGGTTAAAGTTCTAAAATCGATTTAGTATGATTTCATACTCATGAACAAATACGTTAATAAATTAAGGAATGCAATCTTTGCAAACTGTGGCTTAATGTTCATGAATTGATTCTTGAATAAGTACTTTGTATAATCATGAATCAAATCCGATTTTGCTTCAATGTGTCTTGTATACTTCTATGAGAATATATACAATTGAACAACTTTATGAGTAACACAATTAGATTTATTTGATTATCATTTGATCTAGAAGTGTTAGATGAATGTGGTTAATACAAAGGTGTTCATATGACTAACTTCGGTTAACTGTTATTGAGCCAACTCAATATACACGTTTAGGTACGGTTACACATATCTAAATGAAGGTATATTTCATTTGTGTGTAACAAACTAAGACCATCTAACGGTGGAGAGATATTGCTTTGGTTTTAAGGAAACTTAGCTTGAATCTTAAATCCGGTTTTCATCTAACGTTGGATATTGATTGCTTTGTTTCTAAGCTATCAAACCTTGATTTGAAGATTATATAAGGGAGAACTCTAGCAACTGGAAAACCTAATCCCCACACTTCTGTGTGATACTAGTTGCGGTAGAGTCGATTCTCCTTTAACCTAGGTTTTTCCTAAAACCATTATAGGTTAACGACTTAAAGACTTCATTGGGATTCTTAAGCCAGACCCAACTATTTTCTCTGTAGTTGTGTGTTCTGATCTTACTTGTTCTATCGTATTGTGTACTATCTTCTCTAAGATTTGCTCGAGATTTATCTCCAATAGGTAAGATATAAAAAGTAATCACAAAGCTCTTCGTCTCATTCTTTGTGATTCCACAATAACTTCTTTTACTACTATATAGTTAAGTTATTGTGAGGTGATTGATATTTCTAGGCTGTTCTTCGGGAATATAAAACCTGATTATCAATTGGTTCATGTTCACCTTGGTTTATCAAAAGACGGAACAAAACTTCATAGGTATATCTATGGGAGACATATTTATCTATCAGAATAAACTTTTCTGTGGGAGACAAATTTGTTTATAAGGCTTCGACTTTGGGTCGTAGCAACTCTTAGTTGTGGGTGAGATCAGCTAAGGGAATCAATTGCGTAGAGTCCTGTTAGGATTCAGAGACGTAAGGAATACGACTGTACCTTAATCGGTGTGAGACCTTGTTAGGGCTCAACTACACTCCAGTCCGAAGTTAACTTGTAGTAGGCTAGTTTTTGTAACGGCTTAATACAGTATGGTGTTCAAATCTGGAATAGGTCCCGAGGTTTTTCTGCATTTGCGGTTTCCTCGTTAACAAAACTTCTGGTGTCTGTGTTATTTCTTTTCCGCATTATATTTGTTTATATCATTGAAATATCACATGTTGTGTATAGTTCAATCAATTGGTAAATCCAACCTTTGGTTGTTGATAGAAATTAATTGACACTTGAACATTGGTCTTTTGTACCGTTCAAGTTATTCTCATACCAATCAGTTCACGGATTCCATCCTGTTGATTTGCTGATTGATTTGAGAAAGAGATTTAACTCTTGGATATCTTTCCTTGATTGAGTCTGACTGTCTAGTTGATTCTCGTGGAATTATATTGGAGTTCGTTACATATTTCCGAACGACATATTGGGTGTGGTTGTTGTACCCCCGCTTTTTCAATTGTTATCAGAGAAGGCAAACATGATAAACCTAATAAGTTTGTGTTTGTTTGATCCTAAAGACTGTCCCTATGGTAAATCACTTTGGGAAACTTGTTCTGTGCATCTGTAATGCACACCAGAAATCCTCAAAGATTGTTCAGAGTTTATTTTTCTCAAGACCTCTGGTCTCTTAAAATAATCTCACATCATCTAAGACATTAGAAATATTAGATGATGAAAAACAATCGAAAGGAAAAAATAAAGATTCCTTTAAAAAGGTTCGTTGCAGGAAATGTGTGAATAAAAGCTCAAGGATATGGAACCTCTCTAGACTTCTTATCAATCTTTTTGAGGAATACTATCGTAATGGATCAATTTACAAAGATCTATTTATGGCTCTTGAAAACGTTTTTAAATCGCTGGAACGACTAATTTTGATTAAGGAAAAGGTTTGTACTGGTAAAAATTCCGATTCTGTTATTCGTGACGAATTGTCAGGTCTTGTCAACAACTCGGTCAAAATCGATAAAAAGGTTCATGCTGATTGTTTTGCAAGTTCCAAATGTCGGAAAAATCCTTTCCTTAATCATAAGAAGAATGAGTCAAAATTTTCAATTAACTCTGAGTATCATCATTACTATGATTATACTTCTGGTACATTTCAAAAATATCGACCAGAGAAGGTGCATGAGGGTTCCTATGCCCATCTAGCCTCTTGGTAATAAGATTGGCTCCACCTCATTTGTATATAACTTAAAATGGGGCAAGTAGCGGTTTGATTAGTTTTGTGTCTTTGTATTATGGGTTAGTTTAGTTTTTGAAATTCTTTTTTCCTTGAAGAAAAACTCATCTGACAGAATTTTTCTGTCCACCTGAGGTTAAATAATGTTTTGTAGTTTTATACTACTTTATTCATCATTGTTAAATTCTCCTCAGTGTGCGAACCTCATGGTTCAAGATGTAGAATTGGAATCATGTTTCCTTTAATGGGTTACCGAATCAGTACGAGTCCAAGCCCACTACCGGGTTTTTAAGGGTTCTAGTACGCGTACCCTTCTTCTTCATCATATCTTTGTCTACGTTCATGAACATGAGCGTCTTTAGGGTTCACGAATCAACTCCATTAAAACCTATTTGGAAGTCTAAAAATGGGGCAAGGGCTGGTTTTCATCTTCAAGGAGCATATCAAGTAAGATCTTCTTTTTCTTATACTCTAAAATTTTAGGGTTCATGAAGAAATTCAATAATGATGATAAGAATTCAAATAAGAAGTCAAAAAATCATATTTATTCTCTTATGGGTATGAACATACTAAGTGATCAAGATTCTATTAGAATTAGATTCATCAATGATTCTAGTAGTAAGACCTCTGAAAAGATTTCTTCTAGTGGTTTCATTCTAGAAAAGAAATTGGAAAAGGAAAGTGGTCATAAAGAAGATTTTATGTGTTTTGAGAAATATAACCTTGGTAACATCTTTAATGGTCTTGGTGAAGGTTTTGACACTCTCACAAGAATCTTTTATGCTAACATCTATGATGTTAATCTTGATGACTTAGAATTCAAGACTATGATAAATAGGAAAATGATTCTAGTTGATAAAGAATTGATTTCAAAGATTACGAAAATTTCATTGGGTAATTTTTGCCTTCCTTAGACCAAGAGGAGAAAGACCATCATGTGAAACCATTTCAAATGGTTTTTGTGGCAAGAATGTTGATTGGATAGAAGGGAAATTTCCTACCCATGTTCTTAGTCTTGCTTTGATGGTTTTCAGAAAACTTGGCATTTCTAATCATTGTCCCTCCACAATTGAGAACTCTCGGTGGAGTCGTGAATTTGCGGAGTTGGTCTATTTCCTTGAATTGGGTGCTCAAAGTCTTGATATTTGTGGATTTATCATTCTTCAAATGGTCTCAATGATGTCATCCAATAAGAAGTTAGGATTTCCATGCTTGATTAGGCAAATATGTAGTGCACATTCCATTTCCCCCATTGGCAACTCTATTGGAACTCCCAAACTTGTTCGTCCTTGTACTTTCAAACGTATGAAGATGAATGCTTAGAAAAGACAAAGATGTGATTCTCTTGACGGTTCTTGTGATCCTACCACCTTGGGTATTCTTCATCAAATTTGCAAGGGTGTTCGTAAGATCAATTCCAAGGTAAAATGTGTGCAAGAACAATTATGTGTGATTGCTACAAAGTTCCCCGAAATCAAGGAAGAAATGGAAAAAGTTCAAGCCTCTTGGATGGATTCCGATGATGAAGATGATAATTAATTTCTCTAACTCTTATCTTTCTTATCTTGTCTATGAAACTTCTTATGAGTATTTATTCTTGTGTTTTTAAGAAGGATAACTAGGGTTTGGAATAACAAATATTGTGATTACACATAGCTATTGCCAATGATTTTCATCTTGCAATGTTTTAGATTTATTTATTTAAATTCTAAATTATTTGGAAGATGATTTTGCAGTATTAATCTTTATGGTTTTATATATTGCAATTTTTTTTATGGGATATGTGTGTTTACGTCCGTGAACTATAAGTATCTCATACATGTCAAAAGTTAAGTCTATTATGTCATTATGGAAATATTGATAAAAGACAGAATGAACTTTTGAATATTCCGCAGTATTGATCTTTCCATGATCCACTTCTATGTGAGAGTAATGTATGGCTCCGTAAGTTTTCTTATGTTGAGCATTTCCGATTAAATTAATCATTAAGGTCCTCTTGTGGTTCATTTATTCGAGTTTTATGGATACAAATTCTTGTTTCATGTGATTTGTTAATGTCCAAAGAAATCCTTCTTTTCTTGTAAAAGTAAGGTCGCTCTTGTTGTTCTTTCGGGAATGACATTTTGTGGGGGAGAGTTCTTAATTGAACTTGTGCTTAATTGCTAAATCTTTGTGGGGAGTGCGGCTGTGGAATATTGTAGGAGTTTTCTTGTATCTTTATAAACTCCTTGATGAATACACTAAGTTTTGACTATGTGAAATCATCGAAACCAAGTTGATATGTTCTCTTTTAGTCATGAATAATCTATTTGAGAATTTCACTATGATCCCGCTAGTTTTCGTACCTTTGCCAATTTATATTGACAAAAAGGGGGAGAATTATTTTGTAGTTCATACTACATACATATAGTTTACGGATCATTATGTAAGGGGGAGTGGTTTTCATTGTGAGACGAAGTATTGACTAAGGGGGAGTGATACATATCACCGTAGTATTATTGTCAAAGTTGTGATACAATTGAACTTTGATGCCGTGGAATAATACTATGACACTGCATAACAATAATTAAGAACAACTGTTTTCTTATTGTAATGGCTACGGATCTTTAACAACAATGATGCTGAGTTGAACACGTTCAGAATCACTGAAGTACTTGGAGTGACGAAGAATTCAAGCAATGTTGAAGAACCAAGAAGATCAAGCATGTTGGATCAGAAGCTACAAAGTTTATTTATTTTGTAATCCATATGTAATTGTCACTAAAATTGACAAAGGGGGAGATTGGTAGAGCACTGCTCGGTCGAACTCGCAAGCGTTGTTATCTCAAGCTTGTTTGTCAAGTTTTTCAAAACTATAAGTCTTGATTTCTAGTCTACTTATAGCTATGTCTCGGATTAGGATAGAATGTGTAGTTGAGCTTTAGACTTCACGGCATTCATCGATTGAAGACGAAGATCTACTGAGGAGAGCTTGGAAGAACTTCATCAACAAAAGGTATGTGGAAACTAAAACTTATCTATCACTCAGAAGTCTATTCTATTCTATCTCCTATTGAGACTAAGTCGTATAGCTATATAGACTTCTACATTATACACATTTAATATTTCGAGATGAGTTTAACTTGCTTATATATTTTTCGAAATATATGTTGGAAGCTTTTTGCTTTAGGTACGTTCATCATTATACTTGACGAGTTTAGTTGGAAACAATTTATTTGTTAGAAACTAAATAAAAAGTCAAAAGATGATCACGTGAAAATTGCATTGAAACATCTTACATGATTTGTGTGAGACAGTCATTTGATGTCGACTCGGAATGTTTCGTATTGATCATCCGATCACTTGAAAATTAGTTATAATCCAATAGTTTGTGTGAGACAGCTATTGTCGTCTTTTAAGGATGTTTCAATGATTAAAATGGGAGTTTAGAATAATTAACCTTTGTCTGGATACATCGCAGTATGCATACCAGTATGCAAACTGTTGTAGTATGATTCAGGTCCGGAAACCTAGTTTGCATACCAGTATGCGAACAGTTTTAACAAGTAAAGTCCGGGAACCAAGTATGCATACCAGTATGCGAACGGTTCTACCTGAGTTAGGTCCGGGACGACAATATGCATACCGGTTTACGAACTTTTGAACAAGACAAAAGTCCGGAACTTAAGTTTGCGTACCCATTTGCAAACTAAGTGGTTAAAGTTCTAAAATCGGTTTAGTATAATTTCATACTCATGAACAAATACATTAATAAATTAAGGAATGCAATCTTTGCAAACCGTGGCTTAAAGTTCATGAATTGATTCTTGTATAAGTACTTTGTACAATCATGAATCAAATCCGATTTTGCTTCAATTGTGTCTTAAATACTTCTATGAGAATATAAACAATTGAACAACTCTATGAGTAACACAATTAGATTCATTTGATTATCATTTGATCTAAAAGTGTTAGATGAATGCAGTTAATACAAAAGTGTTCATATGGCTAACTTCGGTTAATTGTTATTGAGCCAACTCAATATACACGTTTAGGTACGGTTACCCATATCTAAATGAAGGTATATTTCATTTGTGTGTAACAAGCTAAGACAATCTAACGCTGGAGAGATATTTCTTTGGTTTTAAGGAAACTTAGCTTGAATCTTAAATCAGGTTTTCATCTAACAATAAATATTGATTGCTTTGTTTCTAAGCTATCAAAACCTGATTTGATGACTATATAAGGGAGAATTTAGCAACTGGAAAACCTAATCCCCACACTTTTGCGTGATACTAGTTGCGGCTAGAGTCGATTCTCCTTTAACCTAGGTTTTTCCTAAAACCATTATAGGTTAACGACTTAAAGACTTCATTGGGATTCTTAAGCCAGACCAAACTATTTTCTATGTAGTTGTGTGTTCTCATCTTACTTGTTCTATCGTATTGTGTACTATCTTCTCTAAGATTTGCTCGAGATTTATCTCAAATAGGTAAGATATAAAAAGTAATCACAAAGCTCTTCGTCTCATTCTTTGTGATTCCACAATAACTTCTTCTACTACCATATAGTTAATTTATTGTGAGGTGATTGATATTTCTAGGTTATTCTTCGGGAATATAAGACCTGATTATCAATTGGTTCCTGTTCACCTTGATTTATCAAAACACGGAACAAAACTTCATAGGTATATCTGTGGGAGACAGATTTATCTATCAAAATAGACTTTTCTGTAGGAGATAGATTTGTTTACAAGGCTTCGACTTTGGGTCGTAGCAACTCTTAGTTGTGGGTGAGATCAGCTAAGGGAATCAATTACGTAGAGTCCTGTTAGGATTCAGAGACGTAAGGAACGCGACTGTACCTTAATCGGTGTGAGACTTGGTTAGGGCACAACTACATTCTAGTCCGAAGTTAACTTGTAGTAGGCTAGTGTCTGTAGTGGCTTAATACATTGTGGTATTCAAATCCGGACTAGGTCCCGGGTTTTTTTTTGCATTTGGGGTTTCCTCGTTAACAAAACTTCTGGTGTCTATGTTATTTCTTTTCCGCATTATATTTGTTTATATAATTGAAATATCATAGGATGAATTTGGATCCAAATACATCTACGAAGGGTCAATCCACTTCACCAGAACTAGTTTTTTCTCTACCCAAGACTAATTCCTATTCTGGTTCTACATCACAGTTTCAGGATAACACTAATAAGGAACAAGGTGGAATTAATTCTTCTAATTCATAATCAGTTAACCAGGATGATGGTTCAAAGGATAATATCACCAAACTTATCCATCCAAATTCGGAAGAAGAGGTTGATAATTACTTGTCAGCTGCCGTTTCAATAGAAAACTTAGAGAAGATGGAATATGAAGGGGAAAATATGGTGGTAAACCATGACCGACAGGTGAAGGATATCACTTATCAAGAACACATTGCTTTACAGCAAATCAACCCATCTACTATTCAATGGTGGAGCATCATTAAACATCAAGTGGAACCCGAAGTTCGTATTATGTTTGACTCAATCTTACAAAAAAATGTGGCTGCTGGCCCTATTTTGGGAATTAATTTTAAAGGAAATATAGATGAAATGAAAGAGGTTATCATGAACTCAATAAAGCGTCATCTTGATGCTTTTGAAAATGAAAAGAAACAATAAGTTTATCATGGTTTTTGGGTTGCTCTCAATTTTTTAATGAATCATAAGTTTATTTGCTGGGATGTTAGAGGTTTAAATGATTTGAATAGAAGAGATATCATCAAGAGAAAAATTAGAGACTGGAGACCTTCTATTATCGTTTTAGAAGAAACTAAAATTCAGAAATGCAGTGATTTAATCATTTGGCAACTTTGGGATGATAACAACGTTCAGTGGGTTGATGCTCCTTCCCGAGGTCGTTCTGGTGGTCTAATTTGTATGTGGGATTCTAGCAAAGTTAATGTTATTGATACTTTAATTGGATTTCACTCTATTTCTCTTCACTGCAATCTTATTGGAAGTAATTTTGAATGGATGTTCACTGGTGATTACGCTCCATCTAATCCTTCCAACATAAAATATTTATGGAGGGAGTTGGAAGAAGCAAGAGGTCTCTGGAAATATCCCTGGGTTGTTGGTGGTGACTTTAATGAAGTAAGATTTTCTCATATAAGATCTAATGATGGTGAAAGTTCTTATGCTTCTTCGAGTATGGAAAGGTTCAACAGATTCACTTCTTCTCATAAACTCGTTGATTTGCCTTTAATGGGAGATACTTTCACTTGGAATAACAATCAAAGAAACGGCATTCGAAGTAGAATTGACAGATTATTGATATCCCCTGATTGGGAGGCTATGTTCCCAGCTGTTACTCAATCTGCCTTAGCTAGACCTTGCTCTGATCATTGTCCCATTTCTTTGTTGTGTGATGGAGTTGTAAGAGGTCTTGGTCCTTTCCGCTTGAGGTATACTGGTTATCCCATCCTTTTTTTTCTTTTTCTTTTATTGTTCAAAATTGGTGGAACTCTTTTACTTTCTCTGGTAGTGTAGGTTTTGTTTTTAGTAAAGATCTTCAGATATTGAAGAAAAAATTAAGAACTTGGAGCAAAGAAGAATATGGTCACATAGATCGGCAATTGGAGGAGTTGGAACACAAGTTCATTGACCTTGATTTATTAGAAGATACTAACAATGGGCTTACAGAAGCAGAATGGGATGAGAGATTGAAGGCTCCACAAGATTATTGAAAGTTGATTATTCTTCAAACCGACAAATGGAGGATCAGAGCAAAAAGAAAATTCATCAAAAGTAATGATAATAACACTAAGTAATTTCATAGACTTGCTACTGATAGAAGAATAAGGAATTATATTGGCAAGATCAGAGTTAATGGGCAGATGACACAAATGATATTAAAATATATATTGTAGATTTTTTAAAGATAATGTTTCTGAAAGACCTGTTATGGAGGATATGGGCTTCAAAACAATACCCGAAGATGTGCAGGTTTAATTAGAAAAGACTATTGATGAAGAAGAAGTTTTGTGTGCTATTAAGTTGTTGGGGGAAAGACAAGGCTCCAGGCCCAATTGGTTTTTCGGTGATTTTATTTCAGTCTTGCTGGAAGATTATTAAGACTGATTTAATGACAGTTATTGGTGAATTGCAGGATAGAGGTTTTCTTGATTGGAGACTTAAAAACACTTTCATAGCTTTGATTCCTAAGAAAGAAACTGTCGAAGAAATTAAATACCTCGGGCTTATTAGTTTAGTGCATGGATCTTACAAGATTATTGCTAAAGTTTTAGCAGAAAGGTTTAAAGTATCTCTTCCTCATGTTATATCTTCTCAACAATCAGCTTTCATTAAACACAGACAAATCTTAGATGGCGTGCTTATTGCTAATGAGCTGATTGATTCGAGAGTTAGAAGTGGTAAGCAAGACCTCTTATGTAAGATCGACTTTGAGAAAGCCTTTGATAATGTGAGTTGGTCGTTTCTTGACGAAGCTCTTACTAAGATGGGTTATGGAGTTAAATGGAAAAGATGGATTCAGTGTTTTGTGGAGCACGCCAGATTCTCTATGCTTATTAACGGGAGTTCAGAAGGATATTTTAAAAGCAAGAAAGGAATTAGACAAGGAGATCCCCTATCACCTTTTTTTTTATGGTTGTTGGTGAAGCTCTTACTCAATTTATGGTTAAAGCTCGATCTAATGGCATTCTTAATGGTTTTCAGGTTACTCCTTCTGGTACTTCTGTGAGCCATCTGCAGTTTGCAGATGACACTCTCATATTTCTTGATGCAGATGTGGAGCAAGTAAAATTTATTCGAATTCTTTTACTTTGTTTTGAGCTTACTTCTGGTTTAAAGATAAATTTCAACAAGAGTCATATATATGTTGTTGGGGATGTGGGAGATATTAATGAGTTTTGTTCTCTTTTGGGTTGCTACAATGGTGTTCTTCCTACTATTTATTTGGGGCTTCCTTTGGGGGACAAGTATAAGGGCATATCTAAGTGGGATAGGATTGTTGATCGGTTTAATAAAAGACTCGCAGGATAGAAGAAAACCTTACTCTCTCAGGCAGGTAAAATAACACTCATTAATAGTGTTCTCTCAAGCCTGCCAATTTATTATGTGTCTCTTTTTGATATGCCTTGCTCAGTTGCTAACAAATTGGAAAAGCTTATGCGTATTTTTTTTTTGGAATGACAACAATACTAGAAAGAAAATTCATCTTGTTAGATGGAAGGTGATTCATAAGAGGAAAAAACAGGGTGGTCTTGGAATTAAATCATTGAGGTCGATGAATGATGCTTTGATAACCAAGTGGTTATGGGGATACATAAAGGAGGACAATGTGTTGTGGAAAACCATTATTCAAGAAAAATATGGGCATGATGTTATTTCTAGGCTTTCTCAAACTCCAACTGGACCTAATGGTACTTCTATATGGAAGGGGATTATGCAGCGGAAAAGTTTGTTCCTTAAACATATAAAATTTAAAGTGGGCAATGGCTTATCTGCACGATTTTGGGAGGATGCTTGGGAATTTACAGAACCAATTAGTCTTATTTTTCCAAATCTCTACTCTGTTGCTAGATCGAAGAACATGTTGGTAAGTGAAATATTGGCTGATGACTTTGACACTATGGTTAGAAATCTTCTTTTGCCGCGTAGACTGAACTCTGTAGCTACAGGTGAGTTGAACATTATTAAAGATTCCATTCAAAATTTCAATCTTAATGGCACCCAGGATGATGAGATGGAGTGGTTCCATCAAGCAAGGGGATATTTTCTGTTAATTCGAGTTATATGCAGTTGACAACTTCCAGCTCAGTGGACGTGGCTAATGAAAAGTTCTCTTTCATTTGGAAATTAAAAACACCTCTAAAGATTATTTTCTTCCTCTGGTGTTTAAGTCACAACAAAATATCAACAAGGGACAATCTAATTAGAAAGGGGATGAACGTGCCTTCTTGTTTATTTTGTGGTGGTGTTGAGACTCCTGAACACGTTTTTCTCCACTGTCCCGTGGCTATGGAGTTGTGGACTTTTTTCATAAAAGAGCTGAAGTGGTTTTTTATCATTCTTTGTTCAGTTGTTTGTGCTTTTCTTTCGTGGCAGCGCTTTGATGGTTAGAATAGGGACAAAAATCTTTGGAATCTTATTCCTCCTGCGATTCTTTGGTGCATTTGGAAAGAAAGAAATGCTAGAGTTTTTGACGATAAAAGGCGGACAGTTCCCCAAATGATTGATGTTATCAAGTACACTGTATACTCTTGGGCATTAGATTTTGAAGATTTTGCCGATGTTTCTTACCAGCAGGTGATGGAGAATTGGAAAGATATGTATTTTAAGACGCCTTAGTGTAGTTTTGTAGCTTTCATTTCATTTTTTTAATCTTTTTTGTACAGTATTGTTTTTCCTTTTTCTGTACATTCCACCTTGGGTGGTGCATTTGTGTACCCTTTTTTTTTTATCAATGCATTCTTCTTTATCGATCAAAAAAAAAAAAAAAAAACACAGGTTGTGTGTAGTTCAATCAATTGGTAAATCCAACCTTTGGTTATTGATAGAAATTGATTGACACTTGAACATTGGTCTTTGGTACCGTTCAAGTTATTCTCATACCAATCAGTTCACGGATTCCATCCTGTTGATTTGCTGATTGATTTGAGAAAGAGATATAACTCTTGGATATCTTTCCTTGATCGAGTCTGACTGTCTAGTTGATTCTCTTGGAATTATATTGGATTTAGTCCATACAGTTTGCCGAACGAAATATTGGTTGTGGTTGTTGTACCCCCGCTTTTTCAATATTAATTGATTGCGAATCTAGAGTTTGATTATTTCGGTAGTCAAAATTTAGATTGATCTAACCAGACAAAGGAGTTAATTATTAGATTAAACAGAAGATCCTTTTTCAATGACTCGTTAATATCTTATTACCAAGATTGAATAGAGTGGTTACCAAACAGATTTATCCTTTACTGTTTGGAATACAATCAAAAGGATTGGTGATTCACGTGCGTGACTCTAGAAGCTGAAGGCGCAGGGATACTAAGGAAACTAAGTAGCTAGGGGTAGTCTACTTGGTCTTAACTATACGAAGTTGGTATTAGATTTTGTATAGCGGCTTAATTCTAAGAGTACTCAAAACTGGACTAGGTCCCTGGGTTTTTCTACATTTGCGGTTTCTTCGTTAACAAAATCTTGCCGGTCATTTACTTTATTTCCGCATTATAATTAATTAAAATGCACACGTACGTTAATCATAGTCACTTGATATTGATCATATAGAGTTTCGGTTTAACACCTGATGTAGGACATCTTCCTATAAAGTGTCAACTATTATAGTTGATCCCTTTTCGTTTGTATCAACAATGATTGTTGATCCCTTACGTCTGTTTCAGTTTACTTGCTCTGCAAGTCCTTTACTTTCCTAGTTTAGGTAGAATTCATTTTTATTTCTTTTAGTCGGTTCTTGTAGAACCTATATAAAGGCTATGCCTTCTTGTTTAGAATACACAATCTTATTATCAATATTATTATCAATTCAATTATCTATTTTACAAACCTTAGAATCTGTATCCTAGAATCAGATTTTATTAAGTTTCTGACGAAACTTAAACTATCTTCACAACCTCTGCAACTAGTTTGCTTCTATCCCTATCAGTGCTACACTAGTTGGTATCAGATACAAAGTTTTTAGATTTTTATCTAAAGACAGATCCTTCGCTTCCGCAACTCAAACCCTATACAAAAAAAAAAATACAAAAAAAAACAACCACCCTAGTTTTCTTATTTCCGTTTTTGATCATGAAGGCAGTACCTATGTAAGATCTTTTGCAGCTTAGACTAGAATTATCAACAAGTATTCAAAAATATAACGAGAAAATAATGAAGCTTCGTCGTTTGGTTTATCCTCGTGTAGAAGATGAAAGGAAACTAAATAGGCTTTATTGTGTCAGAGAAGATGAAAAGCAAAGATTGGAGAAGCTTGAAAATTATCTGATTACTATCGCTCAACGTGAAAGGGCTGAAACTGAACGTGAAAAACGTGAAAAGTTTAAGATTGCTTTGGCTAAAGCTAAACGTAGTTGTCCACTTCTTTGGGCCAAACTTTCCGGTAAAGAAGTACAACAAAATTCATCGTCTTCTAATGTTTCTGTAGCTGTTTCGACTACCTCAGTTAACAAAGACGAGATGGAAGTTGCAGTTCCAAAGGAAGCGAACGTTGTTTCTAAAGAAGAGGATGGAAATCAGGTAGACAAAGCTTCGTTTGCTTCTCAAGAGAATATGGATAGACCAGCTACGAGGGAAGACCTTGCTGATATGTACAAATCTTTGGGATTAGAATATAAAGGTATGCCAGAGTTGTTTGATCATAAAGCAGAAGAGCATAAAGAAGAACATCTGGTCGACGACGATGAGCAATCCCATAACGATAAAGATGTTTCTATTACACCTGTTAGTGAAGAAAAGAACGTTGTCTCTAAAGAAGAAAAAGAAAATCAAGTAGACAAAGCTCGACTTATTTCTAAAGAGATTAATAATAAACCAATTACAAGAGCACAATTTGAAGATTTTGTGGAATGTTTTAGACAGTTCAATGAGGTTCCGTTTGAACCAGTTATTATTATAAAGGTTACTTCTGAAAAGAGCAAAGAAGACCAAGAGGATCCTTTTCTTACTAAACAAAATCATCTCAAGGTTTCGCATGATTCACAGGAGTTTAATGATTCATCGTCAACTCACACGGATTCGACGTCATCTGAGGACAATGGAATTGTTTCCGTTACTTCTGTTGGTCAAGATTGTATTGGGTCTACTAATGAGAAGAACGAAGTACCGCATGTTTCTCAAGAACTTATTGGTAAGTCTTCGGATCTTAGTTTGATAACTTCTGATATTGATATGCATGTTTTATCTATTGTTCATAATACTCAAGCTTTTGATCAAGTGGATACACGAATGGTATTGCATGCAAACCCTAACAAGGTTCAACTGATGGAAATAACCCAGCAGAATTTTTTTGTGTTATCTGATGTGAGTGAACAACTATCTCTGAAATATATTTTTATTGAAGATTTTATTGGTAGACAAGTTTTAGCTAAAAGGTTATTGTCGGATTTGAAAAGCTTCATATGCATTGTACAATCCGGTGATAAGATTTGCATTGAAGAGACGTTTGTAGAATGGTCTACACCAAAAGGTATAGGATGGAGTTTTCCTAAAGTCTTTTCTACCACAGTAACGGCATCACAGTATAATGTTCAAAGAAGTACACTTAGCATTGGATCTAATGTTCGTGATACTAATGGATTAGAAGTGATTATAGCTGCAGGATCATTACAAGGAGACAAACATCTTTTAAACGATACTGAACTGATTATAATTCAAGATGATGCGAGCTGGCCTTTGAAGACAATTCAAGTTGTTTTTAAGTTTTGGTATAACAACTGCAACATCTTTTCTTTGAAATTTCGTGGAGAGTCTCTTTGGCTAATTTCAGTGGCTGCTAGCAGTAAGAGTCCGAATTTGAGTGTGTATAGAGAGGCACTGATAATGGATCCATGGTGCCAAGCTGATTGTCGTACCGAGTTCAAGGAAGTTGATATTTTGCTGCCACAAAAGTTAGTAGTTTTTAATACTGTTCACTACTACAGCAGCGCGTGGCTAAATGTCACCATAGACGATGACTTTCATTATGCTGCTGATGCACTTAAGTTGGTTTGTTTAACAAGTGATATCGACAAGTTTTTCATTAGTAGAACTTTGAAGTCCTGTATAAAGGCTATGAGCTTTTGTTCTGATGGAGGTCAAAGGAACCCACTAGTTTGTGCACACACTAACTTAAAGGAGCTACCGGACGAGATTATCACACAGCTTAACTTTACAATGAAACAAGTAATGGGAGTTACTGTTGACTACTCAATTCTGATTAATTTGAAACGTCTGTATAAATTCCATTTGTGGAATAACGAAGGTCACCAGCTTGGAGAAAATTTTGAGAAATGGGATTATAGGAATGTTATTGCCAAGAATCAGCTGCAGAAAGAACGAGGAATGGATGGAAGAGAATTAATATTGCATACTTCACATCATAAATGGGACTCCGATTTAAAGCTGGTCGATGTCATGGAAACTGATGCTGTATTCAAATACGATGCTCGTAATCTCTATGGAACCACATATGTTACACACTGGAAACGTAATACCAAAAAGTTTCGAGTTAGTTGTATCAATATACTAATTTCTACTACACATATGATGGATGCTCACGCTCACCGAAATCTTACACCTGCCGTGGAAAATCACTGTATTGATCAAGGGAGTGTGTATATTCGAACTGATGGTAGCATGAAGGATGGTAGCATGAAGGAATACCTTCCAATATTTTTCGAGCTCTCTTCGCCAATCCTAGTGCATTCTGTGAAAATTCTACTCTTCTTCGTTATTGGAATATGGTACATCTTCCTGGAGTTTTTGTGTACATACCAACCTTGGAAGAAAGGGCCGAAGAGAACATCTTACTTTGGAGATATATTTTCGCATCTAGATGCAATACATGGCTCAACTGCCACTGGAAGATTAATATTAGGATTGACGGTAAAACGCGATTTTAAGCAAGCTACATGGGAGCCTGGAGGGAAATCTCCATTTATTATGTTTGATAATGGTGTTGTCGATGAAGAGCTAGCTGTTAATACTTCCCACTTAGACCCCTCTGGAAAATTTCAGAAGGTATTCCATGAAGGACAAAAGCTTAAGGAAATTGTCACCTCATCGTCACAAAGGTTGGTGATTTTTGAGAACTCTATACGAAAAGTTCATTACTCTTTTGGTTATAAATCGATAGCAAGAACAGAAATAATTTGGATCAACTGCGCACGAGTGAACGTCGCCATGGAATTCTTTGGTGTTGGTGCAGGTCTTGACAGTCACGTGAACAAAGCTGCATTTATTGGATCCACTACAGCTGAGATGACAACATTTGATTTGTTAGCATACGGGAATCCAACTATTCTTTTTGATTTTGTTTCTTTGGATGACGTTGATAATTACTATGAAAGAGGAAAGGTGGCATCAAAGGTAACTAAACAACCTGTAGCGGAAGAAGAACTTATTATTCCGTTGTCTCCATATTGGATGGACCTACTACTAAACAAAACAAGTATTCTTCTTCCAAAACTAGAGTATGGCATGTATACTGTGACTATCCGTTTTGTTCCAGTTTTACATACAACACCTTGGTTCAGGGATAAGTCCAGTGCACTTGATGCGAAAGACGAGAAAGCGTTTCTAGAATTTTTGAGCCCGGGTAATGTGTATAATATTTTACAACTAGCAGCAACCATCGGGGACACTAAACTTGTGAAGGAGCTGGTGGAGAACATCTCCGAAATGGTGCAAACACGTTGGTCCATTAATGATAAGCAATCTGTGCCATGCATACTTGTTATAACAAGTAATTTGATGGGAAAGAAGGAGGTAGTGGAGTATCCTACTCTACTGATATTTTTGATAGAGGAATTCCAAAATTCAGTCTCTATTAAGTTGATGTTTTCATCAACACCAACTACTGCATTATTTGTTGGACAATTACTAGATTACACAGTTGACGCAAGGCGTTACATCGAATTTAGAAGACTTGGTTGGGAGATATTATTTCGAAACAAAAATGTTGATACTGAAGCCAAAAAGATATTTTTGGACCAGAGAAGGAATGAGTCAATTGTTTATGTTTTAAAAGGAGTCGCTTAGAAGTTGGAAGACACACATGCTTTACTCATGGAAGTCGTTGCTGACATGATTTTCATTACCGCTACCAATGACTTGAATTTTGTGTTTGACCGTGGAAAAATTAAACACACATCTTGTGATGCTTTGAGGAATTTTTTTAGAGCTATGACTTTTGTCTTTGATCGTGGTAAGCCAGTAAACGTGACATCTACATTTTTCATGTAGGAAAAGAACTCGTATTCCTTAATAACAGCTCGAAGTCTAGAGCAATATATGGAGAGAATGAAGTTTTTCTTATTAGCTAACTCGAGGGCGAGTTTCTTTCAAGAAGGGGGACTGATGTAGGACATCTTCCTATAACGGGTCAACTATTATAGTTGATCCCTTTTCGTTTGTATCAACAATGATTGTTGATCCCTTACGTCTGTTTTAGTTTACTTGCTCTGCAAGTCCTTTACTTTCCTAGTTTAGGTAGAATTCTTTTTTCTTTCTTTTAGTCGGTTCTTGTAGAACCTATATGAAGGCTATGCCTTCTTGTTTATAATACACAATATTATTATCAATTCAATTATCTATTTTACAAACCTTAGAATCTGTATCTTAGAATCAGATTTTATTAAGTTTCTGACGAAACTTAAACTATCTTCACAACCTCTGCAACTAGTTTGCTTCCATCCCTATCTGTGCTACACTAACACCGTACCTATTATCAAGTGATCACTTTGTTGTCGTATTGTCTCGATTTCATATCCATAGATGATCACACAAAGTGAATACCATAGTTGTCGTATTGTCTCAAATTTTTCCATAGACGATCACACTTGGTATCGGACTTATATGTTGATATTCGAAAGATTGTGGTGTATTTGGGTACCCTCGTCTTTTTAATTGGTATCAGAGCAGGCAAACACGAAAAGATCTAACAATCTGTGTTTGGTGAGATCCAACCTATAAGATTTGAATCTAATGGTTGATTCAGTTAACGTATTGGCAGGATTTGATAACTTCAAAGTCTCTCAGTGGAAGACTCTTTTGAAGGAAACAATACTCTTGTTCCTAAGTGTCTTAGGAATATGGATTTTTTCTATGTATGTCTCAGATGACTTACATACACTATCGACAGTCATAGAATTGTATCTCATCAGATTTATTACTAGTTGGTGTAGTAACATTGATACAAACTTCTATGTGATATAATTTATGTCAATCTTGAAAGTGTATAAGATTTCTCAAACGATTTTCCTAATAGTGACTCATGACTATTCTTGTGAAAAATCTGAAATCTTAAACATAGTTTGGTTGTCTCTTCCAAATGAATGTATACACGGTTACAGGACTAAAACTGTCAGGATTTCTCTAAACAGACTAAACTTTTGGAATTCTTCTAATTTTGTAAAGGATAATCTCTCTGTTAATAACAATTTTAACAAATGATTGCTTCATACTCCACATAACTGTTTCAGTGAAGCAAGTGATCTTTTAAAAATTTATTAGAGCTCTAATTCTAAAGATATCTTCTGGAAGTATCTTGTTATGATCATTTTTGTCCCCTCACATATTGGAAAATTCATGGATTATAATCAGATATAGGCCTACTTTTCAACCCGAAAGACAACCATAGGCCCATTTTTTTTAACTTTGCAAATCTAGGCCTCCATCCATGTTTCCATCCAAATCCGTTACTTTTGTCAATTTCTCGGTCAATTTCTCCTCAGATGAGATGAGTTAATAATGCACACTTTACCCTTATACCCTTATAAATATGGAGGTGGACGTTTGATCTGAAATTAGTGTAGATATCGGAAATAATCAATGGCTTAGATTAAATGAAATTGAAAGTCGCCACATGTTGCAAGGTTGAGTATGAAACTCATCTGTGTCAATCTCAATGAAAGTCAACGGATTAGATTAGACAAAATGATAGTGGCACGTGTATTTTTGTTGTACACACATCTTATAAGAGCACATCTCTATGAGATCCAACGTAATCACCGGCGACACCATCTTATTTAGATGCATGCTCTGATAGATGTGCTCACATTTGCCTCTCTTCTTCATAAGCACCAGCATCACCATCTTCTTCACATAAACACCGGCAACACCATGTTCTTCAGATTCAGATAATGTCTACCACGTCCCTTCAGTTCAGCACCACCCCCACTCATTCCACTACCAGTACAACGACCATCACCACTGTTTCCTTCTTCTTCATCCCCTATTACATCTAATAATGATAAATACAAAAAAAATTGTTCATTTTTTTATAAGTTTCGATCAAAATTAATGAGTATCTGGAGAAATTAGTGATTATTTTCCTACTTAAGCTTCAGTTTTTCTTGAATTTTAGCTAAATTGAAAACTTAGGGTTTCATAAGTTTGGGGATTTTAGTGGGTGTTTTAGAAATTGTGTTGAAATATAACAATTGATACTCTGATATGAATTGGGTTTTCTTCCGTTTCGAGTTTTGTCACTCTAATTTGTGTTACCAATGTTTCAAGAAGCAAATTTGGTTGGACTCGGATGGGTTTATGATGGAGGAAGACTTTAATAGGTTTTGTTGGCCGGAAATTCAATTGGAGTGGTTGTGGTTGTTGTTGAGTTTGTTGTAACAGATGGTTGAGGAATTTGTTGTGGTTTAAACAGATAAAGATGAAACTGCTGCTGGTGGTGATGAATTAATGTGTATGAATTGAATTACAAGGAAATAGAGAATTTGTTCATTCCAAGAAATGAGAAAACAGATGGTGAATGATGTTGATATGGTGGTACAAAAGAAGAGTTAAAGTCTGTGGTTATTGAGTCTCGGAGATTTGAGTTGAAGAGGAATTTGTAATGGATGATCTTAAAGACATAGAAGAATTTATGGATACTGTGGTTTGGTTATGAATTTAGGGGTGCAATTGGTGATGGTATTGGATGGAAGTCTTGAGAAGAAGCAGCACAAATGGCTCAAGAATGGTGGTGATGACGTTGCTGCTAATGCTGAGTAGAACTGGTGTCATGGGTTTTTGTGTTGTTGATTTTGAGCAGGTGTCAAGGAGCTACAGAAGTTGGTGATGGAATTGTGGGTTCCGATGCCTACCTTGCCTTAACCAATTTGTGAACTGCGAAACTGTTATCAGTGGCATCAAAATCGACAACCACGTCTTCATCTTCAATATTCGCTAACAAATCACTTACAACTTTTGAGTCTATTGATGATCTGGTTTTACCTTCCAAGAAGTCTGTTGGATTGTACGAATGCGCATTCTATCTCGTAACCTCTCTATAAAATATGCGCATCTTGAGTTTTCATCCCAAAACTTGTCACTAAGTTCATCGGTGAGAGTTACATCTACTTCAATGTCCTTCGTTGTTGCAATCTCCTCGAGCCGAACACCATAGCATAATAAAGAAACGATGGTTCTTATATCAGTTTCAGATACGTCTTGTCGTTTGTATTTATTGTTGGCTATGAGCGTGTTTCTGAGACTGGTGTTTTGCAGTCAGTTAGCCATGGGTGATAAGATGAGAAGGATAAGGGTTATGAACTCAAAGAAGTGAACAGGGAAGTATGGCTGGACTGAGTTAACGATGAAACTCAGTGATTGGGACTGAGTTAATGATGAAACTCAATGATTTGAGGGCTTAAAAGTATATTTACCCTATACTAACAGTGCCAAAAAGGTGGACAACCACCGTTAGCCGTTTTTTCAATAAAACGGTCAAAACCGGCCTAGATTTGAAAAGTTCAAAAAAACGGGCTTATGGTTGTAACCCTAAAAATAACAGGCCTATATATGTTTTTCACTCAAAATTCATTTGTTTTCCAGAAAACCTATATGGTTTCAGAAAATATTATCAGATCTTGATAATAAAAGAAAAGATAAATATTCGGTCATGAATATAGAATTAATCCATGAAAAAGATCCGGTCCAAGAAGAAGAATTGTTTTTCCAAAAGAAAATTAATTTTCGGAAATCAAGTTTGTTTCCACTCAGACGAATATTTTTTAATATTCGATTTCCTAAACTTAGTCAAGCCGGGAAGAAGTTTACCTTAAAAGGAAATACTTTTCTATATTTTTCACAAACAATTTTGAGGAAAACTTCGGAATAAGAGCTAAGGTTTTCAGTACAACTTCACTCTACTAGAAAAAATGGTGAAAAGGAAATCAAGTGAGAAAAATTATGATCCAGACAATGATCTCATTCCCTACAATCAGATTGAGAAGATCAGGTTTTCGCACATAATCAAAGATCAACATGAGCTCACTAACTTCATTGATAGTACATGTTTTGATAAATATCAACTTCTCAAAGGGATGGAATTCAATGCTGAAAAGAGATTTGTCTCAGAAGTTTAGGATGCTGGTTATGTGAAGTTTGTTCAAGATCGATACTACGGAAAAAAAAATGATTTTGAGAAATATTCATCTGATGTGTTAAGAATCTTTTATGCTAATATTCAAAATATTGATCATAAGAAGCTTACTTTTGTCACACTTGTTGGATGTCATCTTCTTTATGTTGATCGAAAGATGATTTCAAATATTATCAAGTACAACGAGAATCGTAATCATATGATTACCGGTTTTGAAATTGATCACGATACCATTTCAACTCGTCTCATCGGAAAAAGGATCAACTGGGAAAAGGGAGATTTCCAACCAAAGATATACCTCTTTATGTGAGGGTTTTCGAAAAGCTTGTTATTGCAACCATTTATGCAAGTACAAGAGACAAGCCTGACTGGGAAAGAGAGTTTGCAGAATTTGTCTACTTTATATTAGAAGATGATAAACAACTTGATCTCTGCGGAATAATCATAGATCAGATGATTAAGATTTATGAAAGCTCCTCCTCTCCTATCTCAAAGGAAATCTTGGGTATCCCTGCCTTATCACTAAGCTTTGTGAAACTGCTTTAGGTGATAATTTTACTGATATGCAATTTACTAAAGCTGTTACTAAGGGAACCATAAATCAAATGGTTGGTGGACAAAACAAAGGGAAACTTATTGACTTGTCCTCTCGGGCCCCTGAAACTGATGATCCTCTTTTCCCCATCCCACACATTGGTAGACAATTAAAGTGTATTAAAAACAGTTAGCCTTTGCTGCTCGAAATGATCCAGAAAATCTACAAGGCATCTTGAAAATTGATACAGAGTTTTGGAGAGGTGAAGGATATCAAGGAACTACTCTGGAAGACGAGTATCAACGATTATCCAAAAATAAGGAGTAATCTATCTCTTATTTAGATAATAGACATCAAGTTGTTGATTTACTTCGATATTTGTATAAGGTTTATTTGAATAAAACTATCTATTTATGAATGAATAAAATTTTATTTTATAATCTTTGTTTCATTATTTGATAGTTTTCAATTGCATAACATGTGTAAATATTTTTTTTTTCGGTTATGAGATGCTAGTTTCGGTTTTTATTAACCTAAAAATATTCGATCTCATATTGTGTGGCCCTTATGATTTGTGTGGCTTTTTGATTTAGCGAGATTAAGTTCTAGCCCTTGTTGGTAGGCTTTATCAAAGGATCATAAGGTGTTTCGATTGAAAATCATGTGTGAAAGTCACAATATGTTGATAATCAATTTATGTTTACATAAGTTGTGTTTAGCATAACATATGTGTTCCGGGTTTAAACTTTTGCTATTGGCACGCATTAGTTAAACCGATTCAACCTTTCTCTGGTAAAGGTTGCTTTTGTTGTTGTTCTTTTGTTCTTAAAAGAGGATGACAACACACTGAGGGAGAGTTCTTATTTGAACTTGTGCTTAAACGATATATCTTTCTGGAGAGAAGTGGCTTCGGAACTTGAGGTAACAATTTTTATTGTTAGTTAATCGTTTTTCCTATTTAAGAAAAGCTTGAGTTTATTGCATATATTTTGCTTTTGCTTAACAAAATGTCGGTACAATTGATATATTCCATTATGCTGTATGGATTGATTATTGTGATTTAATTGTTTCCGGTTAAGAAAAATCGTGTCAATTTATTTGCCTTATGATTTGGTATCTTCTTTACTGTTTAGTATCAAGTGTTTTTGCTTAACGAAATTCGGTGCAATTGCGGTGCTTATATTGGTTATATTTATTTCAATTGCTTCCGGTTAAGAGAAACTATAACAAGTCAACTCTTTTGGTTTGTTTCTATTGTTTTTGACTTAACCAAATTACGGCGTCATTTGTTTAGTCTATTTGATTCCAGATAAGAGAAACTAAGTTAATTCCGATCTTAGTTAGACTTATCAATTGGAGGATTCGGTTATTCAAGTCTAATCTAATTCCTTGACAAGAAAAGCTAGTTAACTAACCTAGTGTTTGTCTTGTCTAAAGGAAAAGGTCTAAGTTGTTTTACGGAATAATTAGAGCCTGATAAGAGAAATAGAGTTAATTCTGATCTTTATTTGAGTCTTGTCAAAATAAGCGATTAGACATACACAATCGGTTCGACAAAAAAATTAAGTTATCTTAGTCAATTTGTCGGACTAAAAGGGAAAGTTGCTTCGAGCAATTGTTTCCTTGATAGCATACTAAAGCTAGATTACTTTTGTAGTTTCGGTTTTAGTATTGGTTATCTAAAATGGCATGTGAAACCTGAAAACACTGGGGGTACCAAGATACACCACCAACTTTTTCTTAGGAAATCTGTATGGACAAATTCAACACAACTCCGAGAGTAAAACTCAATCAAAGAAAGTGCCTAGAGTTATCTCTCTCTCTCTCTCTCTTTTGTTGTTAGAACGTTTACAGAATTGAATCCGTGAACCTAATTACAAAGAGAGTTCTTGGACGGTACCAAAGACCAATGTCCAAGGATCAATCAAATCTTTTTCAACTAACAAGGTTGGACCTAGCTAGTGTGATTGATCATCGCACACCCTGTGATATTTCAATTATAAAGATAAAAAATATAATGCGGAAAAAGAAATAACACAGACACCATAAGTTTTGTTAACGAAGAAACCGCAAATGCAGAAAAACCCTGGGACCTAGTCCTGATTGAACACCAAATTGTATTAAGCCGCTAGAGACACTAACCTACTACCAATTAACTTCTGTCTGGAATGTAGTTGAGCCCGAACTCATTCTCCCACTGATTCAGGTACAATCGTGCTCCTTACTCCTCTTGAATCTCAGCTGGACTCTACGCAATTGATTCCCTTAGACGATCTCACCCACGACTAAGAGTTGCTTCAAATCAATTGAAGACTTTAAACCAAATATGCCTCCCACAAATTAAGCATATATTTGATTTCCTGATTTACGATCTAAACAGACGATAAGATCAAATGATAGATCCAGGTGATGGAAATCGATAGCAACTTAGACAAAACTCTAGTTATCCTCAAAATCCGGACTTATGCAACCCTAAGTGCAGCCTAGATTATTATTCACCTCACAAGTATAAAACTTGTGGAATCAACAAAGTATGAGACAAAGAAACTTTGTTGGTCACTATCTATCCTGATTGACGGAGCAAAGCTCTACAAACAATCAAGATCAGGATACTCAAGTTATCAAGATAAAAGATAACTGGACCTGGCTTCATGAATCCCAATGAAGTCTTTGTAGTCGCTAAACTCTAAAAGGGTTTCTGGAGAGGACTACTCTAGATACAACTAGGACACACCAAAAAGTAGTGTCAGGATTCAAAGATCCCAGTTTCCAAGAGTTCCCCTTATATAGACTTCAAAGTCTAGGTTGCTTTAGGTTTAAGCTAAGATAGTTTTGGAACCAAGCAAACAATATTCACCGTCAAATGAAAACTTTGAATATTATTCACATATACAAGATATACATTATGGTTAGTGATGAGTGCCAAATAATGCATAATTCTATATCGTTTTACTGGCAATTATCTCATCTTTTGTGCTTTAAATCCCCATATTATCCCAAATTCTATATTTTCATTGTTTTCAAGAATAAATACTTTTACTAATTAATTTTGTGTTTTTAGGTAGTAAAATAAAGCTTGGATGCTTAGAGAAGAAAAAGGAGAGGGAAATTGGTGGCCAGAGGCAGAAATCAAGAACTCCGCTGAAAGGTTGAGAGAAGTGTAGAAGAAATATCGCACAAAAAGGCTGGCTAGAATCCTCTTGCACTCTGGCTGCAATCCGCTTGCAAGAACCGAAAAGTGGGCTTGATAGAAGACAAGGTCTTATAAGATTCAAGATATCCAAAACCACTTCCATCTCCAAACATCAATCCTGATGCTCCTGCCTAACATCCAGCAACACCTCCACCCGGTACATCAAGCTTGATGCGAACGTTCCATACTCTAGCCACCCCTCTTTCTCCCCAAAATCGATCAGAAGCAAATATCTTCTCCATTTCTTCCATTCTCCTACGGTACCAGCACCAGAACCATCAATTCCTCCTCCAAATCCATGTCCCCGACCATCTCTGCTCTCAACCAACTCCATAAACACAATCAAACTCCTAATCTCTATCTCTCTCCATCCCATCTTCTCCTTTATAAAAAACATTAACCCTAGAAGTTAGGATTGAGAGAGATAAAATTAGAGTTAGCTTCCATAGCTGGAAAACTAGGCTTGCAGAGATGAGTTGCAGATATAAACTGTCAGAGAAACTCGTTTTGGTGAGTGGGTCTTTATCAATTATTGAATTGAAGCTGAATTGAGAGATTTTCATGTATAAATAGAGATGAGAATTGTGATGTAAAACTCATGCCCGGATTAGACGGTGCACCAAGCAGTAGATTTATTTTCAGTATTATCATCATGTTCTAATTTAATAACTAGGGTTTAGATGAAACCATTAATCTATTGCTAAGTTTGATTCATGTTTTGATATTGTTCTTGTTGTGCTTTATTGTTTAGGATAGATTTAATCTAAACACTTCATCATTTTACTTTCACACTGTATGTCATGCATCCATTGTAGTTAGAATACTTCTATGTTGAATGTGTTGCAACTCGTGCTTGACAGAGTGTTGTTTGATCCTTTGACTAGTTGTGCCTTAATCAGACAGTTAGTACTTCGGAGGGACACCTTAGTTGCAATATGTATATATAATATTGCCAATACCATTAATAAATAATATTGCAAATACCGCTAATAATCTATAGATAGTTAATGCACGGCCTCCCGTTCTATTAAGTAATATTGATAATCCCACTAATACGACTTAGCGAGAAGCTGTGGGGAATCACAGACACTTCTCGTAGGGGAACTATACCAAACACATCACACCGCATAACAATCATAATTTCCGAAATTACTAATAAGACTATACGACAATTGAACAATCAAGCATAATATGCATATGTCTATCTTTCCCCGTACATCAATATGTATATATAATTAATACACGGCCTCCCGTGCTATTTAAGTAATATTGCAAATACCGCTAATAATCTATAGATAATTAATGTGTTAGAGCACTGCTCGGTCGAACTCGCAAGCGTTGCTATCTCAAGCTTGTTTGTCAATGTTAGTGATCAAAACTATAAGTCTTGATTTCTAGTCTACTTATAATGTCTCAGACTAGGATAGATTGTGTAGTTGAGAATTAGACTTCACGGCGTTCATCAATTGAAGACGAAGAACTACTAAGGAGAGCTTGTGGAACTTCATCAACAAAAGGTATGTGGAGACTAAAACTCATCTATCACTTGGAAAGTCTATTTCTACTCTATCTCCTATATTGAGACAAAAGTTGTATTACTATAGTTTTCGATTATACACATTTGAGATTTCGAGCTGAGTTTAACTCGCTTACATATTTCTCGAAATATGTGTTGGTAAGCTTTCACTTCAACCAAGTTCATCTTATATTCTTGACGAAAGTCAAAAGATGATCATGTGAAAATCGCCGAGTAACATATAACATGGTTTGTGTGATACAATCATTTGATGTAGACTTGGATGTTTCGTAATGATTATTTAAATAACTTAAAAATTGCTTTGATGTTAATAGTGTCTGAAAAATCCTCTAAGAAAGTTTCAATGATTGAAATAAGAGTTTAGAACACTTAACAAACATTAGATTATAAACATATTGTTCACTCTTGCATATGTGTGATCCATGTCAGGGAACCATAGTATGCATACCCGTATGCGTACCTGTTGGTTTGAGAAGTCTGGGAACCTAAGTGCGCGTACCCCTACACATACTGGCGTAAGGTTTGTGACCGGAAATTTCTGCTGGGTTTGGAGGTATGCGTACCCGTTCGCAAACTGGCGAAAACCAAACTTGGTCCGGCTATTTCAAGTATGCGTACCCGTTTGCATACTTGAATGGTTAAAGTTCTAAAATCGGTTGTAACATAAACAAATACATTTATATAATAAGGAATGCTTCTTTGCAAACCGTGGCTATAATGTTCATGAATTGATTCGAGTGAATCAAACCGATTTTGCTTCAATTTTGTTCTTGTATACTTCTATGAGAATATAGCAATTGAACAACTCTTTAACTAGTTTCATTTGAGTCATTTGAACTAGTTATGGTTAATATGAATAAGGTTGATATGAGAGTGTTCATATAGATAACCTCGGTTAACTACTGTTGAGACAACATGGTGTACACATTTAGGTACGGTTACATAAACCTAATTGAGGGTACATTTCATTTGTGTATAACAAGCTAAGTTCGATCTAACGGTTGAAAGATATTAGCTTGTATCTAATCAGGTTTTCATCTAACGGTGAATATTGAATGCTTTGTTACCAAGGTAACTTAGATTGCAAACCCTGATTTGAAAACTATATAAAGGAGAAATCTAGCAGCTGGGAAACCTAATCCCCACACCTCATGTGATACTAGTTGCGACTAGAGTCGATTCTCCTTTAACCTTAGGTTTATCACGAAACCCTGTAAGTTAACGACTTAGAAACTTCATTGGGATTATGAAGCCAGACCCAACTATTTTCTCTGTAGTTGCGTTTTCTGATCTTGCTCTGTTCTATCGTATTGAGTACTATCTTCTCTAAGATTTTCTCGAGATTTAATCTCCGATAGGCAAGATTAAAAGTAGTCACAAGCATCTTCGTCTCATCGTTTGTGATTCCACAATATCTTGTTTCGCTACTATACGATTAAGATTATTGTGAGGTGATTGATAATACTATGCTATTATTCGGGAATATAAGTCTGGTTTATCAATTGGTTCCTGTGCACATTGATTTAATTATCAAAAGACGGAACAAAACTCGTAGGTATTTCTGTGGGAGAAAAATTTATCTATTCCAATGGACTTTTCTGTGTGAGACAGATTTGTTTATCAAGTCTTCGAATTTGGGTCGTAGCAACTCTTAGTTGTGAGTGAGATCAGCTAAGGGAATCAAGTGCGCAAAATCCTGATGGGGTTCAGAGACGTAAGGAGCGCAACTGTACCTTGATCAGTGTGAGATTTATTAGGGCTCAACTACATTCAAGTCCGAAGTTAATTGGTAGTAGACTAGTGTTTGTAGCGGCTTAATACAGTGTGGTGTTCAAAGCTGGACTAGGTCCCGGGGTTTTTCTGCATTTGCGTTTTTCCTCGTTAACAAAATTCTGGTGTCTGTGTTATTTCTTTTCCGCATTATATTTTGTTATATAATTGAAATATCACAGGTTGTGCATTTTATCGATCAATTTGTAAATCAAACCTTTGGTTGTTGATTGAAATTGATTGATCCTTGAACATTGGTCTTTGGTACCATTCAAGTTATTTTTCTTATATTCAATCGGGCTCGCAAATTCCTATTTGTTGATTGCGGATTGAATTGAGAAATAGAGATATAAAACTCTTTGATATACTTTTCTCTAGATTGAGTCTGACTGTCTAGTTGATTCTCTTGAAAGTATATTGGAGTTTGTCTATTCAGATTGCTGAACGAAATATTGGGTGTGGTTGTTGTACCCCCGCTTTTTCAATTGGTATCAGAGCAGGCAAACACGTTTAAGACCTTATAAGTCTGTGTTTATAGCGATCTGAATATGGACAGAAATGCTATCTCTATAAACGTACCACCAGTCTTCGATGGCTCAAATTACTTTTGGTGGAAATTTTTTATGCGTGCCTTTCTTCAAGCGCGTAATTTTCAATCATGGGTTTATGTTGTTAATGGATATAATCCTCCGGTTGTTGCAGAAGGCGATGTAACTGTTCCGAAGGATATTGGTGCATATGAACCTGCCGAGATTCTGTTGCTAAGCAAAATTCTGACGGGTTAAATGCTATCATTCACGCCATTACCCCAGATCTTCAGCACCATGTGAATACGTGCACTCGGTCTAAAGATGCTTGGGATATCTTAGAAACAGTATTTGAAGGAATACCTGTGAAAAGGAAGCTAGGCTTCAAAACCTAAATTCTGATTGGAAAAACCTTCGTATGGCAGATGAAGATTCATTTGATGAGTTTAATCAGAAAGTGTATGAAATTGTTAATGCATCTTTTGCGTTGGGTAAGACTATTCCTGAAAAGGACATTGTGATGAAAATTCTCAGATCGCTGCCATCTAGATACGATTCTAAGAAGCATGCCATCGTTGAAGGAAACAACCTTGCAACTCTTTCCAGAAATACTCTTGTTGGGAAGTTAAAGATCTTTGATCATGAGCATACATCCAAATCCGGAAAGGATGTTGCTTTCAAAGCACAGAAGAACACTAAATTACTTGACAAAAGTAAAAGTGTTTGTATCTCTTAAGATGATCTTTCTGAGGCTGATTCATCGAATGAAGATCTTGACAAGTCATTCTCTTTGATCACAAGACAGTTTAGAGATCTTCTTTTGAAGAGAAGTAAACGGTTCTCCAGAGATAAACCTAAGTCATCAGTCAAACCTCATAATCGTGTTCCTCCTAAAAACAGGGATATTGATGAAACTGATGATGAGGATATGCCACAGTGCTTTAAGTGTAAAGGATTTGGCCATTTGGCAAATGAGTGTCCGAATCGCAGAAAATACACTGGGAACAAAGGTCTTGCTGCAACTCTTGATGAAATGTCTGATCACTATGATTCTAATGAGGACGAAAAGTCAAGTGTTGCACTTCTTTACGAAAATATTGATTTTGGTAATTGTAGCAATACATACATCAATATTGCTATTATATCGGAAGAAACCTCAACCATTCTGGAAGAAAAAATTGATTTATCTGTTTCTGCTGGAAACTTTCTATCTGATTTTTTAGGTTCCACTATGTGTCTAGCAGCTTGCACACCTCTGGCGTCTGAACCATCCTTCATATTGACATGTTCTTATTGTTCGCTCAAAGGGAATGAACTATCAAAGTGTTACAAGTACAAACACAAGATAAGATACGTCAACAAACTTCAACGAAGAGCAAATCGATTAGCAAACAAGCTCAAACTTGTTCAAAAATAATTTGAGGTATGTAAACTCATCTCATCTTCGAAGAAGTTAGTTTCCAAAGAAAAGACTAGACCACTAGAGAAAAGGGTAAGGTCTAAAGTGTTTAAGAAACAGAGTTCTATGAATTCCATTCAAAAGGAATATGGTGGACAGATTATTGTTCACCCCAGCACAACTTAAATTGTGTTGGTTGTGTTTCTTGTCTCATGTGCCTGTCCCAAAAGAGACAAGAGTTTGCACCCTTCAGGCTTTAGGAAAAGATAAAAAGTTTTTTTGTTTTGTTTCTTTTCTTTTTTGAATTCTTCCTTCTTTTCATATCTAGTTGATATTGAAAATGGATTACTCTGTTTGAATAATAAAAGAGGGTTAATATCGATAATTCTGTCTTCTTTAGGGTTGTGAGTTGTGCGTACGTGAATCCTTTTTAGTTTATAAAGGTTCTGTAACCCTATATTCCTTTTTCGTTCTCTGAAAACTCTTTTTATCACAAGATTGCTTGTTGAGTCTGATTTGTGAATTCCTCCCACAATCTCATACGTGTATGAAGAATCCAAGCATTATGTCTTCTGATGGAAAAGATGTTAATATCATTGTTAATCCATCAATCATGAAGGAAAAAGAAAAATCTCTTGTATCTTCAACTTTGAAAAGAAAAATGAGGAATGTGAGAAAACCAAGAGCTGTTCCGTCTAATCAACAGAAGTTCTCTGGGGTTCTTGAAGAGTTGAAAGAAACAAGAAAGGAGATTCAAGAAATAAAGGCTATTGTTTTTAGGACTCTTGAAATTCAGAAGGCCCTGGCTCGGCATCAGTCTAAAAGGTTTGTTGGAATTAATTCCTTTCTTCATGAACCTTATGTCCCTATGGTTGTTGACGACAAGGAGTTCGGGGACGATAAAGAATTTTTTAGAGGTCTTAATATCTAGGAAACTTCTTATGAGAATTTATTCTTGTGTTTTTAAGAAGGATAACTAGGGCTTGGAATATCAATTATTGTGAGTACACATAGCTATTACCAACGTTTTCATCTTGCAATGTTTTTAGATTTAGTTTTATAAATTCTAAGTTATTTGAAAGATGATTTTTGCGGTATTAATCTTTATGGTTTTATATATTGCAAATTGTTATAGGATATGTTGTTTACATCCGTGAACCGTGACTGTCCCATACTTGTTCAAAAGTTAACTCTATTATATGTCGATATGAAAGTATTGATAAAAGATAGAATGAACTTTTGACTACAAAAGTTAAGCCTTTTTTATCATTATGCAAATATTGATGGAAGAAAGGATGAACTTTTGTTTTCAAAGATTAAGTCAATTATATGTCATTGTGCAAATAGTGATGAAAAATATAATGAATAACTTTGATTATTCCGCAGTATTGGTCTTTCCCTGATCCACATCTTTGTGTATGTACTGTGTTGCTCCGTAAATTCTCTTATGTTGAGCATGGCCAATTGAATTGATCATTTTCCTTGTGGTTAATTCAATTGAGATTCTTGGATACAAATTCATGTTTCATGTGATTTGTTAATGTCTAAAGAAATCCTTGTTTTCTTGTAAAAGTAAGGTCGCTCTTGTTGTTCTTTCGGGAATGACATTTTATGGGGGAGAGTTCTTAATTGAACTTGTGCTTAATTGCCAAATCTTTGTTGGGAGTGCGGCTGTGGAATATTGTAGGGGTTATCTTGTATCTTTATAAACTCCTTGATGAATGCATTTAGTTTCGGCTATATGATTGCATCTAAAAAAGTTGATATGTGCTTTTCTTTTGGTCATGAAGTATCTCTATGGAAATTTCATTGGGATCCCACTAATTTTCGTACCTTTGCCAATTTTATTGACAAAAAGGGGGAGAATTAATGTGTAGTTCACACTACAAATACATATGGTTTACGGATCATTATGTAAGGTGAGTGGTTTTCATGTGAGATGAAGTATTGACTAAAGGGGAGTGATACATATCACCATAGTATTGTTGTCAAAGTTGTGATAAAATTGGACTTTGATGCTGTATAATGATACTATGATACTGTATAACAATGATTGAGAGCAATTGTTTTCTCATTGTTATAGCTACGGATCTTAAACAACGATGATGCTGATTTGAACACATTTGGAATCTTTGGCTTACTTGGAAATGACGAAGATTTCGAGTAATGTTAAAGAACCAAGGAGATCAAGCATTTGGATGAGAAGCTACAAAGATTATTTATTTTGTAATCCATATGTATTGATAGTTTTGTCACTAAAATTGACAAATGGGGAGATTGTTAGAGCACTGCTCGTTCGAACTCTCGGTCGAACACTCAAGCGTTGCTATCTCAAGCTTGTTTGTCAATGTTAGTGATCAAAACTATAAGTCTTGATTTCTAGTCTACTTATAATGTCTCGGACTAGGATAGATTGTGTAGTTGAGCATTAGACTTCACGACGTTCATCAATTGAAGACGAAGAACTAATAAGGAGAGCTTGTGGAACTTCATCAACAAAAGGTATGTGGAGACTAAAACTCATCTATCACTTGGAAAGTCGTATTACTATAGTTTTCGATTATACACATTTGAGATTTCGGGCTGAGTTTAACGCGCTCACATATTTCTCGAAATATGTGTTGGTAAGGTTTCTCTTCAACCAAGTTCATCTTATATTCTTGAAGAAAGTCAAAAGATGATCATGTGAAAATCGCCGAGTAACATCTAACATGGTTTGTGTGATACAATCATTTGATGTAGACTGTGAATGTTTCGTTATGATTATTTCAATAACTTGAAAATTTCTTTGATGCTAATAGTGTGTGAAAACGGCTATTGTCATCCTCTAAGAATGTTTCAATGATTGAAATAAGAGTTTAGAACACTTAACCAACATTGGATTATAAACATATTGTGCACTCTTGCATATGTGTGATCCATGTACGGGAACCATAGTATGCATACCCGTATGCGTACCTGTTGGTTTGAGAAGTCTGGGAACCTAAGTGCGTGTACCCGTACGCATACTGGCGTAGGTTTGTGACCGGAAATTTCTGCTGGGTTTGGAGGTATGCCTACCCGTTCGCATACTGGAAAAAACCAAACTTGGTCCGGCTATTTCAAGTAAGCGTACCCGTTTGCATACTTGAATAGTTAAAGTTCTAAAATCTGTTGTAACATGAACAAATACATTTATATAATAAGGAATGCATTCTTTGCAAACCGTGGATATAATGTTCATGAATTGATTCGAGTGAATCAAACCGATTTTGCTTCAATTTTGTTCTTGTATACTTCTATGATAATATAGCAATTGAACAACTCTTTAACTAGTTTCATTTGAGTCATTTGAACTAGTTATGGTTAATATGAATAAGGTTGATATGAGAGTGTTCATATAGATAACCTCGGTTAACTACTATTGAGCCAACATGGCGTACACGTTTAGGTATGGTTACATAAACCTAATTGAGGGTACATTTCATTTGTGTATAACAAGTTAAGTTCGATCTAACGGTTGAAAGATATTAGCTTATATCTAATCAGGTTTTCATCTAACGGTGCATATTGAATGCTTTGTTACCAAGGTAACTTAGATTGCAAACCCTGATTTGAAAACTATATAAAGGAGAACTCTAGCAATTGGGAAACCTAATCCCCACACCTCATGTGTGATACTAGTTGCGACTAGAGTCGATTCTCCTTTAACCTTATGTTTTTCACGAAACCCTCTAAGTTAACGACTTAGAAACTTCATTGGGATTTTGAAGCAAGACCCAACTATTTTCTCTGTAGTTGCGTGTTCTGATCTTGCTTTGTTCTGTCGTATTGAGTACTATCTTCTCTAAGATTTTCTCGAGATTTAATCTCCGATAGGCAAGATTAAAAGTAGGCACAAACATCTTCGTCTCATCGTTTGTTATTCCATAATATCTTGTTTCGCTACCATACAATTAAGATTATTGTGAGGTGATTGATAATAATAGGCTGTTCTTCGGGAATATAATTCCGGTTTATCAATTGGTTCCTGTGCACCTTGATTTATCAAAAGACGAAACAAAACTCGTAGGTACTTCTATGGGAGACAGATTTATCTATTCCAATAGACTTTTCTATGTGAGATAGATTTGTTTATCAAGTCTTCGACTCTGGGTCGTAGCAACTCTTAGTTGTGGGTGAGATCAGCTAAGGGAATCAAGTGCGTAGTATCTTGCTGGGATCAGAGACGTAAGGAGCGCAACTATACCATGATCAGTGTGAGATTGATTAGGGCTCAACAACATTCCTGTCCGAATTTAATTGGTAGTAGGATAGTGTCTGTAGCGGCTTAATAAAGTGTGGTGTTCAAAGCTGGACTAGGTCCCGGGGTTTTTCTGCATTTGCGGTTTTCCTCGTTAACAAAATTCTGGTGTCTGTGCTATTTCTTTTCCGCATTATATTTTGTTATATAATAGAAATATCACAGGTTGTGCGTTGTATCGATCAATTGGTAAATCCAACCTTTGGTTGTTGATTGAAATTGATTGATCATTGAACATTGGTCTTTGTTACCGTTCAAGTTATTTTTCTTATATTCAATTAGGCTCGCAAATTCCTATTTGCTGATTGCGGATTGAGTTGAGAAATAGAGATATAAAACTCTTTGATATACTTTTCTCTAGATTGAGTCTGACTTTCTAGTTTATTCTCTTGAAAATATATTGGAGTTTGTCTATTCAGATTGCCGAACGAAATATTGGGTGTGGTTGTTATACCACCGCTTTTTCATAATGCACGACCTCCCGTGCTATTAAGTAATATTGTAAATCCCGCTAATAATGACTTAGCAAGGAACTGTGGTGAAACACAGAATTCCTCGCGGGGAAATATAGACAACACATATTACACAACATACCCATTAAGTTACACAGAAAGATGATTATAAATAACAAAGACACACCATGCTCGTATATAGAAGTAAACTTATTGATCACAAGAAAGGTATATAAGTTCCCACCTGAATTGATGACAAGCCATGCCTACCTCGAGATCCACGATCCGCTGGTTCATCCTTTGAATCGATCGTTGTTAATAAAGACTAACTTTTAATCACACAAGCACTCTAAGAGATTATCCAAAAAGGATCATACAAGGCTCATAACATAATCTCATACAATTCTCTAGTTATAGGCTAAGTGAACTATCTAATGGTTCTAAGCCCATTTATGGATTACATATTCTCATTCTCTATCTTTAGTATGTCTAAGGGTTACTAATTCAATTTGATTGGTTCTATAGTCCATTAGATAATCTTAGGAAGATGTACAACTTTGTAGAAGGAACCAAAGGTCAATTCGGACCATAAAGGGTCCAAATCATCAAAATAGGAAAACTATGCCTAAGCCCAAGTCCAGTAAACAAGCCCGTTAACTTAAGGCCTGGTCCATCTGAGTCAACTAACAGTCACTGACGTTGAAAGGGTCAGCTAGCAGTCAACGTCTAATGTCAAGGTCCTGGTCAAATGGTCAACTGAATCAACAAGAATCGGTCAAGGTCAACTCGGTCAAGATAAATAAACTCGGTGAGTTAACTCAGTCCACAAGACTGATTCAGGTGAGACAAATTTACATTTAACTCAGTCAGGTTGACTAAGTCAGAAGCACTAAATCGAGTCAGCTAAGCTGAATGCACACTGGCCAAAGCCATTGCTCCTAATGCACACTCACGATGCAACACACAACAGCCTATGACAAAGTGATGCATTTCCAACTTCCCTTAACTACCAATTCTACTACCACCTGCAACACCCATTTCAGCTTCATTCTTTCACTCTCTGAAATCACTTGTTCCTTTCAAACACATTTCAACCACCAAGTTCAGTTCACTTGCAAATTCACCACAGCTGCAATTCCACTTCAACTCTCAATTGCAGTGACCTAATTCCATCACCTGCCTAAACCCACACAACATAACTGAACAACTTCAATTCTATAATCTTCATCAATGCGAAAACCCCAACGCCCATCTCAGCCACAACCTGATCAATCCCATACCACCAGAATTCCAACCCACGCTTCATCCGCATCTAACAAAACATCTGCACCTCCACCAGTTTAACAACACCACCCCTAATTCCCATTTCTTTTCACCTGCACAAGTTCATACATCCCCTAACTCAATCATCTAAACTCCAATATTGGAAATCCTGCATCTTCAAGCCTTAATCTCTTCCATCTCAATTGCTACAACTGCAAAGTCAACAACACCACCACTGCACATTCACGACTCACACCTGCAATTTGATTTGTAGCTGCATCACCCTTCATTGCAAATCTACAGGCTTAAACCAAATTATCATCAACACATCACCACCAGAATCACTTTCCAGACCTCCAGCATTCACTGGTGTCCCATGTAACCCAATACAAACCTAAACAACAATCTCTGTCATAACTCCTTCAATTCATATTACTTTAACCACATCTCCATCTTCCCTGCAACACTCTCAGCATCATCTTCTTAGCTTCATTCTATTAGCAACTCCATTCACATCTTAACTCCACACAAAATCAACTTCTAAATTAAAGAACCTAAATTATGTTTCTTCTCTGCAAAACCTTGAATCAATATCTCGACCTCAATCATCTCTATCCAATTCATCCTCTTCATCTGTAGTCAATGAAACCCTAACCCGTAACTAAAATTCCAAAATAAACCAAAATTAGACCTCATGCAATCCTTTCAACCATAATTAACAACGAACCCAAGAAATATAACACCAAAACAAACTCAATTTCACAAAGAAAATCAATTAAAACAGAAACCCTAACTTTAATCTTCAATTTACCTTTTCTATGAACTCTGAATTCGATAATTGTATCAACACCATCACCAACAATCAACTCTTAAAGTTTCCCCTAAGTTTCCTTTCAGTTCACGGCCTCAGAATCGCCAGAGAGAAAACGGAGAAGAACAGAAGAGAAGAAGATGAGAAAGAAGAATGAAGAAGAAAGGAAAAGAAAGTGGGTTTATCTTCGCGGTTCGGCTGGGGATAAGGCCAACCAAAAATTATTGAGGCACCCATCGCTCTGGATAAGGGCAGCCACAAGGATAAGATCGGAAATTACTATTTTACCCCTTTTTACTAAACTGATGATTCCTTCTTCGTCCAGTATCCGATTGACGCGTTCGAGTAGTCCATTTCGCATAACTTTTCGAGATCTAATCAACGATACTAGTTTCGTAACTAAATTATTGTTGTATTAATTAACGTTCATATGGAGCTAATCGAGTCATTAGCGGTTAAATCATCTCTTGACCGGTCTAATAGCGTTGACGAGCTTGCGAATCCTTCTACCCACCTTACAAGAATTTTCGTCCGTGGAAATTAAATTGATCTAGCTCCCAATGCAAGTACAACTCATACTTACAAACACGCGAAAACTAACTCATTTTAAATGAGTTCGAAACAAAATGAAATGAAATACAAACCTATATGTCTTTCTACAACTGAGATTTAAAATTTGTAGCTTTAGGTTCAACTATTCCGATTTAGATTCTAACAAATAGGGAAGTCTAAGTTCATCACACTAACTTTCTAATGGATTAATGGTTCTAAGTATATGTAAAGCTACTCAATAAGTTTCTAGAAGAATTCGACATCTATCAAAATTACGAACCTCGCTATTTCTCTAGTGTTGGGATTCCACTATGTATACATAATTCCAAACTAATTGTTCTCTAACTTCAATGAGTTTCTAAACAATAATACAATTGGTTTGGCCTACAATTTTTACTTCATAGAGTACACACACCACAAGGAAACGAACAATCAATCAAAAGAATATTTTAGTTATTGATAGCTTTTAGTGATTAAGATTTATCTCACAACCTATCTCAGTTCTAAACTAAACTATTTCACTAACTGGCACTAGCTATTATCTATTGTTGCCCATGTAAGATCTAATAGTGAGCTCTGATACTAACTTGTGATGCCCCAACCTAATCACCTGCTTAGCTAATAGGATGACAACCTAATTCAAGCATCAAATCTAGATTATCGATTTTAAGAATCATAGTTACATGAAGTACTAATAACAAAATCAAAACTCTTTGATATTATATAAATGATAGACCCTCGAGTTATATGAATACAGTAATGTGTTGTTTTACAGATTAACAAAACAATATATACATAAAGGAACATACATGGGCCCTCTCATAAGATGTGTGGCTGAAAAGCAAGGCAAGCTCATAATGGATGGTATACACTCAGGTGACTATGGAAACCATTGAAGGAAAAGGTCCTTACCTGAAAAATCCCGATCTCAAGGCTAATTCTGGTCGAGCATGGGAGACACAACCGACCTGATAAAAAGGACATGTGACAAATGCCATAGGTAAGCCTGAACTCCAAATCATTTTACAAAGCATACATCTTGAGGTCATAACTAGAAGCATACATCTTAGAACTTCTCATAATGCTACTAAACAACTTATCTTGAATCTATCTGAAACTATTAAGCTCATGAAGAGACTTCTCAATCATGCATAATGTTATAGTTCGAACTTATATTAACCGAACTATAGATAATTTGTTACGAGACTCTTGAGGTAAGAAAGTAATATTACCTGAAACACATACAGATACGCAAGAAAAATACATGCACCATTTGAGCTGTAACACAATGTGCTGAGTCCATGGCCATTTTTCCAGTGAGGACTGGACATCATGGGACCATTCAAAACGGTAAAGTAGCTACACTCATATCTCCCACCTAGATGAGTAAACAGATAACTTTACTGCTCAAAATTTCTTACAAAGCAAATGACCAAAAGTATAGGATCTCCGATCTCAGAAGCACTTGGAAACTAACTCACTGAATGATACAGGCTCTAGGTGGTAGAAGATTTCTGATAGTCGCTATTGACTACTTTTCAAAGTGGGTTGAGGCCAAATCTATAGTCACAATCACAGAAAAAATATGTTCAAAATTTTATATGGGAACATATACTCTGCAGGTTTTGCAGATAACGGTCCACAATTCAACTCAATCGATCTGGAGTTGTTCTGCAGAAAAGAGAACACCCAGCAGCAGAAAGATCTTAAACTTACATGACAAAAAGGGGGGGGGGAATCGTACCACCTAATGGACCTGAAACTCTTTTTGCACAACTAACATCTCACACCTCTTATCTCTGAGCTTTTATCTGATAAACGGAGATTAATGTTAAAAAGAAAAGTTTGTAAATTACGACTTGAAGGACTTACACCTGAAAAGTCTCTAAACCACGATATGAGAAGTCTTGCGTCTGAAAATCTCTGAATTATGATCTGAAAAGACTCACATCTGAAAGACTTACACAGGTTCAGTACACAATATTACCCCAATGGTAATGGTCAAGCAGAAATCTCTAAACATAATGAAAAAGTTGGATGCCACAAAAGGCATGTGGGATGACATTCTCCATGAATTGCTATGGGCTTATAGGTTAACAAAAAGAGCCTTTATCGCGTGAATCTCCCTTTTCATTAGCATTCAGAATGGAAGCAGTATTACCCATTGAGCTGAAGTTCCCAATTACAAGAACACTAGATGTAAACTTTGAAGTAAACGACGAGCTCATCTTCAAAAGCTTGGAAGAAGTTAATTTGAAAAGAAAAACTCTGATACAACTGGAAAAGCATCAGAGGAACATGAGGGGAAACCAGAGAGCTGTAAAACCCACAGAGTTTTATCCCGGAGATCTAGTGTTCAGGGAAGTACTTCCTAGCAGCCCTGAGTTCAAGCTTGGAAGCTTGCAGCGACTTGTGAAGGGCCCCGTACATCATCTCACAAAAGATAAGTCGGGGCGCGTACAGGTTGAACAATATGTTAGGGGAAGAGCAGAGCTATGGTATTGAAAATCGTAAGTTTCGCGATTCAAATCGTACGATTCGATTCAAATCTGACCAAATCGATTCAAATCGTGGTCTTGAATCGTTTATTCCAAGAATCGCACTTTGACCAACGATTCTTGACTTTTTGACTAAGTCAACTGAAACATCAGCTGAAACTAAGTAGAAAAAATGATTGTGTTGTAGAGATTCGACCTTCAGTGCTCACGCTCATAGAGATGGACCCTTTACCACTACACCAACTTGGTCTTTTTTGTTATTATTCAACGTAATTTAAATATATATGGCTTATAAATCCAAAGATCAAATGTTTTATTTAGTTTAGTCAAATTTACGGGGATATATATAACGATTCAACAATCGACCATGAATCTGCGATTCACGATTTAACATACGATTCGATTCTCAAAATTGAAAAACGATTCGCTCTGCGATTCACGATTTCACAACCTTGCAGAGCTACCCTTACAATATCTCTCATCTAAAGAAATATTACCAGTAGCTATAACTGTAACTGCCATTAGCAAGGGACTTTTCTCGGGAAATTTTACGATCAATCTTGATGTCATTCTTTGGTGATTTATAATGAAACTCCCCACATTTGTCAATAAAAAAAAATGAGGAAAAAGATAAAATTAAAGAAAAATAATTCAACGTCTTTGAGTGTTTTTTTTTTGGTGAGCACTAACATACAGGAATGGGACCATGCGACCCGGCAATACAAATATATACAACATAAAATGGAAAAAAAACGGTTTAGTCCAAAACCGTCCCCAAAGATACGGATTAGTCCACCCCGATCCGACTAGGAACATATTAGTCCAAAGTTTATTTGAAAATGTGTAAAGACGCTACTATCCTTCGCACGCGTCTCATAAAGCACACATGCAGCGAATTAAAACTGTTTTGTAACTGACACAGTTAATGCGGGAGAGACACATTGGTTCGAAGAAAAAAACTGAAAGAAAAAAAACGGAAATGTTATTATTTCATTTAGCAGAGAGAAGATAAAAAAAACTCAGATAAAACTTCAACCTAAATCCAAAATCGAAAATCTAAACACTAAAGATTCAAAATCAAACCTTAAATTTTCGTAGAATTTATGAATACAGTAGCAGTAACATCATGGTGAGTGCTAAAAAACCAGTAGCAAAGCGAAAATCAACAAAAAAATCTTCTGATACAACAGCAACAGTTGAAGAAGATACTTTAAAATCACAAGGACCGAAGACGAGATCAAAATCTACATCAGTTTCAACATCAACTGTACCAGAAGATACTTCAAAATCACCACCACCTAAGAAGAAATCAAAATCTACAGCAGTTTCAACAACAACAGTTGAAGAAGATACTTCAAAATCACCACCTAAGAAGAAATCAAAATCTTCAGCAGTTTCAACATCAACTGTACCAGAAGATACTTCAAAATCACCACCACCTAAGAAGAAATCAAAAACTTCAAAGAAATCAACATCTGGTCAAGCAAAAACGGGTAATGCTACTTCAAACTGTCCATCTATTGTGTTTTACCAGTGTACAGATCTGTACACCGGCATGCTATATCATGTTTATATGTTCTGATGTTTATGTTTTCAAACTATTGTCCATCTCTTATTGTTGGTGTGTATAGATATGTACACCATCATGCTGTTACAGGCTTTCAGTTTCAGTTTTATCTATTTTCTTGCAATTTTTATGAGATTTGTTGTTGGTGTGTACAGATATGTACGCCACCATGCTGTTGCATTGATTTGTGTTCAGATTTCTTGTTTATGTGTATATACTACTACAGTCACATGTTGTTGTACTGATTGGTGTCATGTTCTGTATGTTTTTGTACCGACTGTTGTGTTTTGAAACTGTTTTTTCATCACTTATGGTACCAGTGTACATATCTATACACCAGCATGCCAGTTCATCTTCATATATCCTGACTGTTGTTTTTCAAAACTGTTTTTTCATCACTTGTGGTACCAGTGTACATACATGTACACCAGCATGCCAGTTCATCTTCATATTGGCTGCTGAATGTGTTTTGAAACTGTTTTTGTTAGATTTTTGTAAGAGTGTAAATACTTTTACACCTGTATGTACCAGTGTACATACAGGTACACCAGCATGCTAGTTCATCTTCATATTTGATTAGTGTTCTGTTAAATATTTGTGTATACATTGTTGTACACCTAGGTGACTGTTTTGTAGTTCTGAGTATAATGAATGTATTATTCTTCTTGGTTCATTTTCGTAGATACCAACAAACCTTATAGATCAAGTTTCCATGCAATCAGTGACTTTGTGAATAGAAACTTTGAGGAAGATGAAACAAAAAGAGGAGGAAAAGTATGGTTCACCAATTATCAATTAGAAAAGCAAAGGGAAGGACCATTCTGGCCTGTTGTAGATATCTTAGTCCACCAAAAAGCAGATCAGAAAGATGAGAAAGATCCAAGAAAAAGAGAGATGATATTTGGACTAAGAACCCAAACTCAATCTTGAAAATTGTGAGACAGTATCGCCATGAAATTTGTGACACAGGGGGACATTATTTCATGTCTGATACTCCCAAGAAGAACGTAAGAGTGGAAGTAAAGAGTGAACCCGAGGATTTGTTTCTAATTTATGGGATTAAGATGGTGGCAATGGAACTTGAAAAAGGAGAAGATGTAAAAACTGCAGCTGAAAAAAGATACGGTCCGCTGATAAACAGATTGACTCTTAAGAAACGAAATGAGCTGGGAAAAAAATATGTGGAGGAGGAAATCGTACGTATCATGAAGCTAAACCCAAAGTCGTGATTGGAGATTGAAAGAGACGTTGAAGACTTAGTGGTGCTGTTTACTATATACTTGTGTATAACGGTGTTTTTTACCCAGGCAAACGGAAGTATGATTAGCAAGAACCAGTATGCACACTTTTTTGAGTCTTTCAATAGGATGAAGAAAACTTGTTGGCCAGTTCATATACATGAGTATCTCATGGAGTGCATTAAGAAACATTTCGATTCACCACTTAAAGTTAATGGTTGTGTGATTTATCTGTTGGTGAGTTTACATGTGCACACAGTTGTACACCTGATATATCCATTCACCATTTTAAATAATTCTGTTCATTGTGTTTGTTCCTTTCTCTTACATTTCTAACTATTCACCTATTTGTTAATGCAGCATTGGTTTGCTGAACACAACAAAAGCATGCAACCAAGCAATGAGGAAGGTGTGCCAAGGCTTCTCAGGTGGATCATCAGCGATGTCAGTAATACAATCGAGAAAGACCTGAATGACGCCATGAAAAAGGTATCTTAAAAAACTTTCTTACGATAGTATATGTACATCGATATACACCTTTAATAAGGTGTACATGATTGTACATTGTTGATAGTATATGTACATTGATATACACCTTTAATAAGGTGCACAGGATTGTAACAAATTGGTGATAGATTTGATTTTTTTTTCATGTGTACAACAATGTACACTTTTAACACATGTGTGGAAAATTGTACACCTGTGATAAATATTGATACTTTGGCATGTTTTCAGATGCAACCAGGATGGGTAAAGGCTTACACTGATGAAGAGCGATTGCTTTTGGATGAGTACCGGAGGCAGAAACAAGAAAATAGCATAGATGCAGTGAAGGAAAAACTGCGCATATCAGATATGCAAAGAAAGGAGTTGGATGAGGAGCTTACTGAAGTTCAGGAGAAGCAAGAAAGGCTTCTTAATTTCATCGAAGAGAAAATCCTAAAAGTTAATGAAGTTGGTCTAATGAACTTGACAGAAAGAGAAGTGAATAATTTTCGTAATTACACTTTGGATGAAATCTTTAAATTTGCAAAGGAAATACGGCTTGAAACTGAGGAGGAGGATGGAAAGGAGAAGAAGGAAGATGGGGAGATTGAGGAGGAGGAGGAGGAGGAGGATGACAAGGTTGAGGAGGATATGGAGGAGCACAAGGAAGATGAGGATATTGAGGAGGAGGAGGAGGAAGAGGAGCACAATGAAGATGGTGATATGCATGATGATAAGGATGATGATGACAAGGAGGGTAGCAAGGATGATGATGACAAGGAGGGTAGAAAAGGTGGTGATATGCATGATGATAAAGATGATGATATGCATGGTGATCACAATGACAAAGAGGGTAGCAAAGGTGGTGATGACGAGCATGGAACTGAATCTGAAAAGAATGAAGTTCCTTCTGAAACTCCTGAAAAGCGATGGTATAAAATCACTTTTATTAAATGTGGCAGTCATTTCTTTTTATGTGTGTAGATAGTTGTACACCAGTATGCTAAAACTCATACCTTTTCTCAAAACTTGAATCTTTTAGCACTCCTCTGTCAAATACAAATGAACAGAAGGATGGCAAGGATGGAACAAGGCAAGGTGTTGAGTCTGGAACTGCTAAGAAGCCTAGGTATGAAGAAAATGATCTCAGCTCGCATTTCTTTTCATTTTCTGTATATGTGTACCAAGATGTACACCTTAGTGATTTCTTATGTGTGTGTGTACAAAGATGTACACTTTTGTAGAACCTAACAAAATATGCATTTTTTCAGCACTTCTCTGCCAGAGACAGCTGAAATCGCTGAACATCAAGAACACCAGAATGTGATGGATGCCACTCCATCTGCTGAAATTGATGAAGCTACGATAATCGCAGTTCAAGCCATATCTCAGCTAGACCCTAAAGGCATATCTCAGCCGGTTGAAGAAGATGTCCTTTTACTCACACAAGGAGAAGAGACAGAGAAGGAGACTTATACATCAATTGAGGACCTTCTAGATAACTTGTATGAAACTGTGTTCGTAAAGCTTGAGAAAGGTTGTTACAGAACGGCACCATCTGAAGTGAAGGTAAAGATGGCAACCCTGATCCACGATTTTCCAAGCTTTTTATTATTGAGCCAAGAAGATCCAATAAAAAAGTCATCGTAAAAATCATTATCCAATGAAGATGTACGAGAAATGATCGTTGCTGAAGCAGTGCAGTTCATCCAACAACATGAAGATGAATTTTTTAGCAGTCAAGAAGTACAGGAGCAGAAGACACCACCAGCAAAGACAAGAGCAGGAAAGATGAAGGAAACAGATATGTTGAGGACAAAAGCAGCTGGCAAGTTGTCCAAGACACCACCAAAGAGAGCCGCAAAGAAAAAACTAGATCCCGATTTCACTGCCGATGGTAAAACCAGACAAGTTAGGATAAAAGTGGTTCAAAAAGGAAAGGGGATCAAAGAGGGAGATGAACCAGGCTATCCTGCAACAATAAAGAGAAAGGAAAATGAGTATCATCCTTGTCGCCCACTGCCAGATGTTCATCAATCACCACTATACCATGCCATGGAACCAGGACAGGACAAAAAAAGGATACAGAAATTTTTCGACTATACAAGCCTGACGTAAGTTAACAAATCAATACATCGCACTATACGAATGATTGAATCTTATAAAAAAAAAAGGTATGTGCACCACTATGTACACCATGTTAACATTTCCTTTATGATTCTGCAGCTCTGTAGCTTGGGAACTAACAAGACTCGAAGATCTAACGGTCAGGGAAGAAATTCTGATTGTGGGAAAAGTACTTCGTGAACTGATGTTCAACAAATATCTGGACCAAGAGGTACTGCAGTTCTACGTCCATCGACGTTGCAGAGCAATTCTCAGAGATAGCTTTCGTCATCCAGATGATCAAAAGTACATGAGATGTGAAATAATGAGTCCTACTGCATGTGTAAGTTTAACAAAAACAAATAAAAAATGTTATATATAGATACTTTAATGATGTGTACATAGTTGAACACCTAATTGACATGGCGTGTTCTATGTGTTTGTAGATTTCTTTAGGTGTGGACATAGATGTACACCAGTATGCCATATGATTGATGACACATGCTCTGTTAAATGTTTGCATGGATGCTTGATTGTTAGATTTTATTTAGGTGTGTAGATAGTTGTACACCTGTATTATACGTCATGGATACATCTATATCATACATCTATTTCCAGGCCTAAAATGTTTGATATGCAGTAGTGTACATGCTTATTAGTTTTCAGGTCTGATTTAGGTATACCTAATTCATTTTATTTTCCAACAAATTTTTGATTGCAGTACTATGTGAATAACAATATCATCAGCACTCTACAAACGCTTGTGGTTGATTTCATATGGGACATGCCTGACAATCTGGAAGTTCTTGTAATCCCCGTCAATCACTCTATAGAACAATTGGCAGTAGGAGTTCAGTGGTCGCTTTTTAAGTTTGATTTCGAAGCTCTAGAGTGGAAATGGTACAACTCGTTTCCCTCAAATAAGGACTATAAATATGATGCACAACAACTGGCAAATGTGGTGTAGTTAGAACTCAACAAGAAGAGAGCGTTGAAGGGTGATGCACCTATAGAACCGCACGATATAAACATCATGCAATGCCCTGCACAAGGAATCAACCCGGACTGCCTGCTATACACTTGTTACTTTATGAAACGAAGTGTGAAGAAAACAAAGAGTATCGAAAGAGATCAGCAGAGGGCCGAAGACATTTGTCAGAAAATGAGAACAAAATTGGTGGCCAAGATGCTGAAAAAAGTCGGAGTGTATGAAAAGGTTTGGGATATAGCAAAGGATGAACAGCACAAGGAGTGGCGCCTGAGTATGGAAATGAAACCATTGAAGAGGAAGAGGAGTTTTTAAGCTTCATTATACAAGATCACTTTCTGAATTGCTTCTAAACATTTTTTTATCTTCAAACAACTTTTCAAATTTCAGTTTTCAATACTATAAAGACCTTGAATTAATCTTTTTATTAGTTTCAATTTAAGACTTATGACTACTATAAATACCTTGAATTAATCTTTTTATTAGTTTCAATATTGATGTGTTGAAAGTATACTTGTGTCAGTACTAAGGTGTATATTACAGGTTAGTAAAATATTAAGGTGTACATGATTATGCACTGTTACTGACAGAGCAGAAATTTATCACAGTAATGGTACAGGAAGGTGTACATAATGGTACACATGTACTGACATATTTATCCATACCTGCAGAACTGAAAAACATAGAATTGAAACACTAAACATAGAATTGAACATGCATTAGCAAAATGTCTTTTTCAATTTTGTTTGGTGTGGATAATTAGTGCCATGACATGTGTACCATTATGTACACCTTCATGTGCACTTCAGATTTCTTACCTGTCTTTTTACCTGTGTACCATTATGTACACCTTTCTGTACAATGGATGCTACTAGTCTATTTTGTTTAGTAATATTTTATGTTTTCAGTTATGTATATTGGTACTAGTTTTAAACAAATCAAACACATAGAATCTTTTGAACAAATCAAACATAGAAAAAATCATCAAAGCATGGGGAAGGTAGCTCTGTTGTGGTGACCAAGGGTGAAGCACTTTGTACACATCATAGGCCTCTTTTGCTTCTCCCAAGCATTCTTCATACGCTGTGTTCTTTGTCTACCAGGTGGAGGAACAGGAATAGGAACAATAACCCTATCACTAGGATCATAAGCCTGCGGCTTGTCATAATTGGGGATTGGCAAGATGATCTCCTGGTATGTCCTGTTGTACCATTCAGTGGTGAAGTATGGCTCAACAAATGAATAGATGTCCTCTCTCGTAGCTTGAATGGAAGCACAAGCATGTGCACAAGGAAAACCATTAACTCGCCACCTGTGACATGTACAAGTTTTCTGCAATAGATCTACAGAATGAGACCGGGGAGATGCGACTTCATACAATCTTTCCATGGACTCAGTAACAGTCCAAGTACGACCAATGTCGATGTTTTCCTCTAGTAAAGCCTCAAATATCGGAGTGAGCCTAGTGTTGAAAGTTTCTAGACCTTCTACCCTTCTCGTAGAATTCATCTTCATAACCTTCAAACTAACATAATAAAAACACAATACACAAAATCAAAACATGAACTAGAAGGAATACAGATAAAACATGTGTACAACAATGATCACATTAAGGAAATCCATGTGTACAACAGTGTACACACCGTTGCAGAATCACAGATAAAACATGTGTACAAGTATCTACAGATCAAGCAAATCCATGTGTGCAACAATGTAGACAGATAAACATGTGTACAAGGGAAGATGTACACATCAAAGAAAATAAATGAATGAAACACTAAACATAAAACTCACCGTATCGCATCGAGAAGAGCAAAAACAAGTAACTTTTTGAACTCAAGAATCCAGTTGTTGAACGACTCGGAAAGAGTTGAAGAGTGAGCACTATATCTGCATAAAGGGAAAAATGCATTTGCCCATTTCTCCTTTGGAATAGTCCTGATATAGTTAGCAACATGTCCACATCCAATTGCATGCATGCCCCGCAAAGCTTCTTCAAAGTTAGCTGTTGTGTAAGAGTAAGCAGCTTTGTAAAATAAATCAATAACGGCCTTCGAATTCGCATCACCTGATCCAATGGGGAGATTGCACTTGATGTGGTAAAAGCAATAGCTGTGATATGAATTAGGAAATACTTTTGGAATGCCCTACAAAAGTCCTTCTCCACGATCACTAAGGAAAACAATCTGACGACCATCGACAACTTCTTTAAGATTCTCCAGAAACCAAAACCAGTTTTCCTTGTTTTCAGAAGAAACAAGAGCAAAAGCAAATGGGTAAAAACCATTGTTTCCATTGATACATGTTGCAGCCATCAAAGTACTCCTGTATCTACCAGTAAGAAAAGTAGCGTCCAAGTAAATCATGGGCCTGAGATACCTATAGCTATGCTTGCAAGCACCGAAACAAATGAATATTCTCTGAAATCTTCTGGTTCCATGATCAACTTCAAACTTCACATAGCTATCGGGATTAGTTTCTTCAATTGCTTTGACATACCAAGTTAAATCGCTATACGACTTCTCGTCATCACCAAATTGTTCTTCAAATACGGCTTCTTTCCCTCTACGGGCATGGTAATACTTAATATTTACCCATAAGTCTTCTTAAAAAGTGACATGATCTGTTTGGGTTTTAAACTAGGATCACCCTGTATATTGTCAGCGATCAAATGCTTGACTAACTTGGTTGTCACCGCAGGACTCTTCAACCTCAAACCAACACCAAAGCTACAAAAAAAAAAAAAAAAAACTGGAATAAGTAATGTGCACCACAATGTACACCTAATTAGATCTCAAAACCAACACCACATATGCAAAAAGAAAACACAGACCAAGCAAGAATATGTAATTTACACCACAATGTGCCACCTAAAAAGGCTACAACAAGTAATGTGCACCACAATGTACACCTAAAACAAGTCTACATATAAAAGCATTAAAAAAAAAAGAATTCGTAATGTGGACTAATATGAACAACACTAACCTGTGAATAACATTAGAATCTTTCAGCACGAACCGAGAAATGTCACCATTCACAGGCCCAAAGTGAATCCTCCAACCACAACCATCTTCTTGGCATTTTGCAGTAAAACGAGTTTTTTCATTTTTAAGAATACTAATCTTGTGACCAGTAGATATCTTGTACTTATCAACAACAATTCTAACAGCTTTAACACCACCCATAAATTCTCTACCAACTTTGTAAAAAAACATAAATCCATTTTTTAGAAATCAGAGGCTTGGCCTGGTCTGCATCATGATCTACCACCCTTACCATCTTAGGACTTTCAGTTACACAAGAATTTGAAGTACTAGAACAAGAACTAGTGCTACAACCAGACTTATAACGAGAAGTATGATTCCAAATCACGTCAACATTCAAATAGAAATCTTCATTCTTAATAAGAATAACAAGAGCAACTAAACCTTGCAGTTGTACATCACCTTTACAAAAACTAATTGATCATTATCCAAATAGCTGAAACGTATACTCCCAGGAGACAAAGACCTCCAATGCTTGCATGCAAAATGCTTCAATTCATCTACGGTTGTCGAAGTATTAACAGGAAAAGCAGCAGAATGCTCACCATGATTCAAAACAGCATGGATAACCTTCTCAGACATATTTGATACCCCTACATATTACAAAAGAAATGATAATAAACATTTGAAGCTTCAAATCACAATTTCAGATTTGAATAACCTAAAACTTAAACAGTGTACAGGAAAGTACACATTTAATAGAAGCCAAAACATCAGATAACAGTAAAACTAAATCAAATACTCCATCGATTAAGCTTAAGAATCTTACTGGAACACATAATTGAATAAATCAGAAGCTTACGATCTAATATCAGTTCGATTTCATATCATGCATCATAAAACTAAAATCATCATTAAACAACAGTAAACAAAAATCGTTTCACGAGAATCAAAAGCTAATATATAACAAATATCAAATCAAGATCATACAAATAATAAGATGTAACAGATCGAATTCATATCATAAACTCATAAACTCAGAAAAACTAAAAATCAGAAACAAACATAAAAAATTAGATGTAATAGATCGTACAACTAAAAGAAAACTAACCTGAGGTTGAATTCTGCTGCAGAAACAATCAAATCCAACCTAACCTCTATGAATCTGTTAAATCACCTCTGAAATCTATATCTGGATCGATCTATCTCTCAATTTGTCGTGAATTCAAATCTGAGATGAAATAAATCGATTTCAGAAGACTTTCAAAGTAACCTGGAGTTGAATTATAGTGAAGAAAAGATTAAATCCTCTCTCAAACTGTTAAATCGCCTCCCAAAATTCATCTCTGACTTGCTCCCTGTTTTGAATTCATGTTTGAGATCCAAAAAATTCGATTTCAAAACACGCTGTATATATATAGAATTGGTTCAAGGGTAATTAGGGTATATTGAAAATTCGGAAAATCGGGACTCGTCCATGTTTGGACTAAATTGTAGTAAGCGGAGTTTATTTGGACTAGAGAGTACTAGGCTTCAGAGGAGTGGACTAAAGCGTCCAAAACCACTAACTTTGGGACTAAACATCAATTTCTAGACATAAAATTCCGTTAACATTTTATTTTTATTTTTATTTTTCATTTATACAAAAGAAAAAATGTAGCAAGATGGAGAAAAAATGGAAAAATATTTATAAGGAAAAGAAACTAACAAAACTAAAAACCTATATGCTTCTTCTTAAGTTAACCTACACCCGCATGCGGTGTCATCATCATCTTTAAGGTAAACTTCAAACACTGCTTCGAGGGTAGAATTGTTAGAATCACCTAAACTCTTCAGATTTGAACACTGAGGAGACCAGTTAGGAATTTGGCTCTATAGGAAGTTACCACCACTCAAGGGGAATATGTACCCGTCCTTAACCAAGAAACCTAAACTTTTTCTTTACTTCAATATGCTTTCTTCCAATTCTTGATCAACCTTTTAGTCCAATAACCAATTCAGCTGGGAGCCTATCACTTCAAACATGGTGAGTTTGTACATCGATGTTCTTCGCGGATATCTTTCTGTAAGTTGGAAAAAAATTATTGGCTTGAAGAAACTCTGATATGGAAGCCATTTGGTGCTTCAACTCTTGGGAATTTCATTAATGTATCTCCTCCAACTTCCTCCCATCTGCAATATCAACATCAAATCCAAAGAGAAAAGAGTTATAACATAAACTAAGAAAGTGCTGTTTTTTGCATGTTGGGCATTGCATTTACAGCTCTAGTATATGGGCCATTCTGGTGTAAGGTAGGATAGTGAGGGTGGGTGAGTACTGTGCAAATAGGCCCACTCTGGATCATGAGGGAAGCTACACGTGTGGACCATGGAAGAGGACAGTCCCCACAGACAATAAGAACCTAAGTTGAGTACTTGAGTACTCTGGGCCGGTCTATCTACACAAAATTTCTATTGGTAAAGAATTTAGTGCTGATGATTTTACCACTGCACTACAGTCAAATCGGCCGGTCTATTTACAAGAAAATCATACATGAGTAATGCAGTAGTAACTACCTGTATTTTGTAACAAAGTAATGAAGGAATGTTGAAACTTCGGCTATTCCCAACTCTTTTCCGGGACATAACCTAGTTCCTCCACCAAATAACATCATGTGATGGTGAGACTCCAAACTCCTATCCTGCATTTTTTACGAACAGATAACTGTTAGTTTTTTTTTTTCCTTAGTCGACTAAAACGAACAAAAATGCAATGTGGACCACTTGGCAGACCAAATAACATAGTGATTGTTGTACTACACATGCCATGTCAACTAAGAATTAGAAAAACATGAACCAGAAGATCTGACCTTCCATCTCCATGGATTAAAAGCTAAAGGGTCTGGATAAAGACATGAATCATAGTTGCTTTCTCTTGTATATACATAAATTCTCCATCCTTTTGGAATAAGAAATCCTGTAAAGCCAAAAAATAAATTAAAAAGAAATCATCACTATATAATCACTTACAGATCATTTTCTTTAAAAAGATATGGCAAAAGAAAGAAAATCAATAACAGATCACTACCAAACTTTTAATCATAATACAACTTTAATATACATAAATATTTTTTCGAAATTGAAAAGAATGTATATTGATATATATATGTATCTGTGTATAATGCGATGAACCTGGCTTGGTCCACCATTGCACTATGAGTATGAACCTTTACGCTCATGTGGCTTCATACATAAAATACTGAAATTTACAACCAAAAAAAGAGAATATACAAATTTCTATTGCATAAGTGCTCCTACTTATTGTGTTTTCTTATTTTTCTTATCTGTTTTACAACAAAATATTCACAATGTATTTAGCTGTTATTTTTACCATGAACTTGAAGTCACAAAGTAAAGAAACACTCGGTAAAAAAGTGTTAAACCGAGAGAAAACAGGATGAAACTACGATGACATGAATGATTCAAGAATTCTGACCGTTCAATTCCATGTCCTCGGTTGTCTGCCTAAGTACCCCATTAACAATTGTAGCTAGTCTCATTGTTTCGAATATCACCTGATTATGTAAAGTATCGTACAAATTAGCTTCTACTCTTGTATTCTTTCTTTTTTTAATGAACATGAGAGAGTTCTCGGATGAAATTACTTACAGCGCGCGTGAATTTCATGGACCGGTAATCGTTCCAATCAATAGGGTCATCTGGTCCTTTATGTTTTCTAATTGCTAAATGTTCTTCCTACAAAAGAATACATCAAATTACGGTCAGAAATGTTAACAAATCAAAACACACAAATGAAAACGAATTCAAAATCCAGCTTGAAATGCTTATACTCACCCTAAGTTCTTGAAGAGCTCTAGGATGATCATGAAGATACTTGACAGCCATCATTGAAGTTGTTGACACAGTTTCGTACCCGGAATAAAGGACCGTAATTATTTGATCCATTATCTCTTCAATACTCAGATTGTATCTGTTATCTCCTATTAGACCACCAAGCATGTCATTGTGGGTACTCGGTGAAGCTCTTCGTTCCTCAATGATTTTTCTCAAAATCTCAATAACATTTTTTCTTCCCTGTGACAAAACAATAAAGTAAAAATATCAGTAACCGTATCTAAAATCCGAACTCAAGTAGAAAGAACCATCAAATCAAAAGACTGTATGACAAAACCAACAGAAGCACAGCGGTCGCTATACGAAACACGTGCAGTAGGCCTCTCAGATCAAAAACCTCCAAAAATAGAACACATGACATTGCTTTTAATCTCACACACACACACACTTTTGCCAATACTGGGACAAATGGATAGCTTCAAAAAACCTCTTAAACAATTATACTTTGATACTTGTGAATTTGTATTGCGTTACCTTAAATCCACGGTTGTAATTTGTGCCCGGAAGGTTGATAGGAAGCGAGAGAGTCCCTATTACTAGTTTGCAAAATTCAGTCTTGAGTGATTCAGATTTTTCGTCAGATGCAATACCGATCTGATAAAACGAAGATAACAAAGCCATCTGTACAAAACACACCCAAAAGAATTAAAAACTTACTAAGAAATGTAATTCAATTGGTACTGGAAACAGAGGAGTTAAAGCAAGAAACTAACCTCTTTAGTTTTTTCTTGGATATCAAGAGTTTTACCGCCCCAATTACTGAGGTGGGATCTCATGAATTCATCAATCTTAGGAAGAAGTTGATCTCTGATAGTGGAAGGACTAACAATTGAAAGCATTGATCCTCTCATAGCTTTATGAGCAGAACCGTTCACCGCGGCGATATTGCATTTTCCTAATATATCTAACATGGATTGTGGATAACCAGGAACTAATCCCTTTCCTTCATTCAGTAAGATATATCTATTCAACTCTGGATCCATTGATACAATTGTTGGACAACCCAATATGTGGGATTTGAAAAAACTTCCATACCTGAAAATATTTGAATGAAAAACAAACAGAAAAAACTGTATTAACTACCAATTTCAAAAAAAAAAAAATGAACTCTTATGAACAGAAATCAGTTAAATCTTTTTGTGGGTACTTTTCAGAAAAATTAAGTGATTCTATAATTGGCTAATGAAATTCATCCATGCAACACTGTAGATTTCACATTAGAATGTAGGAAAATTCAAGGAAAGAATTTCTTAAAACATAAGTACTCTGTTTTGTGATACAGAGAACTTTGCAACAAAATAATTACTCATTGCAATCCAAGGACATATCCAATAACGAAGAACAGGAACAAAACACCATATCTAAGCAACCAATAATTCACTACTACATTATAATTAGAGTAAAGAAATGAATAAAAACAAAACAAGAGAGAAAATCAATAGAAAAACAGCACACAACTGACCTTGCTCTTTGGTTTTTCATGAAGTTGGGACCCTGTTTAAGAAACTCAGTAGTTTCACCAAAAACAGGCCAACCCATAGTACCAGGAGGTAAACCTTTCTTCCTGTATCTAACTTCATTCCATCTAAGTAGCGCAGTACATATGAAACACAATACTACCACCACTAGAAAAACAACCAAGAAAACCGCCATTGATGATGATGATGATGATGAATGCTTCTGGTATATAAATGTTACAACCCACTTCCAACACCGAAGAGATATAGAAGTGTAAAATGGAAAATGGGTTGAATAATTTCAAAGTTAGTCAGAAGTATATATAGGCCTGTGAAGACAGGGAGGGAGGAGGAGTCTTGACTTATTTTTAGTATGACCACCATAGTCCATTCTATGCACCCTTCCCTAAGCACCCTCCCTAAGTATAGACCCACAGTTCTTTAGTAATAAAATCTCACCTCACCCCACAACTCTGTTCATTCTACAGAGAGAGAAAAACTGTCATAGTGAATGTGTACTGTGTTGTCTAGACTGGGTAATGTTGGAAATGGAATTGAAGTTACAGTTGAGTTTGTTTAACTAAGCTGTAATGTAATGAAGAAGTAGTAAAATGACTGAGTTTTTGTCTGGTGATGAAAGATTTTGATCAGCCAAGAGATTATAAAAATTATGAAGGCCCACAATTTTGGATCAAAGGCAGGTGAGTGAGATAGAGAAAGAGAGTGGCACATGGACGCCACCCAATTGGAGATAGAAGGAGGAGTAGAAAGTTCCCCAATGCTGCTAACGGGTACCATTTTGTTTCGGGTGTATCAAATTATAAAATAAGACAAAACATGTTTTGGTAAGGGATTGGTAGACCCTCAAGCAAAATGTCACCCCCATTAGCAGCCATGAAGTTCCCTATCTCGCTCACTCACTGCCTATTAGGGTTGTTTTTTTTCATCACATGCCTGTCAAACAAGATCTGTTAATTCTATTTAGACAAACAAATCACTAACAGACAATCTATTAAGGATGATGATGCCGTGGGTGTGTTAGAGTGGGAAAAGAGAAGTGATGAAGTAATCTTTCTTCAATTATTTAACTGCACACAGGGTTGAATCTTGTTTTGATAAAGAAGAAACAAATACTATTGCTTTTGTAAATCTTTGTAATGTGAAGCAATGGACTGTTAAAAGACTTCACTAAGTTACAAATTATGTCCCATAGATTTGAGTGTTTTAAATTAGAAATCATTCTTTTCTAGACTTCATAAAAGAGTGTCAGTATTATTTGAGTGTAATTTGTATTTTGTGGCATAAGTTGTACACTTAAACATTTATCCGCCAACAATTCAAAGGTGCGTGCTAATGTTAACAGATATCTTACATGTTGGAACATTTTCAATCAAGGTACATTATAACTAACCATTCGGAAATATGAACTATAATTAATTAGTAATTCTGTTGGTTTGGAAAAAAAAATCATTTATCAAGTATTTTACAACTAACTGTTTGAGAAATGGTTAGATGCAACGATGGTAATTCGAAAAATCGTCGAATGCGCTAGTTAAATCCGCTCAAGGGGCGGAGCCAAGGGTTGACTAACCCTGGCTCTAGCCCCCCTAAAATCATTAAAACTATAAAAACACCCTTAATTTTATCACATATTTTACATTTAGTCCACATAATATTTGCATTTAGCCCACTTTAGCCCCCCTCATTCTTAATATCTGGCTCCGCCACGGCTCAAGAGATGTATCCTATCGGCTGAACAGTTAGCTCTACAATAAGATATCAAGTTCCAATTTTCTGAGGAACTCTCATATTCTCGAGGAAGTAGTTAGTAAAGATTTTAGTTTTGGGAAATGAGAGTAAGAGAGAAATTAAGAAATTAAATTATTTTTTGAAGTGAAAGCGATCTCTCAAAAGAGATATAAAGAGTAAGATCTTCATGCAATAATGTAACTGAATTGACTTTAAACATGATCGAGAGAGTCTTGTAATGGACCAATATGTGGGACTTCTCAAGAACTCTCCATAATTAGTGTTGTAATTTTTAGTTGATTAAGACAATAAACTTTTTGGTTAAAGGGATAACAGATGGGAATAATTATGTTTAAGCTTTGCAGCCCAAGGTAAGCTGTAAAGTTGGAGACCTCTTGAATACAAGAAGGTTGTATATGATTTTAATTAAAATCCCCTTCTGTTATCAATCTAATACTGTATTATTGTTGATTAAGTTGTCAAAGTAAAGCTAATTCTCTCTTTTAGTTGGCCAAAATTCAAGTTTTATAAGGGCCACAAAAACAAAAAAGAATAACAACTAATTATATACTAAAAATAAGAGATAAACTATATAAGAAATAGAAAACTAACAGAAATTAGTTTATAGACACAATCTTGATTAAGGGCACTTAATATAATTATACACCCTCACAAAATATAACAAAGACAGTCAACGGGTGTATAAAGGGCTAAGTTTCAATGCTTAAATTATGTATGTTAGGTTCAAGGTTGCATACCACCATTATGACTTTATGTTAGGTTCAAGGTTGCATACTACTCCTATGTGAGATATTATCACTTTTCCAATTGACCTTTTTTTTTTTTTTGCTAAAGTGAATAAGTAATAGCGTCTATTTTCTAGAAATTGTGGAAATATAAAAGAAGATGCGAGTTTTATTTTCCAATGTGGTTACCGAATTCTATAAGAGTATAAATTTATATAAAACAATACAATTTTTACCGTCGTAATCTAGATCTACTGAATTAATAACCCTATAAAATCGAGTAACTCCACCGCTAGTAGATTTACAAAATAATCATTACCGCAAGACCCTTACCTATTGCTAAGAAACAAATAGTAAGGTGAAATGATGATGAAAATCTTGTTAGGTATCGAAAACAAGGTGAAATGATGGCAGAGCTATTTGTTTTGGGTAATTTTAATCACGTAGTGCTTGTAGGTTTTAATTTAGTATCTTTTACTTCTGTAAGGGCTATGATGCATTTTTTCCAAGCTAAATAGAAATATTCTAGCTTAGTTGAGTTACAACCAATATAGTTCGTCAATTCGTCCACGCGATCCTACTGCTCCTAAGTCTAGCCTTCGTAAACGAATATTTATTCAAAAATATAAATTGACTGTGGGTTTCCCGACCTAATGCACGGATTAGGATAGACCGCGAGATTCAACTTGCGGTCAGTGTGGCAGTGGCCATATTTATACGATAGCTTTTCCTTTGCAACTTTTTATGGTAAACACTGAAATATCAATGCATTGCACATAACGCGGTTAACACTGTGGGAGTGCGCTGATGATATGGTTTGTCAACTGATAACCGAATTTATGATATTTTACCGACTCCATATTGAATATTTAAGATATTATTTAAAGTTTTGGAAATTGATTATATATATCTTACATATATACTTTATTTATCAAAATAAAAACGGTGTTGTCGGTATCTTATTGGACATTTATATGATGTCCGATAACAAACCAGATTTCGGATATGTCTAACCAATAGGACAGACATGGGACGGGACGAGTCTTTTGATTTCAGCCATAGGCCAGACATGGGCGGGGACAAGTCTTTTAATTTCGGTGAAACGATATTTTATCGACAAACTTGCTGAGACGGTTGATATTTCACTAAGACAAGCTTAACGTATGAGATGAATTTAGTAACAAAAATGATATCCAATCCTAATTATTTTTTCTTCTTGTTCTTAAAAGTTGGTATCTATACAAGCTTAACATATGTAAAGTGTGCAAAATGCTTGGCATATATATTCCGGAATAAAACTTGAAAATAAAAACTCCGAGATTTTACCCAGAATCTCCCCGAACTAAAGTTGTTCGGTGTCTCGGTCCCGGTCGAAATAAGAGCGAGACCCAAAGTTGACTACATCGTGCAACACCTACTATTACATGTTACAAAATACCTAATCTTGAAAGCGTCTCGGTGATTTTGATTAAAAAATAAATGACAAATCCATCAAAAATTATATGGTGTTACAGTTATAGAATCAAGAAAGGAAGACTTGATTAAATACAAACAACAAAATTATGTGTTTTTTAGTATCTTGATTAATTATAAGTTAATTTTAAATGTTCGTCAAATAATTACCAGATATCCAAAAAAAAAAAACCTTGAAATGGAGATCATATGTGGAATATGCTTTTCGGTAGATATCTTCGATCTCATACTAATTATACACATAAAATGATAATGTGGTAATGTTTCGTAAGTTCCATATTGTAAAAATAAATTTTAATTTGTTAAAGTTTGCGGGGCATCCAACTCAAAACCAATTGGCAATGAGTGGAGCGGCCCTTCCATATTATATTTTAAGTTAATTAAGCGGATTATAGCGATGTGGGACTATTGTCCTTTTACACGCCCCCTCATGTGTAAGGCCAGTCACTGGGCCTCACACGTGGACCTACGCACGAGTTACCAGTCAATCGGTAACAAGTGTACACGGGTGAGTGACTAAATCGGGGGTACACCTTGGCCAGTATGGCCTACACATCGGGTGTACAAGTGACAAAGTAGGTTAAACACTTCGGCCAGTAACTCGGCCTACACCCCGGCGTACACAGGTTTGGGTCTGGGGCTTAGCTCTGATACCATGTTGAAGTTTGCGGGCATCCCCGCTCCACTCGTTGCCAATTGGTTTTGAGTTGGATGCCCGCAGACTTTAACATGGTATCAGAGCAGGCTATTTGCGTTGAGTCATTGACCACGCCTTTATTCCGCGTCACCCGATTTAATTGTCCACGTGTTAGACCCAACGAGGCTACACGTAAGGGGGCGTGTTGAGATTATTAGTCCCACATTGTTTGGGAAATCTAAGATCCTGCAGTTTATAATCCTATGGGCCTCTCCACTCATTTCCAATTGGTTTTGAGTTGGATGCCCGCAGACTTTAACATGGTATCAGAGCTAGGCCCGTACGCGGGGTGTAGGCCGAATAAGTGGCCACCGTGACCGAATGACTGGTCATATGTGCACCCGTGACCGAATGACTGGTCACTTGTATGACATGTACGTGGGGTGGACCATGACCGAATGTCACCTGCACACCTATGACCCACACGTGCGTAGGTCCACGTGTTAGGCCGAATGGCTGGCCTTACACGTGAGGGAGGGTGTGAAAGGACAATAGTCCCACATCACTAGTTTCCGCATAATGAACTTAATATATAATATGGAAGGGCCGTTCCACTCATTGCCAATTGGTTTTGAGTTGGATGCTCGTATTTTAACATTGTATCAGAGCTAAGCCCCAGACCCAAACCTGCATACGCCGGGTGTAGGACGAGTTACCGATCGAAGTGTTTAACCTACTTTGTCACTTGTACACCCGATGTGTAGGCCATACTGGCCGAGGTGTACCCCCGATTTAGTCACTCACCTGTGTACACTTGTTACCGATTGACTGGTAACCCGTACGTAGGTCCACGTGTTAGGCCCAGTGACTGGCCTTACACGTGAGGGGGCATGTGAAACGACAATAGTCCCACATCGTTATAATCCGCTTAATTAACTTAAAATATAGTATGGAAGGGCCGCTCCACTCATTTCCAATTGGTTTTGAGTTGGATGCCCGCAGACTTTAACATAATTATTTGCGAAGAAAATATCCACATCCTAATACTCATTTTGAAAATGTACGATTTTTCTTTTTCTTTTTGATAAAAATAAAATATAGTAATGAAGATTAAAAATGCAATTGTAAAATGGGGCTCAGCCACAATTTTAGCCTTTGTAATACTAGGTGTTACCGTGGTAGAGATGAAGAGCGCCCGGCGGCCCCTGCCAAAACGTCACTTATGTCAAACTACATGTTGATAAGCTTCTTTTGCCATAACATCGGTTCATGTCAAACAGCATAGTTTGGCTACAATCGATTCAAGTTGGTGAGATCACATATTTGGCAATGCACTAAATTGTATTGAATCTATTGCATAATCTTCGGATAATTTTTATTTTTATTATAATTGAACTATTATGTTGAGTGATCCAACATCATTTTTTATTTTATTTTTGATCATCAAACCATAATTATTTCATTCCACGAGAAACGTTTACACGATGGTTTTAAAAAGAAACAAGTACATCATAACATGAAACAAATACAAAAAAAAATACAAAACGTAAATAAATCGCGAAGAAAAAGAGCGATCTACCAGGATAGCACCCAAATCTTATACTCTGAGATTGGAGAAGAAATGGTATTCGAAATTATAATTCACCCATCTTGATATATTTTCTTCTTAGAAAAGAGATGCTCCTATGACAAAGGAATGAGATACCCAAAATTATTCATATGCAGCGACTAATCCGAACTTAGATCTATTTTTCTGATGAAGAAGAAATTGATTTTCGCCCGTGCCAGATCTCCGATGTACTTTTATCAAGAAAACCAAACCCGAACAAATCGATAAAAATAAACACTATAAAAATGTAAATAAAATCGCCAAGATAGTGAAAATAAAAATCGCTCTAACATTGAAGAAATTATTTGAAACAATAAAGATAACTAAAAACAAGAAATTTTTGCTCATATAGATGTGAGCAAAAAAAAGAAAAAGAATTTGAAGTTGATGAGTTGTTTTTCTAGTTTTTAAGAAGTGAGAGAGAAGAAAAAAGATCTCGAGGAAGTATCCAACATCATTTTAAGCATGTAAAGAGAATTTTCGGCACTTGCAGTAGTTGGCACTCCGGTAATTCAAAACACTACTTGTACCAAGGTACGAAAAAGATGCATAATGGTCGAGTTGCCAAAGCCAAAAAGGCCGGTGTGTAATAAATATGATGTACACTACACGTGTGTAGTTCATTAATAACGATTGGTGTACAAGATTTGGGGACCCCATACATACACACGTGCAGCGTACACGTCCTCTTGTCGTGGTTCTAAATTCTAGTACTCTGTTATCGATGACACGAAAGGGACACAAGTGAACTGGATCGGTTGAGTTGCCTCGTACAAGGTGATAGTCCAGGTTTCACTATGGACTATGGTTAAAAAGTATGAGGTTTTTACTTGGAGGCCATACACTTAAACAATATGCCATTGTTGGTATTCAAAATGAAACATGTATATTCTAGTGGGCGATACATTTCTATAAACAAAATTGTATTTGATTTGGATGCGACTCGGTATGTATTATTAGGGCGTTGTCACATTCTACGCTGGTGCTATAGAATTGGCAGTGTTGGAAAACGATTAATATAATATGATTTTTAAAATTTTAATAAAAATTATAATTTATTGTTTTCTTTTGTAAATGAAAAACTATTAGTTCCACACCGTGGAGTTTCCACTTCTAGGTTGTTTTAAGAGACTATATAAGATTTTTAATCCCACATCGGGGAGTTGCTCTTCTTAAGTTGTATTTGTAAATTATATAAACAAATTCACTACTTTTGTAAAATCTATGGGAAAGGGGTTTCTCTATATTTTAGAGAGACCCCCGAAGGGAAAATATTTTATATTGTTTTCTTTAGCATTCGCGATTTTCTTTAAGAGTTTTTCGGAGTTGCCAAGCTCAAGTTGAGCATCTACTACATATGCTAGTAGTAGGTGTAGTATGGTGTTTTATCATGGAGATATCCGTCCTATGAGGGCTATAGCATCACTCTTGAGTGTAGCCGGGCGCTAATGTCTTAAGGACAGCGTGTTGAACACGTGACTCACTCTGTTTTCCAAAGTTTTGCCTTGTTGCTGTTGCGGAGATATGGGGAGCTTGTTCATTTCGTCAAAGCAATCACTTCCATTATAACGGAGCTAAGTATCAATAAATTTTGTTTATTTGATTTTTCCTTGTTTTTGATTATTGCACCCAACAAACTTAAGACATTAGAGTTTGTAATAATCATGGATGTTAATTGTGGAGTGAAAAACAAAAAACGAATTCTTGGTCAGCTGTAGAGTTTCGAATTTTTATCTTAACCTAGAAAGAATTTCGATGAACCCTTTTGACCTAATGTAGTAGACATCTTGATGGTTACCCACACAAAATTTCAGAATTTTTGGAGTTGTAAAAGTTTTTTTTTGATATTTTACAAAACAGAAAAACGTTCCTGAAAAATTCTTACAAGCAAAAATTTGTTGTTGACAAAATTAGTTTTAAAGGGGTAACCATGAGTTTTTTGAAATGGTGATTCAAACGAAGTTTGTAGATCTAGATGTTATCTTCAAAACTCATATTTTATTTTCCGATTCGGAACTAAGGTTTGTGAGATGTGGTGTATTAGGTGATTGGGAAATTACTGTGTCCGTAGTCAGAGTATAAACGAAGATTGTGACATGAAATTGAAAAGGGACATGGCTACTAGGCGCATGTGGATGAACACAATTCTTCCAAAAATGACAAATGCAAGAACATCAAACACAACTCTAAGCGTAGTCTTCATAAGAAAGGTATGTTTCGTAAAACTGAATCCGGCATTACTTTAATTAAGGGTGATTGTTATGATTGTAAAATTCCTGGCCACACGGAAGTAAATTGTAGACAACATAATAACCTTAATAAGTAGAAAGTTAATGCTAATTTAGTTGAAACAAACTAGAACGAGTTCAGTGGCATGATGTCGGAAGTTATTTTAATAACCAATGTGAGAGACCAGTAGGTGGACTCTGGAGCCACTAAGCATGTTTGTTGAAACAGAGACTTGTTCACCTCTTATCAGAGGATAAGGGATGTTGAGAAACTTTATATGAGTAACTCATCTGCGACAAGGGTTGCATAAAAGGGAAAGGTCGAGCAGAAGCTCATATCTGTAATGTTCTCACATTGAATGAAGTTTTCATGTTCCGAGCATATGCAAGAATCTTGTATCTTGTTCTGTTGTAGATGGTAAAAGAATTAAGATATTAATTGAATCTTGAAAACTTTTCGTAACTAAGGGCAGTGATTTTTTTAGGCAACGGTTATAAGACTTAGGGTCTATATATGCTTAACGGAAGAAGAAAATGATGAAGTGAAAAAAGTTGATTCTTGTGTTTTCTTTTGTGTGATTGTATGTTTTTCATGGTAGACTTGGAACCGTAAACTAATAAGTCAATGCATAAACTGGCTAGCGTAGGCTGCGTACCCAAATTTAGTTTGGATATTGAACACAAAATTTAAATCTTTGCAGAATCAAAATATGCTATAAAATCTTTTAGCAAAATTGTTCAGAGTAATTCTAAGCCCTTAGAATTAATTCATTTAGACCTAGTTGATATGGAATCAACCCAAACGAAGGTGGTAAAAGGTGGTTTATAACTTTCATAGATGATTGTACAAGGTACTATCTTGTATGCTTTCTTAGGGATAAGGATAATGCCTTAGAAGCCTTAAGAGTATAAACTTGAAATTGAAAGCGAAGTATATATTACCACTAAAAGGGTTAGGTCTGAACGTGATGGCGAGTATGAAATTCATATAGGAGATCACACCTCCTTATTCACCATAGTCTAATGGTATAGTTGAACGTAAGAACAGAAGCATCAAGGAGATGATATATGCCATGTTAATTAAAGGATATCCGCCAACTTGTGGGGGAAAGTCGTCCTCTAAATTTATTATATCCCGAATAGAGTAACCTTTAAAGGATCAGATAAAACTCCATATGAGTATGGAAATATAAACAACCTTCTTATGCATACGTCAAAGTGTGGGGGTGTTTAGGTAAGGTATCCTGAGTACCCTACTGCATATAGTTTTTTGGTTGTGAGTTCTGCTTTATCTGAGATTTGTGTGAATACTTTTATGGAGTCTAGGGATGTTGAGTTCTTTGAAAATGTTTATTTTGAAATCTGTCTCTTCTTAGGGATGTGATGTTGATCCCCTAGATGTCTTTTCAACTATTTCAACTTGTCAGAATTTACCTTCAAAGGAAGATGGAGTAGAATTGATCCTAGGAGAAGTAAAAGGATTAGAACTGAGACTTCTTATGGAATTGACTTCATGATATGCCTAGCTTAGTATGAGATCCATACTCGTAAATAAGCCATAACATCTACTGAAACCCCATTCTGGTGAGAAGCTTCATTTAGTGAAATGGACTCAGTCCGTCAAAACCAGACTTGGGAGCTTGCTAGTTTACCTGCAGGGAGTAAGACCATAGAATGTAAATAAGTCTTAAAGAGGAAACGTAAGGTAAATGGAACTGTGGAAAAATATTAGGCTAGGTTGGTAGCTAAAGGCTATAAATTAAAAGAAGGTGTAGATTTCCTTGATTCTTATTCACTTGTAACGAGAATTACTTCTGTTGAGATGTTAATTGCTATTAATTGCTGTCGTAAACAACTTAGAGATACATCAGATGGATGATAAGACTGCTTTTCTAAAACCGTGAATTAGATAAAGAAATTTACATAGACCAACCTGAGGACTTTGTAGTGAAAGGTTATGAAGACAAAGTTTGTAAGTTGAACAAATCTTTGTATGGTTTTAAAATAAGCACGTAAACAGTGACATGGAAAATTTGATCATGTGATAATGAGTACTGGATTTAAGTCAATGAATCTGAAAAGTATATTTACAAGTAGCTTGTTAAGGATGCCTGTGTGATTGTATGCTTGTATGTTGATGATATGCTTATACTTGATACAAACATAGATATGATTAATTCCACTAAAAACATGAGCTAAATGAGAACGTTGACTTGAAAGACTTAGGCCCTGTTGATGTAATCTTAGGGATGATGATTAGAAGATGATCTAACATTTATAGTCTTAGTCGTTCTCATTATGTTGAATTTGTGCTTAAGAGATTCAATCAGTCTGATTGTAAGCTTGCTTGTACTCCGTACGATTCTTCTTGTAGACTCAAGAAAAATAAGGGTAATGGAGTATCTTAACTTGAATACTCAAGAGTTATAGGATGTCTAATGAATTTAATGAACTGTAAGAGTCCAGACATTTCCTATATTGTGAGTAAGTTAAGTAGAAATACTTGTAGTCCAGAGCAAGAGCATTGGGATGCACTTAGTAGAGTATTATGGTACCTGAAATACTCTATTACCTTTTGTTTGATTTATGAAAGGTATCTTGCTGTCTTTGATTTTTGCAATCCATAGTATGACCCTGGAGTCAACACACTGTTGTGTGAGGGAGATGACGTTGGAATGGCTAGTATGACTTCAACATGCACGATCTGTCTGTCTGTTCAGTCAGTTCGGGTCGTGAGATTGGGTTGTTGATTTACCAAGATCTATCTGTGTTTTATTGAGTTTTCATTCATGTGGAGGATTGTTGGAAAACGATTAATAAAATATGATTTTTTACAGTTTTAATAAAAATTATAATTTATTGTTTTCTTTTATGAATGAAAAACTTATTAGTCCCACACCGTGGAGTTTCCACTTCTAGGTTGTTTTAAGAGACTATATAAGATTTTTAATCCCACATCGGGGAGTTGCTCTTCTTAAGTTGTATTTGTCAATTATATAAACAAATTCACTACTTTTGTAAAATCTATGGGAAAGGGGTTTCTCTATATTTTAGAGAGACCCCCAAGGGAAAATATTTTATATTGTTTTCTTTAGCATTCGCGATTTTCTTTAAGGGTTTTTCGGAGTTGCTAAGCTCAAGTTGAGCATCTACTACATATGCTAGTAGTAGGTGTAGTACGGTGTTTTATCCTGGAGATATCCGTCCTGTGAGGGCTATAGCATCACTCTTGAGTGTAGCCGGGCGCTAATGTCTTAAGGACAGCGTGTTGAACACGTGACTCACTCTGTTTTTCAAAGTTTTGCCTTGTTGCTGTTGCGGAGATATGGGGAGCTTGTTCATTTCATCAAAGCAATCACTTCCATTATAACAGAACTAAGTATCAATAACTTTTGTTTATTTGAGTTTTCCTTGTTTTTGATTATTGCACCCAACAAGCAGTTCATTTGGTTAATTGTCTGTTAATTTTGGCGTCAATTGAGTTCAGATATTCTCACATTTACAGAGATTTAACTCATTAGCATATTTAATGGCAAAGGAGGGAGCTTTTACAGGCTCTTAATAGTGGAGTGAGCCATCATAGTTCATTTGTGCAGCTTCGGGAAGTTACAGATCATGTTTGTCCGACTACCATTTCAAATAGTTTTGAAACATGTTAATTCTTTTTAGCTTCTTCTCTTTTTTCTTCTCTCTCGATGTCAGGCTTTGCCCTGTTCTTTTTGTTTTCGTTGTCTCTTTAATAAATCTCCTTGTGAGCTTTGCTCATATCTATGTTTGTATATACGTGATTAAGATCCATTAAAAGTAGTTTACAGCTTATTATTAATTTTTAACATCTTGAAAGCCCAGTCAAAGCATACATTTTTCTGATATCTCTAAAAATACGATGTTGTTCTTTTTCGGTGGGTTTGGATGTAGAATTTTAAAGGTGGAATTTATGGGTCAAGGGAATTTGGTAGAATTACGTTTCCTTTTGGATGTTTGGTTGCCCGAATCCTTAGAATCACGTTTCTTACGGGATTCAGTTTTCCTGCAAATCCTCCATATGGAGTCCGACCCCTCCCCCCTAAGATTTGCTGGAAAACTTATCAAGGGATTTATGGACCCACTTTTTTTTAACTCTAAATCCCATATATATGCAATTTTAAGATTTGAGGGTAATGCCAAACGGTACAAAGACTTTAATGCAAGAAAACTCTATAAATCCTAGGAATTTTAATTGAGTTACCAAACACACAAGGAATTTACATGAATACCAGAATTTGTAATCCCATGGGATTATAAATTCCTGAAAACGGTGAATTCTGCAAACAACCCACCATTTGTTTATTTTCCAAACTCAGTAAATTAAGCCATTTATCCATATAAGAAAATTACATTCGCATAACGTGGGCAGAGCATGTTAAGAACAAGAGACCTAGTATTTGTGTTCTTTTTTTCCCGATAAAACGGGATCTGTTTCATTGATAGTAAAGTGAAATTATAAGGAGATAGTTAAGTACATCAATTGCTAAGAACCATAGAGAGATCGAAATTTCATATTGTAAAAGTACAAACTCGAATATTTCAGCGAGAAAAAAAAGGTATAACAGAATACGACTGAATATACATGAAATTATATCTGATTAAATCAGAGGAAAATGGTTTTGGGATCAACAATCCGTCATCTTGATAATATTTTATTACTTGAGAAAGAGATGCACGTAACAAGGAGTGGTTTTCCCTAAACCTTAGACAAAGTGACAAAGATTTTGGCTGCCGTAGCTTATCACCAGTACACTTCAATTTCAACCCTAAAAAACCCAACCAAGAATAGCCATTGAAGGAAGAAAAAGATGCTTTGAAAGAAAGGCCTCTATGGAAGCGTAGAAACCTTATCACCGACTTGACTCACAAAGCAAACAAATTGGGCCTAATAAGCATCAAAACTACTTATTCTAATTAAACACTAGTTAAAAGCACCAAACAACACTAGATATTGCGTGTCAAAAAAAAAAAAAAAAAAAAAAGATACTGCTCAAATAAGTCTTCTTTAAAATATAGTAGATCTGAGCAATGAAGCTTACTGCCGAATATTTGAAATTACCTAATATTTGTGCTATTTATGAATTATTTTGGTCATGATAATTCATTTTTTCTTACAATATTCAACTAAATTCAATGAAGAACAATCAAATATTTGTCAAAATATTTTGTTGTTTATTGTTGAATTTTGTCATATTTTATTGGGTGTTCCTTTTTCTTCTCATAAATTATTATCAATTAGAATAACTGAGCTTTTGAATTATATAGATATTTTGCTTTTGAACGATAGAGATTGATGATGAGTTAAAAAAGTTACAGTTGTTTCCAAGAAAACTGAGTCGAATCGTGAGGAACAATGAGATATATTTATAATTATTTGTTTATACTGCCAAGATTAACCAATGCACAATATCCTGAATTTTGCTGAAAATATCTTAGTTAAGAGATAATTTTTGTCACTACCATATGTTTTAAAATTTACGTGGTTCCTAATTAGCTAGCAACAAAGTGATTCGCTCGTAAGAGCAATGACTATGTAGGAAATGATAAGATGATTATTCCACGACAAAAGTTTACACATTTGGGTAAAAAGAAGTTACTGAGAAAACGAAACACGCCATATTGTGGCCCCAATTGTTACAAAATGCATACAAAATTTAGATCGAGCGGCTAATTTTTAACTGGTTAACTCATATTTTTTCCAAGCGGAAAAATCTATCCGCTTGGGAAAGAATGTTTAAGCGTCTACAGGGGAAAGGGGCATCTCTACTCCCACGGTGGGATCAGATTTGATGTTCTTTTGCTCCACTACTTCACTTTAAAGTAGGATTCTACTCCCCATAAAACCATCTCCAATAGTAGATCCCATAAATCAGGAGGGGTGCCATACTAAATAAGAAGGTCTTGAAGAAAGTGTTAACTACACCTTCGGATGCACCTCCACGTCATGTTTTCTCTTTTGATAATTAATTATAAGGAATAAACATATCTAACAGTTGGAGATAGTTTTTTTTAGAAATAAAGTCCTAAATTTGCTCTTTAAATAGACCCCATGAATAAAAGGACTAAATAGTAAATCCATGTAGAATTTTCTGAACCTTCTGTTGGAGATGCTCTATGTCGCAACTGTTAGTCTCTATGTTGGTTTAGCAACAAAACATGTTTTGTATTTCTTTAAACTAGATTAGTACTAATCCTAATCAATGAGGTTAAAGTTTGTTCATGTTAATGTAAGTTTAAGGGTACATAAGGTTAAGTGTCTCTTGGACTACATAAAATGGCATACTAGTTATATCTATGCTTAGTATGGCTGTTTTTCAGCTCATGATGAAAGGTTGAATGACACATGTCTTGCTGATGTGATTTTAAAATTGTTGTAGTAAATGAGTTCAAACTCTCGGACTTGTGAAGATTCGAGTTTTTAAATTTAATAAAAATATATAAACAAAAATTATAAACAATGGGTGAGAGGTATTGGGACTAAGGATTTGGCCAATTCTCATGCATGTGGTTCAATTTATTTATTCTCAACAATTATAACCCAAATAAAATATGATATGGTGACTCTTATTTTTGCCTAAGTAGATTCTCAAAAGATTAGTTGTAAATCCTAAGCATGATGTATCAAAACATTTAAGCTAAGCATACATCATCAAATTAAATGACAACTAATTAATTCAAATCATATTTCAATTTTAAATTAATGCAAAAGTCATAAAAAGAATAAATTAAATTTACCATATGATGAAAATCGACTCCCTCCGTCGTCCCAATGTTGGGGTTTAGCTCCTCATATCAAAAACACACTCAAAAGATTGAATCATGACTCAAAAAGGTGTTTTATTGAAGAAAATAATATTACAGCGGATTTGCAACAGATATAGATGTTACAGAACCACTGTTACAAAGGAATAAGACTGTAAATGAACGATAGTTCTCCGGTGTAGAAGAACTGCGACTGTTTGTGTGGGTCAATGTTCTTCGTCTCCTTCTTCTTCAGCCGCAGCAGGGTACTTTCCTGTAACCTTGATTTTTCCGCCTCTGCAGCCTCCCTAAGCCTCCGTATCGACCCCAAACTCTCGACCCTCCTTTTCTGAGTCCCAGCAACTCTTTTTATACCCAACAGCTCCAATTTTCTAGATCAAATCTTCCCGAGAATAGATTATTTCTTCGCTGCCAAGTCTCGGTGATTTTTTTCCCTTTATTTTCTCTTACGCTTCTCCTTTCGATAGAATACTGTCCTAAGATGATATTTCTTCTTCCCAAATAACACGTAACTTCCATAACTAAATCCAAAAATTCCCATGAATATCTTCACCTTTCCTGCTTCGGTCAAACTTCACTTATTTACGTGAAAATTTCCCTTATCAACTCTGCTTCGATGAAACAGGACAATACCAATACATTTTGTGAAAAAGTTTGACAAAATCTCTTCCCAAATCTTCCAAATATAGAACAGACAATAAACAGAAACCCGAAATATATCCACCTCCCTGTTTGGTTTCGAATCAATGATCCAACCCAATTTGATCGATTGAAACACTTATACCAGGCCTGTTTTGCTCTAACAGGTCAATGCCAACACAATCCCGCCATTGAATCTCTTCAGAAGTCCCTCAAAACTCGAACCCTAAACTGTTCTCGTTGCAAGATTATTCCCGTGCCAAAACCGGAAATTCAAATTAGAGAAGAAGGTGCCCCTTAACCATTCCCAGGGTGCCAATAACACTTGGGGTGTCCTGGGGTGTAAATAGCAAGTGGGTGCCCCTTAGTAAGTGAGGTGTCCCTTATCCAAATGAGGGGTGCCTTTAGTGATTTTCTCCCACGGGCGCAAATACCACTTTTCTAGCCAATTTTTCCACACATGTTTATTTCTCCAAAAATACCCACAAAGAGATAAAATACCAAAATAAGTACAAAAATGGGTACTAACAATATACAAAATTGAGATCAAAATAGACGTATAAATGCGTTTATCACTTGCTAAGCATGAGGTGGACTCCATTCTAGCTCTTGTTTAAAAAGGAAAATTTTCATCATTCAAGAACAAGAGAGGATAGTAGTGGAAGTGTCTACCTAGATAGAAAACAACTGAAATTTCTAAGTTTTCCTTTCAACTGTTGTGAGCTAATCTAAGGTATGTGCTTATACTTCCTATCTACTTTAATCTTAATGTTACTCAGATGCAGAATATATGATCCATAAGCATGAATTGATATACCAGCTTATAATATTAACCTTATTTAAAGAATAACATGATTTATAGCTAATAAAGATTTAGAAGCATGATTATAGGATGATATTCCAACATTGGTATCAGGGCCCAAGGTATAATATATTCTGCAACTAGTTTTGAAATGATTACTTAAATTCAAATCATGGGTTATATATGTTTTGTTGTAATCTTGTTACAAGGATGTCATAAAGAATTATTTGAAATTGTAGCAGTCTTTATGTGTCTTTTATCGTTTCTATTTGTCACCAAAGTGATACTTAGGGAGCGGATAAAACTGCATAATTTGGTATGAAAGGACTGCGTAACTGACATTTCAGATGTTGTCTCTGTGATGATGCCCAAAGGTCAATCATACTGGTAACATATGTGATGGAGCAAGAGAATCTACTTGTACACAATAAATGATAGGTTTTTTGACCCAAAGGTTTAAAAATCTTGTTGAGTACTATGTATGAGTTGATTAGACTTGTTATGTTTGACTTTGATATATTACAAGTTTACCCAAAGGTAAAGTTGTGGTTATATTGAGTCTGAAATTAGAATTTAGTTATTATGAAGTATCAATAAAAATTGTTGTTAGTTCTGATTTATTGTTATATGAAGTTTCAGAATGTTTTATGTTGGAATACATATATATCATTCACATGGAAATAGATTAAAGGTTATGTATGCATATTTCAGCTACTTCAATGAATCCTACCCAAATTCAAGGTTATTTGTCTGGTATTGAGCCTCTAAATGGCACAAACTACCCCAAGTGGAGGTCGCATATGGATATAGTACTTGGTAACTTGGAGTATGATATTGCTTTAAGAGATCCAATGCCTCAAAAGCCTGTAGATAATTCTAACAGAAGTGAAAAACAGAATTTCTACAAGTGGGAAAAGGCAAACAAAATGAGTATTATGATCATTCGAGGTTCGATTCCAGATGCAATTCGAGGTGGAATTCCGTTGAAAGATACGGATAAAGAGCTGTTGGATGTTATTAAGTCTCAATTTATGGGTTCGGCAAAGTCTATGGTTGGTACTTATATGGGTCAGATGACATCAATGCGGTATAGTGGAGATGGTAGTGTTCAAGATCACATACTTCAAATGGAAGATCTAGTATACAAGTTATGAGGTCTGGATATGAACCTAAACGATGATTATCTAGTGCAACTTGCAGTAAATTCACTTCCAAAGCAGTTCGAGACTTTCAAGATCAACTATATACTTGTGACAGAAGATGGGATGTAAACGAGTTAATCGCTCATTGCGTGCAAGAAGAGGAAAAGCAGCGACGTGAAACTAAATAATACGCACACTTTACTTCAGCTGGTCATAGTAAGAAAATCTTCAAGAAATCAGGAAAGAACAAGAAACCTCAGGAACAGAAAAAGGAAACACCAAATGATGAGTCTGAAGTTAATAAGGATGGTAAGAAGTTTCCGTTTAAATGTTATTTCTGTAAGAAGAAAGGACATATGAAGAAGGACTGCTTTAAGTATAAGAATTGGCTGAAAAAGAAAGGTACTGATTTCCATATGATGTGCTTTGAAATTAACCTAGTTGATACTCCTTTGAATATTTGGTGGTTAGACACCGCAGCAACCATTCATATTGCAAATTCCTTGCAGGCATTCACAAGCCAGAGGAAACTAAGTAAGGAAGAGCGGTGTCTATATATGCCAAATGCTTAAAGAGTGGAAGTTAAAGCTATTGGAAATGTGCGACTAACTCTGGATTCCATAATTTTTTTGGATTTTTTTGATGTATTTTATGTACCTACTGTAAGAAGATGTTTGGTTTCAGTTGGAAGACTTGATACTAAGGGTTTTTCATTTTCTATTGGTGGTGGATGTTTGAAGATGTATTATAACTCTCAACTGGTTGGTTATGGGCCGAATGTTGATAATCTATATAAATTGAATGTTGATCTAAATTCTGTGAATTCAGTATCTTGTATGAATGTTGAAACGTCTAAAGGTATCAAAAGAAGTTTAAACACAGAAATTTTTTCGATGTTGTGGCATCAACGTCTAGGACACATATCTAAAGATCGAATGAAAAGGCTTATAAGGGAAAATATGTTACCGCAGTTGGATTTTTTAGATTTCAACACTTGTGTAGCCTGCATTAAAGGGAAGTTTGTTAAATCTAGAAAGAAAACTGTTATAAGAAGTCAAGGGTTACTTGAAATTGTGCATACTGACATATGTGGTCCTTTTACAATTGCTTCTAGAGGTGGTCAGAGATACTTCATTACGTTTATAGATGATTATTCTCGTTATGCCTATGCTTATCTCATTCGTGAAAGATCGGATACTTTGGAAGTTTTCCAAACGTACAAGACAGAAGTTAAAAACCAACTTGAGAAGAAAATCAAAGTCTTAAGATCTGACAGGGGAGGAGAATATTATGGGAAAGCTGATTCTCATGGTGAGCCTCATGGAAAGTTGATTGATTTTCTGCGAGAACAAGTTATTGTGGCTCAGTTTACTACTCCCGGATCACCTGAGCAAAATGGAGTTGCTGAAAGGCATAACAGAACTTACAAAGATATGGTTCGCACTATGTTGAGTAGTTCTACATTACATGAATCCTTTTGGGGAGAAGCTCTAAAAACAGCAGTGTACATACTGAATCGTGTACCTAGTAAGGCAGTGACGAAGACTTCCTATGAACTTTGGACATGCAGGAAACCGAGTCTAAATCATTTTTCATGTTTGGGGTTGTGCAGCGGAAGCTAGGCTGTTTAATCCTTCAGAAAAATAAATTGATTCTCGCACTACAAGTTGTTTCTTTGTTGGTTACCCAAACAGATCAAAGGGTTATAGATTTTACTGTCCATCTAAACGTTTCGAAATTGATGAAACTAACCATGCTAAGTTTCTAGAGGATGATCAGATTGGTGGGAGTGAATCCCAACAGATTGTATTTGAAGAAGAGGATCCTATAGATCTGGCTGGAACAGAAGTTCATAAGGAATTGACAACTGACATTCCAGAATCATCTAAAGCTGCCGAAAAGATATTAGCAAATCCTTTTTAAGATCACAAGGAAGTCTTTTCTATAAGGCATAAAGGGATCTATGTAAGGATTAAAAGTTTATTGTCCTTTATGTAAGTACGATCCTAATCAATGAGGTTAAAGTTTGTTCATGTTAATTATGTAAGTTTAAGGGTACATAAGGTTAAGTGTCTCTTGGACTACATCGAATGGCATACTAGTTATATCTATGCTTAGTATGGCTGTTTTTCAGCTCATGATGAAAGGTTGAATGACACAAGTCTTGCTAAGCATGAGGTTGACTCCATTTTAGCTCTTATTTAAAAAGGAAAATTTTCATCATTCAAGAACAAGAGAGGATAGTAGTGGAAGTGTCTACCTAGATAGAAAACAACTGAAATTTCTAAGTTTTCCTTTCAACTGTTGTGAGCTAATCTAAGGTATGTGCTTATACTTCCAATCTACTTTAATCTTAATGTTACTCAGATGCAGAATATATGATCCAGAAGCATGAATTGATATACCAGCTTATAATATTAACCTTATTTAAAGAATAACATGATTTATAGCTAATAAAGATTTAGAAGCATAATTATAGGTTGATATTCCAACATCAGCCTTCGACTAGCACTGTTCTAATTGACTTGTGTCAATACTTGCGGACCAAATTAGGCCTGATATTTTTCAACAGAAGTAAACAATTTAGCTCATTATTACTTGGCTGGCATGAGTCACTCGGTTTCCTCATTTCCCCTAAACAAAAGTAAAAAACGAAAAAGGGAAGTTTCTCAAATTTTCTTCCGTCTCGGCTTCTCCTTTTTGTTTGTTTTTTCTTCTCCTTTCTGTTTCGAGGATGAACATTACTAAAGTTGGATTGAAGGAGATTTGTCATTTCCTGGCCACAACTTTTTTTAAATAACTCAAGATCATATCGATGGAGATTTGACACAAAAGATGCTGTACTATTTTGCTCTAGCTAGCTTCCCTTTCTTGTTTGCTTCAATTTAATTCTCACAAAAAAAAAAGAATCATTGAAGTCAAATATAAGATAGTGATGAGACTTGCAGCCCCGAAGCGTCACAATATGAAAACTCCATTGCCGACAACTGTTTAAGAAAATCTGCATTGCTCATAAGAGGACGTATACTATACAGACTTTAACATCCAAATGATTTTTATGTGGCATTTCTTTCGTATGTCGTGTCTCCATATGGATCCGTTGTTGCTCAGCAAATAATCCTTCATTGCCATTAAGATGATTATGAAAGTAATATCATGTACGGATATTCAAAGTCATGATATTTATAAACAAGGTCAAAACACTTTTTTGAATAAGATTGTGGATATGACCTCCTCCTCATTCCCCCCCCCGTGTGGATTTGACGTGACTTGATGTATATTGTTATTAAGTACACGACCCTATATCCGTATAGAAGCCAACATCAATTCCCATCTCGATCGATCTTAATGAGATCACTAATCAATCCTAATAGTCATACGGCCGAAATAGTTTTCTTCTACTTTATTTATCTTTGTATATTCTGATGATGTGCTTGGCACACCATATGTATCTGTACACGTCTATGTATACCAAATTTTTGTCAATTGATCTTATTTGCCGACAAAATTGGACTATAAATGATTGAAGAAATTTTTGACTCGTAGCTAGCAATCACACAACTCGTTCAATTATGATGGGAAGATCCAGCCGAACTTTATTGATGAACCTCAACTGTCAAGTTCTAACTCACCAATTGTTAAAAGAGATTTGGATGCATGTGGTGTTTGATTAAAATCAAATCTACCAAAATCAACATTTTGATATAGTATAATTTGGTTTAACTTATTTGCCCTTTTGCCGGAGGCATCATCCGTCACTGTACTATTGAGTATGTACTATGTACAAGGCATATTTGAATTGCGAAGAAGCACTAGTTTGGAATTTGTATTTCTCTCTTGAAAAAGAGGATTAAGTAAGCCATAAATGGTGAGATAGACAGATAGGAGGGGTATAGATAGATTCATAGATAGACAGGTATGAGAGAGAAACTAGTGATGATAAAAACAAAGTACACTACTACAGTAGCATGGCAACTTTTGAATGTTGCGATTTCTGGTGAGAGGATGGGCAGTAATCTCCCAACAGTTAAAGACTTGAAGGATACTGGTTCATTACTTAGATCACTCTGCATCATAGTTAGTAATTCTCCGGAATGATTCGCGAACATATCCGAATTGACTGAATCCGAATTATAGTTCCGAACTATTTGAACTCCGAACCTAGTTCGCGGATTATATGGACCTCACGAATGATTCGCGAATGTATCCGAACTGACCGAATCCAAATGATATTTTCGAACTAGAAGTCTCATAGGTAACTCTCTGACCAGAGTTATGTTGATTGTTTTTGTTTGATTTTGTATATACTTTATATTTAAATACAATTATTCAGTTAAAATTTTCTATTAGTAGTTGTTTAACCAGTGTTTTATGTGTTGATTTTTGTTTAAAAGTCTATAAACTCGTTTTATAATACATTTATGCGATTAAATTGATTACTTCTTGTTAAATAATCACGCTAAGATGTTTTTTTTCATCTTATAAATCATATACAAATAAAATTAGTCTCGTAATAAGGTCATAATACTTATCAATTTATCATATATGTAAGCCGAATTTTAAATGTCGAACTCACATTTATAAAACGAATATGCACGTACGTATGCCGTTCCGAACTACTGTCCGAACAACGAACCGTTGACCGGATTTTTGACCGAATCCTACCTATCCGAATCCATATAATTCCCGTACATATATCGTCCCGAATTACTACCCGTATCCCGAATTGCTAACTAGTCTCTGCATATATAGAATCACCTAACTGGATGATTTCAGCCCAACGATCTACTCCAGTTGTCTAATTGAATAGAACGTACAGTACTCGTACCTTTGCTTTTTCTTACTTTTAGTAACTTTTTTTGATTAAGCGAAAATTATATATGCGGTCATCAAAACATGTACAGTAAAAAAGAACAGCTGTAACAGAACTTTAAAGAAGACGAGGGAGCGGCAGAGGAGATAGAATACCAACAACAAGTATTTAGACTGCAGTCTAGGACTCTAGAGTAGTAGATAGAGCCACGACCTTCAGTCCGCTTTTATTTACTTACTACAGTACTGACTACTGATTTATTCATTCTCTTTTCTCTCACCATTTGCACGAGGGCCTCTGTTTTGTTCTTTTGTGCTTTTCTTTCTCTGGCAGATGGGGAGTTTGGTTCCTCTCCTTTTCCCGACATTACGGTTTTTGGCCCCAACCTTTACTTTTTTGATAGTATTAATTATTGAATTTATTGATGGGATTCTCTCTCTCTCATGAGTTAGCAACTACCGAACTTAGAGCTGCAGCAGCTGTGCCTGTGCGTCCGTGTGCTATTTATTTGCAGGTCTTTATTTATCACATCTCAGCCATAACCATTGGTAGTCGTGCCATTTGGTTTCTCAAGAAAGAAAAGTTAAATCAAATCTGGGTTTGTATTATGGTGTCATGACATCATCCACCATGGGATGTAAGGTTGACCGTAATTCCAGTCGGATTCCAACAGTGTAGATTTCTCTCCGGAGTGTCTCATTCGTTTTTGGGGCCATTCATAAAAGTAGATGCTTTTTATTATTATTATTATTTTATTTTTTTTGTGATTTTTAACTTGGCATTTTTAGAGGTGATCCCAAAAGAATTAGGGGCGATTTTTTTATTCCCAACTCATATACAAGGTTAAGGGATGTCCTAAAGGTTAGTAGAATACGTTAATGCCCTTCCGTAATCGGAAGTTATTTTGTAACCGATTGTTAAGATTAAATCGGTAGTAAAGAAACGCAAAGAGACTACCGATTGATATGAAACATGAACCTCGGTAGAAACATGAACCTCAAGAAACTACCAATTGTTAAAGTATAGAAATTCGAAATCTTAAGAATTTTGCTATATTGAAATTTGGGGCTACTATAAAATCGGATGAAAAAGAAAATGTCGAAACTACCGATTAGGAAAATCGAGAAATTCAAAAAAATTAGAATTTTGCTTAATTGAAATTTGGGGCTACTGTAAAAATCGGTAGATAATGAGATGGTTATTAACTACCGATTATATCCTTTGACTGATAAAACCAATGTAAACCTAATTCCATTGCATTCCATATCTTTTCTTTTCTTTTCTTTTCTTTTCAACTTCAACTCTTCTTCTCCTCCGATTGCAGAGAGGAAATTTTTTTCCCTCGTTCAACTCCGCTTCAATACATCGTTATCGTTGATCGTCGAATCGAATCATCGTCGATTATTTTCTATAAAGATGAAAAATAAGGAACCCAAGAAAGCTCGAACCAAAAACGTTTATCGTGATGAGGATCCACAAATTGGACTGCATTCCCGTAATAAAGAGACTTTAACTGAAGAACGTGAAGAACATGAAGAAGATGAAGTCCATGATGTAAGTGATTCTGATAGCCAAACTCTCAAGCAACTTCAAATGGTCCCGATTAGGTAAGATTCTACCAATTTTTTGGTTTCTATTGCTTAAATTCGACGAATCGATGATTTTTTGTAGGGTTTTCGGTTATTACCCAGAATCGGTAGTTTAGTTATTGTTTTTAACTTCCGATTGTGGTCCTATTCTTCATTCCGCAAGAACGTTGGTCATATTCAGGTGATAAAGTTATAGGTTTCCTACCTATTGTAGAACGTTGTTTTTTACTGAGCCCTAAATTGACCATAATCGGAAGTTAAATGTGTTTTTGACTTCCGAATATACTAGGGAACTACAAGTTATAGAGACGCAGTAATCGGATGATATGTTTGGTAATTTTCTTCCGATTGTTTAGGCTCAACAACTTAAGTATTTTCTGGACACAAAATGATGCATATTCGGTGGAAATTAATTTTGTATGGCTTCCGATTGTTGTGTATTCGGTAAGATAGACTCTCCTTTGGCTTTCGATTATGTGTATTCAGGCGATAATGTTGAAATATGTCTTTCGATTATGATAAATAGTTTAGGTTGTTTGTTTTTGGATTAACATATTCGGTAGAAAACACTTTTGTATAACTTCCGAATATTGGTTCTTCAATAGAAAAAACTTTCCTTTTGTTTCCGATTATTTATATTCGGCCGCTAATGTTGAACTCAAACTTTCGATTATGAATAATCGGAAACAAAATGTTGGATTAACTTCCGTTTATGTATATTCGGACGCTAATATTTAACTCAATCTACCGATTATGTATATTCGGGAATATGGATTTAGATTAACTTCCGATTGTATATATTGTATAGTTTGTTAACATATGTTTACGAATCTATTGTACTTTATTTTGTTTTTTAGGGATAGGCGAGGTAAGAAAGCCGAAGATGCAATTGTCTAAGATAGTGCTAGGAGAGAAAGGCGTAAGAACTTGACAGCTAGTGCAAGGAGAGCAAGGACTGCTAAAGCAAATTCAAGTTCTCAAGATGGAACTCAACAAGGCAGTCAAGAAGGTGTATAAACAAGTGCTCCAAAAGTTCAAGAAGCTGTAGAACCAAGTGCTCCATAATCACAAGATGAAATTCAACCTAGTGTTCAACCAGAAGCACCAGAAGCTAGAGTACCAGAAGTAGGACAGCCTAGCGGTACGCAAGAAGAAGGAGAAGCTGGAAAGAAGAAACCTCGAAAGAAAACACAACACTCCAATTGCCTAGCTTCATCATGCTCCACGAGCATGCTTGCAAGGGAAAATGGACGTGCATTTGCCTAGCTTTAAGGCCCGGATCGTAGCCTCATCATGGCGCATCGTGGAAATTATGGCATGCGCGCCCAGGCGTGCCAGGCGTAATTTTCTGGTCCGTCACAGTTGGTATCATAGAAAGTTCCGAGAAAACTCTAGGGACTGTGAGTAGTGGACTCGTCAAGCGAGTACTTTCCTTAATGGAAACTTAAAGTTGGAGAGTAGGCCAACTTTTGCGCGGGAAGGAGTTTGTAACTGCTATGCCAGTTACTATGCAAATCGAGTTGAGCTTGTTTGAGTGCTGTGAGTTTTCCTGGCCTAAGTGGCACCCCACTTACGAGTGGATATCTGGAAGACTGTCTAGGATGGTGGGTAGACAATGGGACTGATCATCCCCACACGTTGGCAACTGGCCAATAGTGTGCGTTGTCAGGCCCGGCTTGCATCCCACTTACGAATGGCAACCTGGATGACCGTCAGGGACGGTGGGCAACTTGATCCTATTCCACATAGTACTACAGTTTGTTGGCACCAACTTTGTGAACTTTAGGGACTCCTAAGTGTGTAGTATGGGATGCACATTTAGGATACCTTGTCTAGATATCCTTTTGGCAACTGGTCAATTGAGATTTTTGGTAAAGTTGTGGACTCTTTTTGGATTCCTGAGTATGCGGTATGGGACGTTTGCTCAGAAGGTCCTAATTGATGCTCCATGACAAACTGAAGAAACCCGTGATTTCTGAGCATCTGGTATAAGATTTTTGCTCAGGAAATCCATACCGAAGAGTTAGTCCATAATAGTTTTGTTTTGAATTTCGGGGAAGAAATTCTTTAAAGGGGTGAATATTGTAACACCCCGTGTTTTTAGCATGGCGCATGCTAAAAGATGCGCCATGGTCCGAGATAAAGCTTCATCCAAAGCTTCCGTTGCGTAGGAAAAGGAACATTGGCCCTTGGCCAATGCGTTGACAATGTTCAGCCATCATGGTTGAACATCGGGTTGGCAATGCACAACCATCATGGTTGGACATCGGGTTGGCAGCGGATAGCCATCATGGATGGACATCGGGTTGGCAGTGGACTGCCATCATGGCTGAACATCGGAGTTGGCATTGGCAGTGAACAACCATCTTGGCCGGTTATTCAGAAATATATGGCAATGGCCATGAATAGTAAAAGTGGGACTTGGTGAATGATTTTTCCTCCCCTAATCAAAGTTGTAAAAATGTCAAGTTAATATATATAGGGAGGGGTACTTGGTTGAAGGTGCATATACGGACCATGCACCAAGTAAGATAGCCTTAGAGATGTACAACCATCATGGCCCTTCACGGGACCTGGCTCAGGAAGTGTTCAGCCATTATTGCCGGACATTGGAACTGGCCTGTGAGCCAAAACTAAATGTACAGCCATCACGGCCGTACATTGCTTTTGGACAGGGAGTCATGTGCGGCCATCACGACCTTGGGACTTGGTGAAGTCATTTTGCTCCCCTAATCAAAGTTGTAAAAATTTCTTTAAAACATATATAGGGAGGGGTAGTCGGTTGAAGGTGCATATGCGGACCATGCATCAAGTAAGCTTCATAGCTTAGCCGGAACAGTGTAAATGATGTCTAAGCCTCATTTATAGTTACGTAGACTTTCCAATGGAGCATCTTAAGCATGGGCATTACTATGCCATGCCACGGACTCGATGATGCATATTCCTTATGCATTTTGACGGAACGACCTATACGGACTAGGCCATTACTACTATTGCTTGGCCACGTCCTCGCAAACGAGTTGGCTTAAGCTTCTGTCCCTTCGTGGATGAACTACGGCATGTGCTTGATCCCTTTAGAGTAGGGAAGGGTACGTAGGCAGCCGCAATGAGTTGCAGCATTGCCGGTCTAGCAATTTGTCGCTCATATCATCTAATTGTGAGATGATTGCGACATACTGGCCTCTCATATCATCTGGCTCGGTAGCTCGACGTAAGAGATGATTGTGGCCAAACTTGATGAGGCAAGTTGCATTCCATTCCTTGGATGCTCATACTTCCTATCAAGGCGTTCGACTTAGGCATGTACCAATGGCGCATTGGGCATGACCTCGAAAGTAAGCTACATCGATATGCAAGTTAGAGGAGCTTGCATAAGCCTATGGAAAGTGGAATTAGGTCGTCAATGGCCTACATGAAAGCCCAAGCATGCCTTATGCCTGGACAAGACTTGGAAGCCAGTGATGCATGTAAAGGTGCATCGGCCATATCCTTCAAGGCTTTAAACCCTTTGCAGAACAAGGGTAAGTTGGAACGGTATGGAAGCTAAGTTAGCTGCATCATGCTCCACGAGCATGCTTGCAAGGGAAAATGGACGTGCATTTTCCTAGCTTTAAGGCCCGGATTGTAGCTTCATCATGGCTCATCGTGGAAGTTATGGCATGCACGCCCAGGCGTGCCAGGCGTAATTTTCCGGTACGTCACAGCCTGTGCCAATTGAGAAGATAAAAAAGCACCAAGAGTTAATTGATAACGTTGATAATGAAGAGTTTGCATCTCAGTTCGGAGAAAAAGGCAAGAAACGTACAATAAATGTGAACAAAAGATCTCGGGCCTCATCAGGCACTCAAGTTGAAGTCCCAAATGATGAAACCAATGCAGCTGATCGTGGAGGTCGTAAACTCAAAGCCAAGAGGAACTAATAAACTTGTTATGTTTTTTTAACTTTATGGATTTCAATGTTTGTGTCGGATTAAGTTGTTTTCAAAGTTTGTGATGGATTATGTCGTTTTTATGGTTTGAGTCGGATTATAAGTTAGTACATTATGTTTATGGTTTGTGAATGGTTAGTTTTATGGGTTATGAATGGTTTTCTTGTTATCTTTATGTATTGAACGAAACTAAACTCTGAGTTCAAAATGCACATAATCGGAGATTAAGAAACATACTAAACCTCCGATTATCATATTCGAGAGAAACCATTATGACCATTTCAACCGATTGTAGTTAATTATTTTTCGTACAGTGTATGTTGTATCCGTACACTCGTGTTACACCTCACCACAACGGCCATATTTTAAAAAAAAAAAAAACCCGTTGGGACTCTCATCTATATAAGGAGGGTAACCTCTTATCATTTCTGCACCAAACTACACACATCTAGTCTTGTGTATGCTACAAGAAGATTTTCCATCGTCTGCTCTTTCTAATTCATTCTATATCTCATCTTACAATCATGACAACATTTGACGTAGCTGAAGATTTGACGATTGTCAAAACATGGTACCACGAAACAAGACGTGAAGATGTCATGGCCGGAAGGATCACACCCAAAATATTTTGGGGAAGGGTGTATAGCCAACTTGTGCGAGAGTATGGAAATCCAAAGAAAAGATCCCTTCAACAAGTTCATGATCGGTTCCGACTTATCCAAAAAGGAGTTAATGATTACATAACGATACAAAAGAGGATCTTTAACCCTAGCCACTTAAGCTTGTAGATCAAACAATTTGTAAGTATTTGCATACTTTTTTTACATAGCGGAAAAAGGAGACACTTAAGCTTGCCGATCAAGTAAAGTTATAACAAAAATTTGTTGGTTTATGTAGGAGACACTCGCAAAAAGGCACTACTTAGAGGAAAAGGGAGAAGAATTCATATATGATGGAATTTATAAATTTCTGAAGTCCGTGGCCACAGTATAGAGAATAATGGTTATAATCAGAAGTTATTATGTTATACAATCTACCGATTCAGGCAAAATTTTCAAATTTTTTTTCAGAGTTTGAAGTTAGTATGTTATGTAATCAACCGATTCTGAGAAAATTTTCAACATTTCTTGTCAGAATTTGGGTATAATCGGAAGTTACTATATTATTCTATCTATCGATTCTGGGAAAATTATCAATTTTTTTGTGTGTGAGAGTCTGGTTATAATCGGAAGCTAGTATGTTATGTAATCTACCGAATCTGGGAAAATTTTCAATTTTTTTTCCAGAGTTTGGTTATAATCGGAAGTTAGTATGTTATGTAATATACCGAATCTGGGAAACTGCAAAATGTTGTTAGAGTTTGGTTATAATCGGAAGTTTGTATGTTCTGTAATCTACCGATTCTTAAAGTATCAAAAAAGAATTATCAGAAGATTCCATATTCGAAAGTTAAGTGTGCAAAATAAACTACTGATTTCCATAATCGGTAGGCATATCATATGATATATACCTACCGATTATTTCATATACCTTCACAGGATTTTTCAAAAAACATGTACAAAAAAGGCAACCAAAATACATCTTCCAGACATAACGATCAAACATCGTCATCATCCGAGGGGATCAATTCGAGTAACCCATCAGGATAGTTGTCGTTCATGATGCGATCCCAATCAACCATGTTGGACTCATATTGTTGCACCCAATCCTTGCAATGGTTCGTTGGGAAGTAATCGTGCCACTTACTCAACAAAGGTAACAGACAATCTTTCTTTACCCTTAAACCGATAAAATGCATGTCATTCACAAACGCCATAACGATTCTTCTATCCTTAACCGACTCGTCGCAAACCGACCTTGTGGGTGAAAACGTCATACTAAGTCCATACTTAGGAGGAACAGAAAAATGTACCACGCAATTAAAAACGTCCGCTAGGAGATATCCACATCTAGGCATAGACATGCAATACTTGGCTCCGATTGTCTTCAATCCCTTTCGGCACTTTACACGCGCAACTAAATCTTTGAACTCTTATTCTTTGTCGTATCTATCTCCTCGCCTCATCATCATCATATAAAAATCCTTATCCTTCATTAGTTGTACCACCATCTTATTTCTTAAATATTGGCATTGGGTGACATCTTCGATAACCGCCTCTCTAAAGTGACCTATTTGTTCTGTAGCGACGTGAAACCCACAATTGCCATCCCCATCAACCTCATCAGTGGACAAAACAAATGGAGCAATGAGAGGAGGGAGTTGTTCCAAATACTCTTCGTATATTGTATACGTGGATCGATTTGGTCTTCCTTGAAGATCCCTAGGACAACTAAGTGTACCATACTTCTCCTTTGTAGTCACCATTTCCATTGATTGGGTTTGTTGAGAGGCGCTCATTTGCTCAACAACTCCTGAGCTAGTTTGGGTCTCCACCAACAAAACTTCTTCAACCGCCTCGGCTTGACTATCTTGAGAAGGCTTCGTAGAGACCTTTGGTCTCACTTGTCGTGCGGTTGGTCCACTTTTATCCTTTCTTGGACGACCTCTTTTCTTAGGTTCCGACTCATCTTCAAATTCGGCTTATGAATGCTCGTGCCTAGACAATATTCTTTTATTAGACAAATGCCCCTTCAATTCTTTTCTTTGGATGGTCCTCGACATTTCGGTGCTCGGTCTACCCGCCCCCTTTTGATTAATAGGTTTATCAACCTCCCTTAAACAAGGGTGAAGGGCTTCCTCCAAATGGTGCATCAATATTTGTTTCTTGGTTCCATTTGATGTAGCATAATGCTCGGCTATTCGTGCACACAATTCCGACTCCAAGAACGACGGACCATCAACTACGGGGGTGCTTGGAGTGAAATTTAATTGCTTCCAAAATGGATGAATATCATTGATGTCAATCACTTCGACATACCTACCCATCTTATGACGACAAGGGAGTCCAATACCTATCATATCCTTACAAACACAAACCGTATTCTCTTCATCATAAGCTCTATAAAACTTCAATTGTTCCATCATGTGATTTATTGCCCATCTTGAAACTTTATGAACAACGCCCCTTAGAAGAAATCTTTCGTTATCATGTTCCATAGGGAATCTATGTGCACTAAATTGCATACAACCCCTAATCTTTATGAGATCACGATTGGTGTATTCATGGATTGCTTCTTGGATCGACAAAACTACATTTTGACTACCGAGTAGTATTTTATTTAATCGGCCATGAGACTCCTCCGCAATGCTTGTCGCCTCGTTCTTGAAGTTACGATATTCATATGTTCATGCAAACACAAACCTCTCCTTAAGCGGTACCAACCATTGTGTTTTACAATACTCAACGGGTTTTGGGTAGTTCGTGCCATATTCATCCTCAAATTTCTTCAAGTTATCTTCGTAAATTTCCTCGGTCATAGACCAAACGATCTTGTCCCATGCTTTTATGAACATTCTCCAAATTATTCCATTCTCCTTCCATTTTTCATCAAATAAACTTTTCTCTTCCTCTTCCTCTCGTTCTTCCACGGTTAATTTACTAATGCGCTCATCCTCTTCCTTCGACCTCTTGGTACCCTTCCTTGGTTTTTTAGCTTGAAAATGATGATGGCAATTGGATTTGAGGTTGTATTGAATGTTCCACGTACGTTGCAAGTTTCGGGTTTCTGGAAACACTACCGCTATTGCATGCATTAAGGCTTGATCGTTATCCGTTACAATAACTCTTGGAAAACTATCGCCGTTATAAATGAACCTCAACGTCTCCAACATCCAAATAAAACTCACATTGTTCTCATGATCCATTAAACCCCATGCAATCGTAAATGTGTTTTTGTCCGAAGTGTGGCAAGCAATGTTCAACAACGGCATGTTATATTTGTTTGTCTTATAAGTAGCATCTATCAACAAAATTTGATAAAAGCATTGAGCCAATTGGATCATTTCGGGATGTGCCAAGAAAATACGAACCACTTTACCATCCTTTTCTTCCGCTCTCAACGTGTAGTCGTGTAACTCAGCTAACCACTCCGATTGTTGCATAACCGTTCTACCATCCCATTCCGTCCTTTTGATCGTAGCTAGGGCCGACTTAATTGTAGACAAAGAAGACAAGTTGTTGGGGTCGTCCGCCTTTATTTTACTTAAGATCGCACTCGCTTTTTGGATCCACATAGACCTCACCATCTCCATTTCATTTGGTTTTAGCTTGGCAACCATTACATGTCCAATAAGATCTACCGGATCATCGTGGTTGTGACAACCATTAGCAACTTTAGACATTTTCCACTCTTTACTTTCCCTACCGTCGGGCTTATAGAAGACAATCTTAAATGGGCATCCAATCTTCTTTGTATGGCTTCGGTATTTCCTCTTCGTGTTCCTTATGTACTTATGATTCTTTCCCTCGTGACTCTTTTTCTCCCCACCTCGCTCACAAACCGAATGTCCTTCACACAACTGTTCTGAACTACCATGCACATCTTCTCTTTTGCCTTGTTCATAAGCTATTCCTTTGCCTCCGCCTTACTTCCAAATGTCTAAATGCGCATATAACAAAATAAAACTCATAAGCATAACCATTTAACATACATTATTTGAAAAAGAAAAGATAATTCATGAGCATATAAAATCATTTGCATAGTGTAGGGAAGTATCAGGCCTCAAATAATAATCGTTATCAACCACTGCAATAGCCAACGTACGATAACAAAAAGTTATGCATTAATAATCGGGAGAAATATATAGAGGATTTACAACCGATTATAACACAATCGGTAGTAATATACGACCCTAGACTACCGATTAAAGAAATAGAAAAATGTTCAATTGTTCTGTATAAAAAACTTCAATAATCAGAGGTATTATTCATTCACAAACATCCGATTACAAACAAATCGGAAGATAAATGTGAATACAGTAGAACCGATTATATGTTGTAAAATTCAAAAAATTTAAGTTATTTTCTTTCCGGGGCAACAACCATAATCGAAGGATAACTGAATTTATAAACTACCGAATATGAAATATGAAGAATTACGAAAGTTTCATTTTTGGAGAAAATTGTTTTTGGGGCGACTACCATAATCGGAAGTTAATGGTTTTTAATAATCTACCGATTGTAAAAGATGAACCAAACAAGTATTATAAGTCTGGAGAAATTCGTATTTGGGGCGACTTTGAAAATCGGTAGTAAATTTTTTTTTTGTAAAACAACCGATTATTAAAAATTAAAACTTTCAATTTGGGGTTTTTTCAAAATCGGTAGTTTTATATATCCACAAAACTACCGATTGTAGATATTTTGGATACAATTTCTTGCAATCGGTAGATTCTGGGCAGTTCATGGCATTCAATGCATGCATAAATCGAATTTTCTTGTTTACAAACGCACACAAAATGGGTATTTTACTTTATTAACAACATACCTGTATGTTTGATTCATTATTAACTTCGATCTCGTGCGATTCTTTATTTTCTTCTAGGGCTTCTTCTCCTCCACAAAATTTTGGATCATTCAACAAAAACCCCAAATCGTCTTCTCTAAACGGTAAAGAACCTTCAACATTATACTCTTCATGATGTTTCTCACCTTCTTCTTCATACCCATCCATGTTTGTTATGGATTTAAGAAAACGGGGGTTTACTCTCACTTCTTCTTCTTCTTCTTTTTTTCTTTTTTTTTTCTTCTTCTCCCACTCTAACTACCGCATAACCCAAAAAAAATCCAAACACTAAGTATATAACCTTTCATTATCTACCGATTGTTGCTTCTACTACCGATTATGTTTTCTTAGCTACTGATTTCGGTCTTCACTACTGATTATAGTAGGGCATGTTAGCCGAAATATCCATACTCGATGGCAATACAGATTATTGGTAACAACACACTAGGCGCTTTAAATAATATGTAGCTATTGATTTTATATTTTCCTAACGATTAAGGTGTTGGCTACCGATTATAAAAGGGCATATTAGCCATTTAAAAAATTCAGAGATAAGGGATGACTTCGTTTTACGTTTGGGTGACCCTATTTTGTCTTATTAGTCGCCCCTAATTCTTTTTGGGTCGCCCATAAAAATGTCAGGATTTTTAAATTGAGCCTTTTTTTTTAATTGTTGTAAAAGACTGATTCCTTACCAACCAAAACCCCCAATATACTTGGGAATGATGAGATGTCTTGGGAAATAATGAAACAAACTTGAAATCAGTGAAATCATCCTGAATCGAGCTCAACGAACCCGAAAAATTATGTTAAAGGTCGGCGTGGGAATGAGTGAAGGGTAAGTAAGTAAACTTTTATGTGACTTAACCAAGATGGATGTAAAAGTTGACAATAAACCTATATTTACAAAGTGCAAAAAAAATTTAGCCTAAATTTGTCTGTCAGGATAAAAATGAGGCCTATTTTTGAATATAACTTCATTTTCTTACTTTTCTTTAGGTCTGTTTGCCACGCTTAAATCGGAAGTAATAGAAAAATGTAGTGCGGTCAAAGGAAGTAGTCAACTGCGGAATTTCAAAATTCTGTGATTGGCATGAGTTCACGAGTTCAATTACACCAACATAGCAACTACCTGTAATTCCTACTACTTCAAATGGGCTACATTGAATATCACATCTGATGACTCTGAATTACAAGTTGCTTTTTCTTATGAGGTCTGAAGATATTCAAGCTGCTATTGGAGAAGGTATGCTTATCACTCATACTGGGTTTTCTTTGAAATCCACTCCTAATCATACATTTATTCTTAGTAATGTACTTTTATTTCCTTGAGCATTTCAAAACTTACTGTCTGTACACAAGTTCACCTCAGATAATCACTGCTTAATAGCATTTGGTGCTTCTGGTTTTTCTGTGAAGAACTTATCAACTATGAAGATAATATTACAAGGACCTCACAATAATGGTTTGTATCCCCTTCATTTAATATACAACTCAAACAATAAAGCTCTCTCTTGTGTCACACAAACATCCTTGCAGAAGTTTGCCACAAGAGACTGGCTCATCTATCCTTTAAACAATTAAGCATGTGTGTAGTACTCTCAACCTGCCAAATGTAATAAAAACACTTATATTTTGTAATGACTGTCAGTTAGGTAGAATTCATAAGCTACCTTTTTCGATTTATAGTCATTATAGCTCTAAACCTTTAGAACTACTTCATCTTGATCTTTGGGGTCCTTGTCCTGTTACATTCATCTATGGATACAAGTACCATGTCAACAATATGGATGATTATTCTAAATTTTTATTGATTTTTCCTTTATATGATAAGTTTTAATTCAAGAAAATCTTTTTTACTTTCAAAGATCAAGTTGAAAATGAATTGTAATGTTCGATTGTGGTTATTAGAACAAATGGTAGGGTGAGTTTGTGAACAAAGAGTTATCTTCTTTTCTTGCTGATTCTGGTATTGCTCATGAGATTTCATTTCCTTATATACCTGAACAAAAAGGTGTTGCACAATTTAAACATATACACCTTGTTGATGTTGGCATAACTTATTTGATTAAATTTGGAATTTCAGCTTCTTTCTGGGTTGAGGCTTTTACTGCTGCAAATTGTATTATAGCTAGACTGCCAACAAGATTAATAGGATTTAAATCCCCTTTAAAGCTTTTATATAAAAAATATCTGATTATGCCTTTTTGAGAGCTTTTGGCTGCTTATGCTTTCTATGGTTAAGACCATACACTGCTCATAAACTTGAACGTCGAAGTGCTTCTTGTATTTTTATAGGTTATACTACTCATCATAAAGGTTACAAATGTCTAGATATTTTTACAAGCAAGGTCTATGTTTAAAGGTATGTTATTTCTAAGGAGTCTGTTTTTCTTCTCAAAACTGATTTGTTACCATATTCTATATTGGACAATCCTACCCCTATAACTCATACTTCTGAATTTGAATCTTCATATGAAGCTGTTCTATTTCTACTGTTGAGACTAGTTCATCATCTTCTACTCCACCAGAGTTATCATGTGCTAAAGCCTCTACTACTTCTAACATACTAACTAAAGATTATGTTTCTGAAGCCTCTACTACTTCTGACATACCAAATACAGATTGTGCTTCTGAAGCTTCATCAATTGTTAATGCTCACAATATGATTACTAGAGGTAAATTCCGTATTTTCAAACCAAAAGTTTATTTAACACAACATCCTCTTTCTGCAACTTTTCAAGTTATGCAACTTTCACCTACCCCAACTTTTGTTAGCAAGCTCAAAACTGTTCAAAATGGAGTAAATCTTTTGTTGAGGAACATAATGCACTTCAATCTGCAGAAACCTGGTGTATTGTTCCTCCGTATCGTTCTCAAATGTGGTTGGGTGTATATAGGTATTTACAATCAAACAACATCCATATGGTTCAATTGGCATATATAAGGCAAAACTTGTGGGTGAGGGCTTTCATCAGAAAGAAAGATTGGACCATACTGAGACATTCAAACCACTTGCTAAACCTACTACAATTAGAATCATCTTGTCCTTGGCTGTGAATTTTAATTGGTTTATTTCTCAGTTTGATGTTAACAATACTTTTCTACATAGAGGTATTACAGAAGAGGTGTACATGACTCAACCTCCTGGTTTTGTGGATTAAGATCATCCTCGTTATGTTTGCAAACTGTGCAAGTCCTTATATGCACTTAAACAAGCACCTTGGGATTGATATGATAAGCTCATGATTGTATTGGTATCTTATTATTTCAAGATTTCTACTGCAGATTCTAGTTTGTTTGTTCAGAAACATAAATCCAGAATCACTATAATTCTTATATATGTTGATGACATTATTATCATCGGAAGTTCAAGCTCCTATTGCAGTTATTGCTCAACTTTAGTAACACTTTCCTCCAAAGGACTTAGGCCACGTTCACTATTTTCAGGGTCTTGAAGTCAAAAGGAATGAACACAGTTTTTGTTTTTTAATCTCAAACCAAGTATGCTATGGATTTGTTGGACAAGTTTGATATAGGTGGTGCTAAGATTTGTTCGTCTCCAGTCCCTGTCAACTGCAAACTTAAAGCTACTTCAGGTACTTTACTTCCAGATCCCACCTCTTACAGATCAATTGTAGATGCTTCACAGTACTTGACATGAAATAGACCTGAAATTAGTTATGCAGTCAATCAAGTTTGTCAGCATATGCAAAATCTCTTTTGATCATCTTGTTGCTGCTTAAAGGATTTTAAGATATGTCAAGCACACAATTGATGATGGTATTTTGTCAAGTAAAGGATTTTATGCAGTTCATGGATTTAATTATGCATATTTGGTCGGTAATCTTGATACAAAGAGAAACATTGGTGATTATTGCATATATTTTTGGCTCAAATCCCATTTCCCGGTCTTGCAATAGAAAACAACGGTTTCTAAGTTATACACTAAGGATGAGTTCAAAATTTTAGCAAATTCTGCTTCAGAAGTTATTTGTGTATGTAAACTTCTTAATGACCTCCATAATTTTATTCCAGCAAAGCCTTCTCTCTATGTGACACATGAGTGTTATTTCTTTTTTTTTATCTTTGTATTCCTTAAAAGGATGAAACACTTGGCCATAGACTATTCAATCCAAGGAATTGCAGATCTCCTATATCTCACAATTGATCAAACAACTGATATTTGTACCAAAGGAATAGCTGGACCCAAATTTGCACTTCTTAGAGACAAGCTGAAGATGCTTCCTAGGACTGCTCATATTAGCGTCAGGGGGGATAATAACACATAACCTGTGACACTCTGTTTACACTCTTATATGTGTTGTTTGTCCTGTATTGGTGTTATGTCTGACACTCTTTCTCTTCTCTGATTGTTCCACTGTTAAGTGTACGTAAATAATCAGACACCCTCTGTGTATGTTAGTCTGTATTTGACATTCTTTTATAAAGGCCACTGTCGGTTGTATATTTCAGTTAAGTCACTGATTAAAATGAACGCAGTCTGTAAAAATATTTTCACCCATAGTGAACTTCTCTTCCACTACTGAATAAAATGATCGCAGTCTGTAAAAATATTTTCACCTGTAATGAACTTCTCTTCCACCACTACCTGAAACTGTGTACCAAAACAGACTCGAGAGATGATCACCCCTGACCGATTTTTCTCCCAAAGTTGAACGGGCTTTGTGAAGCACAAATATTAGTTTTTTTTCTTGTTTTTTAGTCTACTTATAGCTAAGTTTCGGACTAGGATAGTAAGTGTAGTTGAGCTCTAGAATCCACGGCGTTCATCATGCAAAGGCGAAGAACTACTCAAGGAACTTGTGGAACTTCATCGACAAAAAGGTATGTGAAGACTTGAACTTATCTGTCACTCAAAAGTATATCTATTCTATCACCTATCTTGAGACAAAAGTCGTATTGCTATATAGACTTCGATTATACACATTTGCTATTTCGATCCGAGTTTATCTCGCTTATCTATTTCTCTAAATATGTGTTGGTAAGCTTTCGCTTTGGCCAAGTTCATCTTTACTCGTGACGAAAGTCATGTTGATTATTTCAATAACTTGAAAATCGCTTTGATGAAAAATAGTTTGTGAATAACAACTATATAACATCCTCTAAGAAAGTTTCAATGATTGAAATGAGAGTTTAGAACATGTAACCATCTTTGGATATAAACATGGTGTGTTCTCACATTTGTGTAAAAGTCCAAAACCGGGAACCCAAAGTACGCGTACCCGTATGCGTACTGGCGGTTGTTGGAAATCCAGGTAAGTATGCATACCCGTACACATACTGGCGGAAAGTTCACGTCCGTGAATTTCTGCTGGAGCTTGAAAGTGAAAAACAAACTCATCCGGTTACTTAAGTATGCGTACCCGTTTGCATACTTAGGTAGGTTACTTTCTAAAATCGGTTTGTTCATGAACTAAAACATTTATAAAATAAGAAATGCAATCTTTGCAAACCGTGGCTATAATGTTCATGAATTGATTCGAGTGAATAAAAATCGAGTTTGCTTCGATTGTGTCTTGTATACTTCTATGAGATCTAAGCAATTGAATAACTCTCTAACTAGTTCATTTGAGTCAGTTGAACTAGTTATGGTGAAGATGAATAACGTTGATATGAAAGTGCTCATATGGCTAACCATTGGTTAACTATTGTTGAACCAACTAAGTATACACGTTTAAGGACGGTTACTCAAACCTAAATGAAGTTACATTTCAATTGTGTATAACAAGCTAAGTTCGATCTAACGGTTGAAAGATATTAGCTTGAATCTAATCAGGTTTTCATCTAACGGTGAATATTGAATGCTTTGCTACCAAGGTAACTTAGATTGCAAACCCTGATTTAGAGACTATATAAAAGAGAACTCTAGCAACTGGGAAACCTAATCCCCACACCTCATGTGTGATACTAGTTGTATAAGCTAGAGTCGATTCTCCTTATACCTTAGGTTTCTCTCGAGACCCTGTAGGTTAACAACTTAAAGACTTCATTGGGATTGTGAAGCCAGACCCAACTATTTTCTATGTAGTTGTGTGATCTGATCTTGCTATTTCTATCGTGATTGAGTACAATCATAAGATTGGCTTGAGATTTATATCTCCGATAGGCAAGATAGAAAAGTAGTCACAAACACCTTCATCTCATCGTTTGTGATTCCACAATATCTTGCTTCGCTAGTCGATTAAGATTATTGTGAGGTGATTGATAATTCTAGGCTGTTCTTCGGGAATATAAGTACGGGTTATCGATTGGTTCCTGTTCACCTTGATTTATCAAAAGATGGAACAAAACTCGTAGGTATTTCTGTGGGAGACAGATTTATCTATTCCTATAGACTTTTCTGTGTGAGACAGATTTGTTTATTAAAGTCTTCGACTTTGGGTCGTAGCAACTCTTAGTTGTGGGTGAGATCAGCTAAGGGAATCAAGTGCGTAGTATCCTACTAGGATCAGAGACGTAAGGAGCGTAACTGTACCTTGAATCAATGTGAGATTGATTGGGGTTCAACTACAGTCCAGATCGAAGTTAGTTTGTAGTAGGCTAGTGTCTGTAACGACTTAATACAGTATGGTGTTCAAATCTGGACTAGGTCCCGTTTTTTTTTTTTTTTTGCATTTGCGGTTTCCTCGTTAACAAAACTTCTGGTGTCTGTGTCCCCATTATGTTTTGTTATATAATTGAAATATCACAGGTTGTGCATTGAATCGATCAATTGGTAAATCCAACCTTTGGTTGTTGATTGAAATTGATTGATCCTTGAACATTGGTCTTTGGTACCGTTCAAGTTATTTCTCTTGTATTCAATTAGGCTCGCAAATTCCTATTTGTTTGATTGTGGATTGAATCGAGAAATTGAGATATAACTCTTTGATATACTTTTCATTAAGAGTGAGTCTGACTGTCTAGTTGATTCTCTTGAAAGTATATTGGAGTTAGTCCATACAGATTTCTAAGCGAAATATTGGGTGAGGTTGTTGTACCCCCTCTTTTTCAATTGGTATCATAGCAGGAAAACACATTTAAGATCTCATAAGTATGTGTTTGTAGCGATCTGATTATGGATGAGTCTATCTCTAATAACGTACCAGTTCAGAAATTACCAGATGATTCTGAAAGCTTGGATTCACCTGAGAGAACTGTCACATCTAAGTCGATATTTAAACATTCTCTTGATGTAAAAACTGTTGATTGGGAAACACTCCTAGAAGAACAGTTGTATGAACTTTCTGTGAAGGTGATTCAGATATTGATAGAGATGTTGATGAGGAAGTCTCAGAGTATGTTAAGTTTTTTGATTCGTTGAAAATGAAGAAGATTACAACTTCTCATGTCACACCTCTTCTGACTCCTCTCTGTCGATAAAACAAGAAATTAAAAAGGATTTACGGAGGTCTTTATGGTCGGAATCGCTCTTATGAATTGGTCCTCAAAGATACCGAGGAAAACCTGAGTAAAAAGTCACTTGAATGTGATCGTGTTTATCAAAAATACTTCTTGTTGGAAGAGAAACTTGCAGAAATTGAAGGAAGAATTAACTCTCAGCAAGCAAGTTTTGATGACAGAGAAAGCACTTTTCTCGCTCGAGAAAAACGCCTTGAGGTTGATTTAGCTGCTGCTCTTGATAAAATCAAGATGTTGGAAGATGACTTGAAAAAGTTCAATACTAGTTCAAGAAAATTAACCACTATGCAAGGAGCAAGTAAAAATCATCGTGATACACGAGGATTGGGCTATAAGGGAATAGATGCTCCAAGTATTAGCAAAGAGGTAAAATTTATCAAGGCTAGTGATTATTCTCAACAAAAGGTTTCCACTGATGGCAAAAGTGAAATACCTTCACCGGCAGTTAAGGTTCAAAAGAGCAAAGTATATCAACCTCCAAAATCAGCATACACGGATCGAGGTAATGATAGACGCATTTATGTGTCTATTTTCATCTCTATTGTATATATTTTTAGTACCCATTTTTTGTACTAATGTTGGTATTTTATCCCTTTGTAGGTATTTTTGGGGAATAAACATTTTTGGGAAAATCGGCTCGAAAAGTTGTCTAAATGCACCTCAAGGGACAGGTGTTATACGGACTCCAGCAGCGGATAAGGGGCACCCATGGCTATGTGTAGCCCAAATTCATCTTTAGCACCCATCTTCATCATTTGAAAAAAAAAAAATGGCGGGAAAAACTTTTACAGAAAACAGAATTTCTGTTTCGAATTTTGGATGATTTTTAAGGCGATTCAAGGGCTGATTTTCGTTGGGTTAACCCTGTTAAGGATAAACAAGTATGGTATGAGCTGTAGAATCGATTAAACAGGGATAGAAATCCGTGTTGGAGCAAAACAGGGAGAATTCATATTTTGAGTTGTTTTCGGTTTACAAAAGAGTTTGTGAAGAGTTTACGGCAAGATAGGAGTGTATGGAGTCCTTATTCAGTCCTGGGAGAGTTTAAGAGAGTTTGGAAACCAAGTTAACGCGTAAAAAGAAGATTAAAATCCCGTAACGTGCGGTGAAGAAAAAACGAAAAGATTTGGATTAACTCGAGAGATTTTGTGTTTAGTGGCTATATATAGGTTGATTCGAGTCATATTTGGGGATACGAACAATTTGGGAGAGTTTGGAGAAGTTTAGAGCCTTAGAGAAGCGTAAAAAAATCAACTGGAGTCGATACAGAAACTTTTCTGCTGCTGCTGCGAAGAAGAACACGAAGAACATTAGACCCTCAGAGTTAGTCGCAGAGGCAGACTTATTTTCAGTGATAACGGGTTACGGTCGCATCTTCCTGCAGTCACCGAAGCCTTTCAACAACAATTCCGACTTCTGATTTAGACCTTCAGCAACTGAAGAATCCGCTGTTTTAACACTTTTCTCCCTTTTAATCAACTTTTGAGCCATAAACATGTATTTTGAGATTATGATTAATATGAGGAGTTAAACCCCATTGATGAGGCGATAGAGGAAGCTATTTTTTCCAACAAAAAGTGGTATATTCTATTTTATTTATTTTATTTCAATTATTTTTATGATTATTTGCCTTGATTTATAATTGTTTGAATGATTTTTGTTAAGCAATTGTTATTTCTTTTGATAGAGCATGCTTAGCCATAGGTTCTTGATGCTTTATACTTTGGATTTACACTTGTTATTTTGAAAATCTATATGTTGCAATAGCTTAGAATCAAATTAAACGCAAAAATTGAATAAATATAAATACTAGATAAAATCTCTTTGAACTTGGAAAAATAGTGGAATCTTAGCCTCAGTGTTCTTTTAATATTGATATCAACTTTGTCAGTGTTTGCTATAATTTTTAGTGATTTTTCTATTTAGTTTTGAATTTAAGTCTAAAGTTATCCTTCACAAGTTCGAGCAACGAACCTTTTTACCACTACAACTACAAAACACATCAAAGAACATTCCTTATGTTTGCCACTATTACGGAAATAAAGGTCACCTGGAAAGGAGATTTCGTTTCCGTATAAGGAATGAGAAACTTCATGATGTTCTTGTTTGGGTATCACAAGAAGTTGTGAAACAAAGATCATATGTTAAGACTAATCCCCTTAACGTTACATGTTATAACTGTCCAACCTTTAGGCAAAGGAATCAGTGTTGTGATAAACCTATATTTGCCTATAAACGTCATACGAATCCTTTTCACAATCGTAATGGTTATCAAAAGGATAACTTCGTAAAGACGAAGACAAGATCCGATGCTCCCAATTGGAGAAAGACTAACTTGCAAAAGAATAGTCAATCCAATTCTCTTCCGAGAATTCCAGAAGAGAGTAAAGGGAAGAAGGTTCTGGTTGTTCCTAAACGCACTCAGAAGTGGATACCAAAGAAAGTCAATGATGTTTTGAGTGTGAAAAAGAATGATCTCCCAGAAAATTCCATGACTATGGAGAAGGCAGTATCCATGATGTTGGAACTTAAAAAATTCTTTGGAAAGATGGATTTGGATGTGAAAGGTTCTAAAAGCGATCTTTTTCATGATAATCCAAAAGTCACTTGTGGTGAGCAAGACATTATTCACCTCAACACAACTTGTTTGCGTTGTAAGTGCATCCTCACCAAGGAATGCACTGCTATGTATACGGTGAGGGAAGCACGATAATTGGGGAGTACATGTTGCATTAGGTACGATTTTGAATCTTTGGTAAGGCTGTAGAATTCAATTGGATTCTTCTAAAAGGTATGTCTATAAACTTGAGCAATATTTGTGTTTTTATCATTTGCTTAGAGTACTTATAATGATCCATGTACCTTGCTTATCGTTCATTTCTACCTAACTTGATATGTGTTTAAGGTTCTTAAATGTTTAGGTTTGAAAATAGTAGTTCGGGATGCTTGGACTTCATGGTACACATACCAGGTATGCATACCATCATTTAAAATCAAAATCCAAGGATTTTAGTACGCATACCCGTTTGCATACTGCTCCAGGTCATGAAAATTCGTTTTCAAACCGGTATGCATACTTGACCGTAGACGTCGATATTCGGTAAACTTGTTTTGGCCGTAACTTCTTCGTCCGAACTCGGAATTACCTCCTTCTTTTTGCATTCTCTTCCTTTTTGAATTCCCTTCAAAATGGTCTTGAATTTGGATGAGTTAAGATTGGTATTTGCCTTGTCTCTTGTTTTTGAGTGTTTTGCTCGGTTTCGTCACACTTGTTCCACTTCTCTTGGACTTGGGCACTTGGATTCTTGGAGTACTACTCATCTAAGCTCATTTGTACCTTTTAAAAGAATGTTGTTGGTGGATCACAAAGAAGGAAGTTCAAGAATGGGTAGTATTATGCATTGCTACGGGATTCTTGAATGTTTACAATCATCTTAGGTGAACTATGGTGCCTGGTCGTTAATGACTTTGTATGTTCTTATTTGTTAAGAAAATCTTTTTAAACGCCTTTGGTAGCTATTCTTGGTGTAAATCCGTGCGAAAAAGATTGATTCTACCTTCTAAGGGCAAAGATTGATTTTTGAAGTATTAATCTTTATGGTTTTATATATTGCAAATTGTTATAGGATATGTTGTTTACGTCCGTGAACCTTGACTATCCCATATTTTCTCAAAAGTTAAGTTTATCATATGTCTTTATTGATAAAAGATATAATGAACTTTTGACAACAAAAGTTAAGCCTATTGTATCGTTATGCAAATAATGATGGAAAATAGGATGAACTTTTGTCTACAAAGATTAAAGTCTATTATATGTAATTATGCAAATAGTGATGAAAAATAGAATGAATCTTTGTTTATTCCGCAGTATTGATCTTCCCTGATCCATATCTTTATGTGAATATTGTGCGGCTCCGTAAGTTCTCTTATGTGAGCATTTCCGATTAAATTAATCATGGGTTCTCTTGTGGTTAATTTAATTGAGATTTTTGGAAACAAATTCATATTCTTATGTGATTTGTTAATGTCCAAAGAAATCCTTCTTTTCTTGTGAAAGTAAGGTCGCTCTTGTTGTTATTTCGGGAATGACATTTTATGGGGGAGAGTTCTTAATTGAACTTGTGCTTAATTGCCAAATCTTTGTGGGGAGTGCGGCTGTGGAATATTATAGGGGTTATCTTGTATCTTTATAAACTCCTTGATGAATGCATTTAGTTTCGGCTATGTGATTGCATCTAAAAAAGTTGATATGTGCTTTTCTTTTGGTCATGAAGTATTTCTATGGAAATTTCATTAGGATCCCACTAATTTTCGTACCTTTGCCAATTTTATTGACAAAAAGGGGGAGAATTAATGTGTAGTTCACACTACAAATACATATGGTTTTCGGATCATTATGTAAGGGGGAGTGGTTTTCATGTGAGATGAAGTATTGACTAAGGGGGAGTGATACATATCACCATAGTATTGTTGTAGAAGTTGTGATACAATTAAACTTTGATGCTGTGTAATAATACTATGACACTGTATAACAATGATTGAGAGCTATTGTTTTCTCATTGTTATGGCTACAGATCTTCAACAACGATGATGCTGAACTGAACATCTTTGGAATCATTGGAGTACTTGGAAGTGACGAAGATTCCGAGTAATGTTGAAGAATCAAGGAGATAAGGCATTTGGATTAAAAGCTACAAAGTTTATTTATTTTGTATTCCATATGTATTGATAGTTTTGTCACTAAAATTGACAAAGGGGGAGATTGTTAGAGCACTGCTCGGTCGAACTCGCAAGCGTTGCTATCTCAAGCTTGTTTGTCAAGTTTAGTTGCCAAAACTATAAGTCTTGATTTCTAGTCTACTTATAGCTAAGTCTCGGACTAGGATAGTAAGTGTAGTTGAGCTCTAGACTCCACGACGTTTATCATGCAAAGACGGAGAACTACTCAAGGAACTTGTGGAATTTCATTGACAAAAAGATATGTAGAGACTTGAACTTATCTATCACTAAAAAGTTTATCTATTATATCTCCTATCTTGAGAAAAAAGTCGTATTGCTATATAGACTTCGATTATACACATTTGCTATTTTGAGCTGAGTTTATCTCGCTTATCTATTTCTCGAAATATGTATTGGTAAGCTTTCGCTTTGGCCAAGTTCATCTTTACTCATGACGAAAGTCATGTTGATTATTTCAATAACTTGAAAATCGCTTTGATGAAAAATAGTTTGTGAATAACAACTATATAACATCCTCTAAGAAAGTTTCAATGATTGAAATGAGAGTTTAGAACATGTAACCATCTTTGGATATAAACATGGTGTGTTCTCACATTTGTGTAAAAGTCCAAAACCGGGAATCCAAAGTATACGTACCCGTACGCGTACTGGCGGTTGTTGGAAATCCGGGTAAGTATGCGTACCCGTACGCATACTGGCGGAAAGTTCACGTCCGTGAATTTCTGCTAGAGTTTGAAAGTGAAAAACAAACTCATCCGATTACTTAAGTACGCGTACCCGTTTGCATACTTAGGTAGGTTACTTTCTAAAATCGGTTTGTTCATGAACTAAAACATTTATAAAATAAGGAATGCAATCTTTGCAAACCGTGGCTATAATGTTCATGAATCGATTCGAGTGAATCAAAATCATTTTTGTTTCGATTATGTCTTGTATACTTCTATGAGATCTAAGCAATTGAACAACTCTCTAACTAGTTCATTTGAGTCACTTGAACTAGTTATGGTGAAGATGAATAACGTTGATATGAAAGTGCTCATATGGCTAACCATTGGTTAACTATTGTTGAACCAACTAAGTGTACACGTTTAGGTACGGTTACTCAAACCTAAATGAAGTTACATTTCAATTGTGTATAACAAGCTAAGTTCGATCTAACGGTTGAAAGATATTAGCTTGAATCTAATCAGGTTTTCATCTAACAGTGAACATTGAATGCTTTGCTACCAAGGTAACTTAGATTGCAAACCCTGATTTAGAGACTATATAAAGGAGAACTCTAGCAACTGGGAAACCTAATCCCCACACCTCCTGTGTGATACTAGTTGTATAAGCTAGAGTTGATTCTCCTTTAATCTTAGGTTTCTCTCGATTGGTTCCTGTTCACCTTGATTTATCAAAAGATGAAACAAAACTCATAGGTATTTCTATGGGAGACAGATTTATCTATTCCTGTAGACTTTTCTGTATGAGACAGATTTGTTTATTAAAGTCTTCGACTTTGGGTCGTAGCAACTCTTAGTTGTGGGTGAGATCAGCTAAGGGAATCAAGTGCGTAGTATCCTTCTGGGATCAGAGACGTAAGGAGCGCAACTGTACCTTGAATTAGTGTGAGATATATTGGGGTTCAACTACAGCCCAGGCTGAAGTTAGTTTGTAGTAGGATAGTGTCTCTAACGGCTTAATACAGTATGGTGTTCAAATCTGGACTAGGTCCCGGGGTTTTTCTGCATTTGCGGTTTCCTCGTTAACAAAACTTCTGGTATCTGTGTTATTTCTTTTCTGTATTATATTTTGTTATATAATTGAAATATCATAGGTTGTGCGTTGAATCAATCAATTGGTAAATCCAACCTTTGGTTGTTGATTGAAATTGATTGATCTTTGAACATTGCTTTGGTACCGTTCAAGTTATTTCTCTTGTATTCAATCAGGCTCGCAAATTCCTATTTGTTTGATTGCGGATTGAATCGAGAAATTGAGATATAACTCTTTGATATACTTTTTATTAAGATTGAGTCTGACTGTCTAGTCGATTCTCTTGAAAGTATATTGGAGTTAGTCCATACAGATTGCTAAGTGAAATATTGGGTGAGGTTGTTGTACCCCCACTTTTTCAAAAGACTTAATGAAAAACAAAACGAGATACTGAAAATACTTCTCTTAATTGATGTAATTCAAACTCATGGCTCAACCGCTTATATATATTGTTTAACAGACTTGAAAACTAAGAAAACACTTTCTTAATATAACTCAAACTCTAAACATAGAATTCTTAAGCCTAACAAACTCCTCGATAACAAAGTTTCCTAATACTGACACCTTCCAAATATAAACCAGTTTCCTAAAACTGGCACCTTCCATATATTGTCCAGTTTCCTATAACTGGCACCTTCCATATACTGTCCAGTTTCCTAAAACTGGCACCTTCCATGTATGACACACCGTGTCAACTGTAGCATACTATATTGGTTTAACCTTCAACATCCTCCCTTAAACCAAGATTGCCTTTACTAATCATTCCAAGTTTTTCACGCAAGTAAATAAAAGTGTTAGACTTCAATGACTTGGTAAAAATATCAGCTACTTGTTCTCCACTCTCCCAAAATTCCACAACGATCTCCTTGTTACTGACAAGTTCTCTAATGTAATGATACCTGATATCAATGTGCTCACTTCTTCCATGAAGCACAGGATTCTTAGTCAGTGAAATTGTAGACTTATTATCACAGACTATTGTTGTAGGTGTCTTATGTTCCTAAAACAATGACTTTAACATCATTCTTAACCATACAGCTTGCGTAGCTGAGTTGTTAGCTGCTATTTACTCTTCTTATGTTGTAGACAATGCAACTACTTGTTGCTTCTTTGATGACCAAGAGAAAAATCCTGTTCCTATATGAAATGCATACCCAGAAGTACTTTTTATCCCTTCAGTATCTCCAGCCCAATCACTATCTGTATAACCAACTAACTTTGGTTCTTCTGAAATTGTATAAAGAATACCTAAGGTAGTTGTTCCTTTAACATATTTTAAAATACGTTTTGCAGCTTGTAAGTGTGACTGACGTGGTGATTCTATAAAATGACTAACTAATCCAACTGCATACATAATGTCAGGTCTTGTAGCAGTCAGATATCTGAGACATCCAACAAAACACTTAAAGTACGTTGAATTTACAAGCTCTCCTGATCCTTCTTTTGTCAACTTCAATCTCTCCTCTACTGGTGTTAAAATTGGATTGCAATTATCCATCTTGAAACGATTTAGTATTCCTTCTGCGTATCTTTGCTGATTGATAAAAATTCCTCTTTCAGTTTGTTGTACTTCTATGCCAAGAAAATATGACATTAAAACTAGATATGCCATCTCAAACTCCTTCACCATATCCTCCTTGAATTCCTTGATCATCTCTGAGCTATTACCAGTAAATATAAGATCATCCACATACAAACAAACTATAATATGATCGCCAAGAGTATCAACTTTCAAATAAAGAGTATGTTCATGTGGACATCTTATAAACCTTTTCTTGACAAAATAAGAGTCAATTCTTATATACCAAGCACGTGGTGCTTGTTTCAAACCATACAAAGCTTTATTTAGCTTGTATACTTGATTCTCCTTCCCCTCCATAATGTATCCTGCTGGTTGTTCAACATAAACTTCTTCTTAAAGTACACCATTCAAGAATGCTGACTTCACATCCATCTGAAAGATCTTCCAATGATTTTGTGCAGCTAAAGCAATAATCATGCGTACCGTATCAAGTCATGCAACTGGTGCAAACACTTCTGAATAATCTATTCCTTGCTTCTGTCTATATCCCTTAGCAACTAATCTTGCTTTCAGTCGATCTACTTCACCATTTGACTTGTATTTTGTTTTGTAAACCCACTTAACACCAATAGGTTTCTTACCTGGTGGAAGTGCTGTTAGTTCCCATGTGTCATTCTTCTCAGATGACTTCAATTCTTCATTCATGGCTTGAATCCAACCTTATTCTTTAGACGCTTCTTCATAAGCTACAGGATCACAATCTCCAAACAATGCAAAGTTCACCACATCCTCATCAGTATCTTCATCATCTCTTGATAAAACATAATCATTCATCCTTGCTGGTATAACATAATTTCTTATTGGTCTTGTAGTTTGTTGTTGTGGTATTACTTCAGTTCTTGCTTCTTCATGGTGTTCTTCAACATTGTCTTGAGTATGCACTTCTTCTTCAACTATTATTGGAACTGTTCTGACAGCAGTAGGTGAATGACCATTCCTTGTTTATCCAGTATTCCAATTCCATTGTGATTCTTCATCAAATATCACATCTCTACTTGTGATTATCTTTCCTGTTTCTGGATTGAACAACTTGTACCCTTTGATTATCGAACTATAACTAACAAGAATACACTTTTCACTCTTATCATCCAACTTCTTCCTAAGTTCTTTAGGTACATGTGCATATGTAATGCACCCAAAAATTCTTAGATGTCTTACACTTGGTCTTGTACCTCTCCAAGCTTCTTCTGGTGTCATATTATTCAAACTATTTGTCGGACATCTGTTAAATAAATACACTGCTGTATCAACTGCATAACCCCAGAAATTCTTTGGTAAATCTTTTGTTCTTCTTATAGTTCTTGCCATCTCCATTATAGTTCCGTTTTTTCTCTCAGCAACACCATTTTGTTGTGGTGTATATCTAGATGTTAACTGATGTTGAATACCATGTTCTTCCATGAAACTATCAACTACAGTATACTCTTTTCCTCTATTAGTTCTTAATATCTTGATGCTCTTACCAATTTGTTTCTCAGCATATGCCTTAAAACTTCTAAAAGCATGAAAAGCATCACTCTTTTGTCTAAGTAAATATACCCATGCTTTCCTACTATAATCATCAATAAAAGTTATGAAATAGTTATTACCTCCATGTAATGTAACTTCTATAAGACCACAAAAATCACTGTGGATAATCTCCAACTGTTGTTCAGCTCTTCTAGCTTTGTTCACTGGGAATGGATCTCTGTGCTGCTTGCCAAAGATGCAATTCTCACATCTTGATTCTGGAAGTTCAATGAAGGGTAACCCTGACACCATCTCCTTCTTTGCTAAAGTTTGTAAACTGTTAAAGTTCACATGTCCCATTCTCTTGTGCCATAACCAAGAATCATTATGAACACAACTATTGTAACAACTTTCGTTTTGATACTGAATATTCAAAGGAAACAATCTATTCTTGGTCATCTGTACTCTTGTAATAAGTCTTCTATAACGAACATGAATTATACAAACACCATTAAAGATGTTCATAGAATAACCTCTTTTTGATAATTGACCCATGCTCAATAAATTTTGATGTAAGCCAGGTACATAAAACACATCCATGATATATGTTTTAGAACCATTCTTCAGAACAATACCTATCCTTCCTTTTCCATTAACTGGAATTGTAGAATTATTTCCAAACTTTACAATTGATCGTACTGATTTATCAAGATTGTCAAATAAATCTTTTCTTCCACTCATATGATTACTACAACCTGTATCTAAATACCACTAATGTTGAGGTTGTTCTTCAAGTGTATGGCAAGCCAACAACATATTTTCAGCTTTCTTTTCTTCTTCTTCTTCTTCTTCTTCTTCTTCTTGACTTTCTGCTATATTTGCTTTGAAGTTTGTACTTATTAGCAGCCGTCTTTCTAGGTTTTGTACACTCAGTAGCAAAGTGTCCAAAATCTTCACAATTATAACATTGTAGTTTTGCTCTATCAACTGACTTTCTTCCATGATAACTTCCATTATTTGATCTTCCTCCAGTATTATATCTTCCTTGATATCCTCCATTATTAGGTCTTCCTCCAGAATTTGAATTTCCTTGATAGTTAGTCCATCTGACTTGACTCTGTAAAGCTTCTTCAACTGGTTTTGCAGCAGCAGTTTTTTCAAGTAATCTTTGTTCATATGCTTGTAAAGATCCCAACAACTCATCAAGAGTCATAGTTGCAGCAGTATTACATTCTTCTATTGCAGTAACTTTTGCTTCAAATTTTTCAGGTAAGCTATGTAAAATTTTCTCTACAATTGCAGAGTCTTCTATTGTATCACCATTAACCTTCATCTCATTGACAAGATTCAATGTCTTTGAGAAAAACTATGATATTGTTTCAGTAGTTTCCATATGCAGCAGTTCATATTTTCTCTTCAAGGTTTGTAATCTAACCTTCTTGACCTTGTCAGATCCTTTGTAGTAGTTTATCAAACCATCCCAAGCTTTCTTAACTTCCTTAATGTATATAACTCTATCCATGATAGATTCATGAATACCTTGATGAAGAATATAGGTAGCTTTTGAATTCTTCTTTCTGTTTTCAGTTAAAATTGCTTGCTGAGCTGCTTCAACTACTGCTCCTTCTGCTGGTTCTACATAACCATCTTTCACAATATCCCACACCTCTTGGTATATGAAAATATTCTCCATCTGTAACCTCCAGTGTTCAAAGTTTTTACCTTCAAACACCGGTACCTTTATTGAACTTAAACTTGTCATCTTCTTCAACTCAACAACTCATACCCACAGCCCTAGAATCTGATACCAGTGCTCTGATACCAGATGTAGAAAATCTGATATCAAAGACTTAATGAAAAACAAGACGAGATACTGAAAATACTTCTCTTAATTTATGTAATTCAAACTCATGGCTCAACAGCCTATATATATTGTTTAACAGACTTGACGACTAAGAAAACACTTTCCTAATATAACTCAAACTCTAAACATAGAATTCTTAAACCTAAAAACTCCTCGATGATAAAGTTTCCTAATACTGACACCTTCCAAATATCCTAAAACTGGCACCTTCCATATACTGGCCAGTTTCCTAAAACTGTCACCTTTCATGTATGACACACCGTGTCAATTGTTGCAACCTTAACACTTAATTTTTCTCCTATTTATTATTATTTAAAAATTAGAATGAGCATATGATTGAGTAGTAGCAGTCTGCTACTGACTTGCACGTGTGTGTTTTGTCGTATCCACGTGCACTTGTAATTATTCTGATGGAATTGATTGATTTGTCCTTCTATGGATGATTCTCTGGTTTGATTTAACTAGCAGACTTGTTGTGTCTTTGGCCGGTGTATTTAACTTATTTAACTTCCACATTTTCTTTCGACATCTCTATATCTCCTTTTATCTTCCAGGGTGTCATATTCGCTCCTGACAAACCCCTAAACTGGTTTGGCGGTATGGCCAAGTGCCGGAGTTACATACGTATTGTACTTATGTTACAACTTACAAGGGGTACAAGTGGTGACAAGTTACAGTAGCGAAGGAAAAAAATTAGAGAAAGCAATTTGATGTCAAAGTCAAGTAATAGGATGAGATACAACCATAATTAAGCTAAAATACTACAATCAGCAGCTCATCCAAGGGGACTATTTGGATTTTCTAAAGTGGAAACTGAGTATATTTGAGACCAATCTACAACGAACCTCAAACAAAGAAAACACTCTCAACCTTATCAAACTTTTTAATTTTTTTCGATCCTTGTCGGTGTCACTGTATTACAATAATAAAATCGCTGGGTGACGATGCTAGTGATCTGAATTCCAAATTCGACAGCACCAAATACTTTATCAAATTTTATTCCATTCCATCCTTCATTTCTCCAAATATTTGCATTTATTATTTTTTTACCCAATTGATTTTTAGTGCAAGAGTGATTAGAACAACCACTTAGAAGCCTACATACATGCAGTCTATCAATGTCCTACTCCCAGCCCTATCTGCTTATAATTTGAATTTTTTTTACGGCCGTAAATACGCAGATGTTCATTGATAGTGTTTATTTCGGTTTGAAGCCTTTCATTAGACATTGAATTATTGTTATATTTCTAAAGTTTAATACTCCTTCTGTTTCTGGAAAAGTGAAAGTAACACTTTTCCAAAAACAGTTCTAAAACAAATCAAAAATCAGCCAGGAAATAGAAAAACTAGTATAGTGATCTTTGGCCACTCAAGAGGTACACAACCGGAGTCTCCTAGTCCAAGATTCCCAGCTACATAAATCCGAGTTGGAAAGTCTATGATTTATTTTGATTTTCACCTATCCAATATGTATGATGGCGATGGGATATAAGAAGGGGAAGAGAAAAATAATGTAGCAAACGGAATAAAATCAAATGATCACAATTCACAAAGATGTGATTGCTCATTGCTGTGTTTAGCTACAGAGGAATTTAGGACGAAAAAAATGGACCAAATGGCCATGGAATGGTACAATGTGGCGGGACCTTTGCTTGTATGAAATGTCAAAATATGGGAAAAGCAAACCATTTAACAATAATAATAAAGGGGCGGCATTGAATCGCACATGGTCGAAAGGTAGAAAAGAATTTTGTGAACTCTGATAGAACATGGAAGTACTGGGATTATGTTTCACGCAAGAAAGTAACCATCGGCAGCATGATGATTATTGATTGACTTTCGTTTTCCTTCTATTGCCTAGGCTACCTCAAAAACGAATAAGGTAGTTATTGTCTCATTCGGGTATATATATTTGTGTTCCTATTGGATCGATCATAACAGAGATTCTGCATTATCATGTATAACTATCACTTAGCCGGCACCACACCACATGCATTCCTTCAATGCGTCCAAGTTTGTTTGACGTAACAACTCATGATGATGGCAGGGACCGAATTCTAAATGCAGGATGAATTGTGCAATCGCACTTGGCGAATATGTGAATATTGCTTAACTACATCCTACGGAATGAGAACCGACGGCCTTATGTGTTCGGATTGGGTAGATCAACTTCTTATAAAAATCAACCTTATTTATTTTCTTTTTTCGCATGATTTACATGATTTTGCACGGGAAGTTGGGAACGAAATAAAGAACAGAAACGGATTCGCAAGTTCGTGATTTCAGAGTAAGCAGCACAATAAAACATATGGCCAAGCAAAGTGACCTTCTAAACAAGATATGGGGTATAAGGTCCAACAAACATGTTGTGAAAAGATTCCACCATAATATATATCTATTATTATGAGATTTGGTTTGGTAGTATACTATATATGTACCACACGCGCCCATGTGTTAAGGTCCCCATGGCATTTGGTTTCATGTTAAAACCTTGTCTTTGCTCATGTTTTGCTAGCTAAAGCTAGTAACATACCTTCTTTTCATTTCTTTTTCTTCTCTTTTTCTTTCATGCCAACTGATCATATATATATGCAAATGCAACTCCAGTCACAATAAGAATCAAGTGATATATGTATATACAGTATATCTCTACTGATTCTTTAATAACCACACACAATTGGTTTGTTTGCGTAGGGCCGGTTCGAGTTCGTTTTCTTCTTTTTGCATGGTTGGTCTCTATCACAAACTTAATTTAGCAGCAATTGAACAATTCGATCCAACTGATACAATATTGCATGTTATCGAGCCCTACTTATCGTGGATGTAACCTAATCCTAGTCGGTACGGTAACAGACGTACAAAAACAACCGGCTGAAAATAATAATTTTTAATCCTCATGTTATTTGTGTGATAAACATGTAATTATGTTAAGAATATTTAAGGTAAATCTCGTTTATTACTGGGATACCTTTGTGTCTAGCCCTATAAATAGTGGCTATAATATTTGTCCATTGACTATTGTCCACATTAACAAAGATTCTCTCATCTTCTCTCTATTTTATGGTTTTCCTTATCTATTTTCTAGTTTCATAATTAATGGTGCTATCTAAACTTTGGTATTTTTTATTGCATGTAAAGCAACGCAACTATTGCATGTAAAGCAAAGCAACTAATGGATGGAGTCTTTTATTGCATGATTTCAAAGTTGCATCTATGTGTTTCGATCCCAAAGGTACCATTTGATGGACGTTTTAAAGTGACGGCAGTACACCATTATACAGTAACATCTCAACCATTTTTAATTATGGATATCTTATTTTGAGTTGAAATACTATTAGGTCCTAGAAATAATATATTAGAGAGAGTTTGGTCCAGTTGACTCAGTTAACTGTCTGTTTGGTCCTTTTTGGAAAAAAGAATTATAGTTTGGTCCTAGAAATAATGGTTTGGTCATAGGGTGACGTCATGGATGATGTAATTATCATCTTGTAGTGGCAGAAATACCCTTTTGGGACCATTACATCATCCATGACGTCACCCTAGGACATATATACTCAATTCAAGAGAGAAAATATTATTTTCAGATTTACTTTCTCTCACATCCATATTTTCAGATCTAGTTTTTCTCTTCTTTTTTTTTCTTCATCTTCCTGCTAGGTTTTTGATTTTGCAGAGATGATAAAGACGGCAGAGAAGATTGTGTGAGTTCATCATCTTCATCTTCATCTTCGTGCTGCTGTAATAATGGCGATTCAGAGATGAAAATCTAAATCCGTTTTTTTCTTTTCTTTTTTGGATTTGTTTTTGATTTCTTCCTGCTCGTGTTAAAGATGAAGATGATGAAGACGAAGAAGTTCATTATTTACATGAACTCATGTTGCTGCTGTTGCTCATGAAGATGAAGATGATGAAGACTTTCAAGATCTGCTGTTGTTGATTGATGGTGTTGCAGTCGATGAAGATGAAGATGATGATGATGATGAAGACTTTCAAGATCTGCTGCTGTTGATTGATGGTGTTGCAGTCGATGAAGACTTTCAAGATCTGTTGCTGCTCGTGTTAAAGATGATGAAGACGATGAACGTGATGAATACGATGCTGCTGCTGCTGCTGCTGTTTGAGGACGATGATGTTTGATGCTGCTGCTGTTGAAGACGTCGAAGAAGATGAAGAATGATGATGATGATGCTGTTCATTTCTGGAATGAATTCTGTTTTTTTAGGTTTTTATCAGGAGTTCATTTCTGGGATGAACTCTGTTTTTTTAGGTTTTTATCAGGAGTTCATTTCTGGAACGAACTCTGGTTTATATAGGTTTTTATCAGGAGTTCATTTCTGAAATGAACTCTGGTTTAAATAGGTTTTTATCAGGAGTTCATTTCTGGAATGAACTCTGGTTTATATGTTTTTATCAGGAGTTCATTTATGGAATGAACTCTGGTTTATATAGGTTCTTATCAGGAGTTCATTTATGGAATGAACTCTGGTTTATATAGGTTTTTATCAGGAGTTCATTTGACGAATGAACTCTGGTTTATATGTTTTTATCAGGAGTTCATTTTGACGAATGAACTCCTGATAAAAGGTGATTTCTGAAAAAATAAGTAGAAATCAACAGGAGTTCATTTTGACGAATGAACTGCTACAAAAAATAAGTAGAAATTAACACGGAAAGGTACTTTGGTCCATTTGATATTTTTGAATAATTATGGACCAAATGGAAAAGGTGATTTCTGAAAGGATCAAACTGACATGGGACCACCTAAAAAAGGACCAAACGATATTTTTCCCTTTTTTTTTATTTTTTTTTTATCATTGTACTTATTAAGTTGTATTACATACGGGTGATCAATTTTTAACAATAATTTTGATTCTCCCTTCTTCTCTTATTCTTTTATAGAGAAAGAAAAAAGAAAATACCCATCAAAAGAATGTTTATTTTTAAACAGTTTCTATTCCCTTAATGAGACTGTAGTCACCAAAATTTGGTGTTGATTCGGACTTGATTACCTTTACGGTAATGAATCACATGCATGGTTGAAAAATCTACGTCCAATTAAATTGGTATATTCGTCAATGAAAGGAAGATCATGTGATTTTTTTTGGTACGGTTTCTATATTTATTTAACTTTTCGCAAGAAACCATCCGTTAACTGACTATGCGATATTGGAAACGACAATTATTATTTTTTATTTGTCGAGACAATTTTGTTAATTGTACAAACCAATTGATGTTGGGTTTTCCCGGTATAAGCCAATTGCAAACACCAACTGCTGAATTCCCGAGGGATGTTGTGCAAATTTTATTCTTCCTAATACTAATCTCCTAAATTAAGACCGTTCAACTTGATGTTGAAATACGGTTGGACACAAAAGACCAATGGATGCTCACCCGGCTTGTTAGGCCATATAATTAGTCCTTGTGTGACTATAACGATCTTGATACAATTGTCTTTGACAAAGAATGTGTCCATAAATTTATTCTCAATAATTATCTCATCGGCCCTATAGGTCACAAAATTATTGGAGATTTTATTTGCATATTTTTCCTGTACCAATAAAATCCATGGTTGATCTTTAATTTGTATGAACTATACAATTTTTGGACATTTTTTATGGCTTTTGAAGTCAGTCTCTACTGTCTACTGTCCAACGTGGTTTTCTTAAAATCCAGATATTATTATGAGTATATGTCTTCGATTTAATCGGATAATACTCTACGAAACTTGTTTTCGTAAATAAGATGAAAATATTTTCGGCATAATCAGAGGGAGACTACACACTACCAGATGCAACTTAAAAGTTATATCAATTTCTCTCACATCATGATCCAATTGATAAAGGCTGCCATATAAGATTGGTGTGAAATTTTTCATTTTGATTTTATATAAGCATTTTCCTCTTAAGAGGAAAATCCAGTCACATGATCTAGCAGATAAGTAGCAATCTATAAGAGGCTACAGGTAGTGCTCCAATTGAGTCTATTAAATTCACATTCTCATATATAATATCTTCTCACTTGAAGATGAGGAGATTATATTGCCCGCGAGCGCTGGTACCAGTAATTGATTAAATTTTGCAAGATATGCATAAAGTTGAGAATTGTGTGAGCTTATAGTAAGTCAATTATTGTCGAATATTCATTTGTAGTAGCTACTGAAATAAATAAATGATGGTGGTTGTTAACCCCTCTGCAGAGAAATATCGACATATGTGATTGGTATGCACAACATCCAAATTATGTTGGATTGAAATCTCTTGAATAACGCGATTTATAGATCCCAGACTTAACACCTTAAATGTGCAAGCCTGAATTCTTAAAATTACAGGTTGGTGTAGTCGTGATGCGTTATTAAGAGAAATTAATCGTACTAAAAACGATTTGAGGGTTTAATTTTTGGTTAAATCCTAGGATAGCTTCAATAATTGTTCTCTTTATATGCTACATTTGGCGTGGTAGTCCTTGAGGGACTTGTATGTGGTCGGAGAACATACTAGGATTTGTAATCCTTGAAGGATTCAAAATATATCCATGCAGCAACCTGAATCGACTATATCAGGTTTAGCAATCCTTTATGTGTTTTTAGAAATTTGGTACAAAACCAAAAAATCTGGATTACTTAGTTGATTATGTCAACTCATAGGTCCCTTGAGGAGTCCATAAAAACACTAAAATCCACACTTTAGCAGCATGAATTCTATTTTTTTCTTCCCTTCTTTCTTAAATCCGCAGCTAGAATTATGCTAGCTTAAACTCGTCTTTGAGATAGACTAGAGTTATTATTTTGATGCTTGTCTTTTGAAAAACTCATATAGTTGGGTTGGCATCCATATTTACGTCAAAAGTTGTACTCTTTTTCCTTCATTTCAGGTTTTCTCCCTTGTGGTTTTCCTGACTAGGTTTTAATGAGGCAACATCTTGTTGACGTTTAATTTTCTTTCAAAATGTTGATATTTGTGCTCTTTTTCCTTTGTCTATATATTTTTTCCCATTGGGTTTTTACTGGAAAGGTTTTAGTGAGGCAATTAAATTCAACATGGTGGTCATCCAAAGGGGGGGTTGTATCAATTTCGGTTATTTGGTGGATTCACACCATTAACTAGGTCATTTTGTTAGACCATATCAACATAACAGTCTCATATGAATTTGGATATCATTTTGATCCATACAAAGTATGATCACAAATTTTGTTCACCTATGGTACTGTAGCTACGTATTGGTACTTTGTTGAAGAAATTACATCAATTACTATTGCAAATCATCTCCTGGAAGCTAGCAATCCAAAGACTCGAGAACACTACCATTAGAAGACTAACACAAAAGAAGACTTCATCAACTGGAAAATTTCTTACGAAAGCATTGCTATCTCCAGCACTCAAGAAATTCGTTTATCGAAATTGGGAAATCTCTACTCGAAGATTTGGAAGCCAGGATTTAACTGAAGTACTTATCAGGATGAGTATCAAATTAGAAGGTATTTTACTGGACTATCCCGTTGTACTCTTTTTCCTTCATCAAGGTTTTTCCCACTGGGTTTTCCTTGTCAAGGTTTTAATGAGGCAACATATGCATGTTCATCTCTGTTTTAAGTTTACTCACAATTGTACTCTTTTCCCTTCAATTAGGTTTTGTCCCTTTGGAATTTCTTGACAAGGTTTTAAAGAGGCAATTAGCTTAGACACAATGTCATCAGAGGAAGTGTTATAAACGTGTAATTATGTTAAGAATATCTTGGGTAAATCTCGCTTATTACTGGGATGCCCTTGTGTCTAGCCCTATAAATATAGGCTCTAATGTTTGTCTATTGTACACATTAATAGAATTTCTCTACTCTTCCTCTCTCTACTTTGTTTCTTTCCTTCTCTATTTTCTAGTTTCATAACAATTTGGTCTCATTTTCATGTGTCGGTTGTATTTATTGTGTTGACGTACCCCCTAAGTACCTCTTCTTCAATGAATTCGTTCTTATTGACCAATCTAAAAAAAACCCCCTCATGTTACTGGCTGATTGAGATACAATTATAATTACATAGAGGAAAAAACTCTTCGATAAAAATTTATTGAGTGGGAAAAATAAGAACAATGAAGATTTTACTTATACCGTGAATATGAAACCGAGAGCAACAATGTGGGAGTTCAGTTCATTATAAATTTTAACATATATAATCTCAAAATTGTGAAATTCATGATGTTCACGTAATACATCTGCAGTGCAGAGTAAAGGAAAAAATAATCACACATCTCCAATTTGCTGACAATACTGTTATTTTCTTAGAGATGAATGTTTAACAGATTCGATTTCTCCGTACAGTCTTTATTAATTTTCGAGACCTTAAAGAATTAAATTTAATTTAGAGAAAAGTTTTATTATGAGATCGATGAAAAAATTCAATAAAGATTGGGAGTTCCTTGAACAAACGCTACTTTCCGTTGGTTTTAATAAAGATTGGTGTCAATTAATAATTCAATGCATTTCTACCACTTTTTGTTTGTTTGTCTGTTTGTTTTAAGTGCCTTCCCAAATCACCAAATACAACGCTTAGCTTTTCCTAAACAAATTTTAGATAAAATCGACAAAATCCAAAGAAATTTTTTGTGGCAAAAAAAAGAGAAAGATAAATCCAAATGTTGTAATCCTAAAGTTTGCGACAGAATTACTAGTGATATTAACCAAGGAGGTCCACAAGCATAACATTGCGTTAATCACCATACTTACTTGGAGGTTGTTCCATGGTCAGGATCAACTTTGGGTCAAAATCACATAAATACTTCATAAAAGATAATTCTTTGAAAAAATATAGAAAACATAAAATCGCTTGGATCTGGGCTGTCATTAAGAAATACTATATGTAATTTTCTCTAATTGTACTTGGTAGGTTAATAATGGTGCATGTATAAATATCTGGACAAACTTTTGGCTCCCAAACCAATCAAAAAACCTGACTCCTATTGGTGTTGATGACAGTCTACCAAAAAATGCTAATAATCTTCTTGATAATAATGAAAGTTGAGATATATTGAATATCATTCAGAAATACATTGACAGTTCAATCCGTAATGCAATTAGATCTATTACACTTGACTTAAGTGGTACAAGATAAAATAAGATGGCTTTCAACTCTCCGGAAATGTAACAACTAAATCATCCAATAGGTTTCTTTCTAACTATGGTGAAGTCAAAAGTAAATCAGCTTTCTGGAAAAACAATTGGGAACTAAAAAGCAAGCCTAAAATGTGTTAGAGCATTGCTCGGTCGAACTCACAAGTGTTGCTATCTCAATCTTGTTGTCAAATTTAGTTGTCAAAACTATATCTTGATTTCTAGTCTACAATTAGTTAAGTCTCGGACTAGGATAAAAATGTAGTTGAGAAACAGTGGATCACGGTAATCATCATTGCGTTCTACCGTTTGAAGGTGTAGATCAACCGAAGCTTTTGGAGAACTTCATCAACAAAAGGTAAGTGAAGACTGAACCACCTATATCTCAAGTTATATTCACTTTCTATCATTTGAGACGATGTCGCATAACTAATTAGACTAGTATGCATAGACAAGAATTTCGAGTCGAGAACTATTTATTTAGTTAACGAATTTCTCGAAATATAATAGCTAAGCTTAATGAACATTTGTTCACACTTGATGAATTTCGGTTAAGGATAATTTATTGTTCGGAATCAAAATCATGATTCAAGTTTATCATTTGAAAATAGCCTGGAACAATGATATGTGTCATTGATGTTATTCAGGAATGTTTCGCATCGATTTAGAGAAATATAGAACTACTATTGATTCGGATACAAGACAGTGGTATCAGTTTTACTGGGAAAACTATTATATGTCTGAACTCATATTCCATGTACTTGTACATGTAACGGAGTAGCTATATATCGACTTACAGATTAGTGGTACACATGGTCTTATGTATATCATATGAAAAACTGTGTGACTCATGAACCAGATTGGTATGCATATTCGTATGCAAACCATTCTTGAACTGTGGTTACAAAACCGGGGTGGGTATCCAAACCGGTACACAAACTTAAACAGTTCTGTGTTCCTGAACTCGGTAGCGTTTCCAAACCAGTACGCAAACCGATTTAGTTTTGTAAATTACGGAACTGGCGATAGTCTTAAGGTTTCCAAACTGGTACGGAAACCTAAAAAGTTCTGTGAACTCTGGAACTTAGGTTGGTGGAAAGTTTATAAACCGGTACGAAAACCTAAAAAGTTATGTGAACTCCGGAACTTCGATTTTGGTTTGAAGTTTCCAAACTGGTATGCATACTGTGACTGAACCAATTCATGAATGTCGATAGTATTTGTACCTGGTACACCTACTAACCATGTCGATTATATTTTCAAGTGTGTTTAAATTATTTCTACGATATAATTAGCATTTGATTAATTCTCTAAAAACACTAGACTTATTTGATCACATGTTTCTGACTCAGAGTTAATGTCTTATGTGTTCATGAAAATGAAGATTAAGCTTTTAAGTTCAAACCGGCTAGTTTTGGATAACCATGTTGAACATAGTCTTTGTAAATGGTTCGGTAACGGTCTCACCTAACCAGAGTGTATACCTTGATTATGTAAATCAGATTCAAAGATTCATCTAACGATAGATATTGTTTGCTTGGTTCCAAAGCTATCTTAGCTTAAACCTAAAGCAACCTATGCTTTGAATGTCTATAAAAGGGGAACTCCAAGCAACTAGGATTTTTGAATCCCGACACTACTTTTTGGTGTGTCCTAGTTGTATCTAGAGTCGTCCTCTCTAGAAACCTTTACAGGGTTTAGCGACTACAAATTCTTCATAGGGATTTGTGAAGCCAGGTCCAGTTATCTTTCCTTGGTAACTCGAGTATCCTAATCTTGATTATTTGTAGAGATTGCTCCATCGATCAAGACAAATAGAAATCATCAAAGTTCTTTTCATCTCAAACTTTGTTGAATCCACAGGTTTTATACTTGTAAGGTGAATAATAATATAGGCTGCACTTCGGGTTGCATAAGTCCGGATTTTGAGGTTAGTTAAACTTTGTTTATTTCTATCGATTTCCATACCTTTGATCAAGTTATTTGATTATAAAAGGAAATCATAATATAGGCTTAATCTGTGGGAGGAAGATTTGTTTTAAAAATCTTCAATTGAGTTGAAGCAACTCTTAGTTGGTGTGACGTCATCTAAGGGAATCAATTGCATGGATTCCTACTGGGATTTAAGAGGCGTAAGAAGTGCGAATGTAACTTAATCGTTAGGATACCTTTTAGGGCTTAACTACATTCTAGTATGAAGTTAATTGGTAGTAGGCTAGTGTCTGTAGCGTCTTAATACAGTTTGGTGTTCAATCTGGACTAGGTCTCGGGGTTTTTCTGCATTTGCGGATTCCTCGTTAACAAAACTTATGGTGTCTGTGTTATTTATTTTTCCACATTATATTGTTTATCTTTATAATTGAAATACCACAGGTTGTGCATTGATCAATCATAGTAGAGACATCCGACCTAGTTTATTGGATACGACTTGATTGATTCTTGGACATTGGTTTTGGTACTGTCCAGGTTATCTCTTTGTGATTAGGTTCACTGATTTGTTTCTGTAAACGTTCTAATCACAAGAGATAGAGATATAACTCTAAGATACTATTCCTTGATTGAGTTTAACTCTTGGAGTTGTATTGAGTTTGTCCATACAAATTGCCTAAGAAAAAAATGGTGGTGTATTTTGGTACTCCCGCGTTTTCAATTGGTATCAGAGAAGGCAAACACGCTAAGACCTAATAAGTCTGTGTTTGAAGCAGTCTGACTATATGGACAAGAGTGAAATCTCGATAAACGTACCACCGGTATTTTATGACTCAAATTACTTATGGTGGAAAAATTGTTATGCATTGCTTTTTACAAGCCCGTGACTTTGAGACATGGAAACTTATAGTTATTGGACATGAGGCACCAACAATTATTAGAGACGGAAACACTATTGCCAAGCCATTAATCGCTTATAGTGAATCTGAGATAAGTGCCGCAAAGCATAATTCAGATGGGTTAAACGCTATTATCCACGCCATAAGCCCAGATCTTCAGCACCATGTGACATCATGCACTAAGTTTAAATATGCATGGGATATCTTAAAAACCGTATTCGAAGAAGATACCTCAGAGAAAAAAGCTCGGCTTCAAAACCTAAATTCTGACCGGGAAAATCTTCGTATGGCTGATGAAGAAATGTTTGATGAATTTTATCAAAAGTTGTCTTGAATTGTTAATGCATGTTTTGCATTAGGGAAGACTAAGAAACACGCCATCATGGAAGGGAATAACCTTAAAAATCTTTCCAGAAATACTCTTGTTGGAAAGTAAAATATCTTTGATCATGAACTGCAATCCAAGGCCGGAAAAGATATTGCGTTCAAGGCACTGAAAAACACTAAAACTCTCAAAAGTGAAAGTGTTGAAAACTGTGAAGATGATATTGTTGATCTTGATCTTTCAGAAGAAGATATTGATAACTCAGTATCATTGATCACAAGACAGTTTAGAGAACTTCTTAGGAAGAGAAATAAATGATTCTCCAGAGAAAAACCTCCAATGTCAGCTAAGCCACATAATCATATTTCTGCCAAAAACAAAGATTCTAATGATACTGACGATAAGGATATGCCACAGTGCTTCAAGTGTAAAGGGTTCGACCACTTTTCTACTGAGTGTCCAAATCGTTAGAAATACACTGGAAACAAGAGTCTTGCTATAACACTTGATAAAACATCTGATCATTATGTTTCCGAAGAGGAAGATGGTTCAAGTGTAGCACTATTGGGGGAAATTATCAACTTTGATAATTATAGCAATACTCATATCAATCTTGATAACTTAGTTGATGACTCTTCATCAAAATCACTGGAGGATGTAATGGATTTTTCGTATACTAAAGAAAATTCTGTTAATGTTTCAGGTACCTTGTGTCTAGCTGCTAATGTTGTTCCTGAATCAATCTCCAAACGACATTCCCTTTTTGTTCCAGTGAGGGTCACAGACTCACACAATGTTTCAAGTACAAACATAAACTAAGGTGTATGTATAAACTGCAACGGAGGGCTAGTCGTTTGGAAAGTATGCTTTTCAAAAGTCCAATCCTGAAATACTCATAGTTAACTCTTATTTTTTTTAAAGATTGTTTGATTCTAAGGAGGTAAAATCTCAGTCAAAGAGAAGAGTCCGGACTAAACGTTGTGTAGTGAAGGATATTAATGCTGTGCAGGAATCTAGTGGTGAGCAACCTAATGCTCACCTCAATACAATTTAATTGTATTGAAATGTGCATCTTATCTCATGTGCCCTTAAAAGAGATAAGAACTGCGCACATCAGGGCTTTGGATCAAGATTGAATATTATTGCTTGGATTTCCATCTCGTATCTGTGTATCTTAATCTATGACCCAAGTAATGGTATTGGAAATTTTGATCCACGGAACCTATAGAAGGATAAAAATGACATTTTTATTTCATTTTAGGTTTTATGTATTCTAGTACGTGAACTTTTACGGTTCCGAAATCCTGCATGGTAAATATCGTTTTCCTCAAGACTTATATCTCTTTCACAAGAATCTTAGCTTGTTCGATCCATATATTTGTGTTTCACAAATCCATTTTTACGAATCATGGAGGCTCCAAGCACAAAATCTTCTCGTGGAACCTATGCTCTAATGGTTGTTAATACTTATCCAACCAAAAAGGAAGAAGAGATGTCATTTCCTTTTGTCTCATCTCTTAAGAGGAAAAGGAAGAATCAGAAGAAACCTAGAGCGGATTGCTCCAATCAGAAAAGGTTTGAAAATCTTCTTGAAGAACTTAAGAAAACCGAGAAGGAGGTACAAGGACTAAAGAAGATTCTACAGAAATCTCTCAAACTACAAGAAGCACTTGTCAATTAACAACCCACCAGGTTTGTAGGAACTAACTCTTTCATTTATGAACCGTATGTTCCTATGCCAGTTGTTGATAAGGAGTTTTGAGATGATAAATAATTTTTCAAATATTTTAAATACAAGGAAACTCCTTGTAAGAATTTATTCTTATTTTTGAGAAGGATAACTAGGGTTTGGTATAAAAAAACTGTGATTACACAAGCTATTTCCAATATTTTTCATCTTGCATGTTTTTAGATTTATTTATTTAAATTCTAGAGTTGTTGGAAGATCAACTTGCAGTATGTAATCATTATTGGTTTAATTATTGTAAAAGTCTTATGAAATATTTGTGCCTTTACGTTTTCGTGAAACAACTAATATTTCATATATGCTCAGAAGTTAAATCTGTTATGTTTTTATTAAAACGGAGAATATAACAAACTCTTTGATAATTCTCTCGCAGTATTGATCTACTCGTGATCACACTTTTGTGTTTTTACTGCTTGTCACACTCCGTAAGATCTTCTTATGTTGAGTCATATCGATCAAAAATAATCTTTTTATCCGTAATCGGCATAGAGATTATTTTAGTTCGATTTTAGGATACAAATCCATGTGATTTGTTAATGTCCAAAAAAATCCTTCTTTTTATAAAGCAAAGTCATTCATGTTGTTCTCTTGAGAATGACATCAAATGGAGGATAGTTCTTAAATGAACTTGTGCTTAATTGATATATCTTTGTGAGGAGTGTGACTGTGGAATTTGAAAGGGGATACTTGTATATTTTTAATCTCCTAGATGAGCGCTAAGTATTTATTATTATGTGATATCATCTAAAAAAGTTGATATGAGGAGTTGCGTTTTAACTATGTTATAATGTGGAATCTCAAAACTTCTTGACATATCTTTTGATTGTATTCATTGCGATCCCGCGATTTTCGTACCTTTGTTAATTTTATTGACAAAAAAGGGGAGAATAATTTTTTAGTTTTATACTACATAATATGGTTTACGGATCATTATGTAAGGGGGATTGAATCAATAATCTATACTTTTTACCTATTATGCAAAAGATGTAAGTATTGATGAAGGGGGAGAGACATATCACTGTAGTATTACTTCAGAGTTTGGATACAATTGAACTTTGGAGAAAGGAATAATACTATGTTTCTCTATAACGACGATTGAGAACATTTGTTTTCTAAAGTTGTTATCACTATGGAATCGGTTCTTTAACAACAACGATGCTAAGTTGAACACACTCAGAATCATTGTAGCTTGAAATTACGAAGAGTTCAAGGAGTTGAAGATGCCAAGGAAATCAAGACATGTTGGATTCAAGAAGTTTTCGAAGCTTTATTTTTTTTATCAATTTGTATTGATAGTTTTGTCACTAAAATTGACAAAGGGGGAGATTGTTAGAGCATTGCTCGGTCGAAGTCATAAGTGTTGCTATCTCAAGCTTGTTGTCAAATTTAGTAGTCAAAACTATATCTTGATTTCTAGTCTACAATTAGTTAAGTCTCTGACTAGGATAGAAATGTAGTTGAGAAACAGTGGATCACGGCAGTCATCATTGCGTTCTACCATTTGAAGGCGAAGATCAACCGAAGCTTTTAAAGAACTTCATCAACAAAAAGTAAGTGAAGACTTAACCACCTATATCTCAAGTTATATTCACTTTCTATCATTTGAGTCGATGTCGCATAACTAATTAGACTAGTATGAATAAACAAGAATTTCGAGTCGAGAACTATTTATCTAGTTAACGAATTTCTCGAAATATAATGGCTAAGCTTAATGAACATTTGTTCACACTTGATGAATTTCGGTTAAGGACAATTTATTGTTCAGAATCAAAATCATGATTCCAGTTTATCATTCAAAAATAGCCTGGAACAGTGATATGTGTCATTGATGTTATTCAGGAATATTTCGAATCGATTTAGAGAAATATAGAACTACTATTGATTTGGATACAAGACAGTGGTATCAGTTTTACTAGGAAAAATGTTATATGTCTGAACCAGTATTCCATGTACTTGTACACGTAATAGAGTAGCTATATATCGACTTACAGATTGGTGGTACACATATTCTTAAGTATATCATATGAAAAACTGTGTGACTCGTGAACCGGCTCGGTATGTATATTCGTATGCAAACCATTCTTGAACTGTGGTTACAGAATCGGGGTGAGTATCAAAACCGGTACGCAAACTTAAATAGTTTTGTGTTCCTGAACTCGGTAGCGTTTCCAAACCAGTACGCAAACCAATTTAGTTCTGTGAACTCTGGAACTAACGACAGTCTTAAGGTTTTCAAAACGGTACACAAACCTAAAAAGTTCTGTGAACTCTGGAAATTAGGTTTGGTGGAAAGGTTTACAAACCCGTACACAAACCTATTTTTTTTTGTGAACCCCAGAACTTCGGTTTATGTTTAAAGTTTCCAAACTGGTATGCGTACTGTGACTGAACCGACTCACAAATGACAATAGTATTTTTACCTGGTACACCTACTAACCATGTCGATTATATTTTAAAGTGTGTTTAAATTATTTCTATGAGATAATTAGCATTTTATAAATTCTCTAAAAACACTAGATTATTTGATCACATGTTTGTGACTCAGAGCTAATGTCTTATGTGTTCATGAAAATGAAGATTAAGCTTTTAAGTTCAAACCGGCTAGTTTTGGCTAACCATGTTGAACATAGTCTTTGTACACGGTTCGGTTACGGTCTCACCTAACCAGATTCAAAGATTCATCTAAAGGTGGATATTGTTTGCTTGGTTCCAAAGCTATCTTAGCTTACACCTAAAGTAACCTATGCTTTGAGTATCTATAAAAGGGGAACTCCAAGCAACTGGGATCTTTGAATCCTGACACTACTTTTTGGTGTGTCCTAGTTGTATCTATAGTCTTCCTCTCCAGAAACCCTTTTAGGGTTTAGCGACTACAAAGTCTTCATAGGGATTCGTGAAGCTAGGTCCAGTTATCTTTCCTTGATAACTCGAGTATCCTGATCTTGATTGTTTGTAGAGCTTGCTCCATCGATCAAGATAGATAGAAATCATCAATTCTCTTCATCTCAAACTTTGTTGATTCCACAGGTTTTATACTTGTGAGATGAATAATAATCTAGGCTTCACTTCGGATTGCATAAGTCTGTATTTTGAGGTTAGCTAGACTTTATTTATTGCTATCGATTTCCCCACCTTTGATCAAGTTATTTGATTGTAAAAGGAAATCATTATATAGGCTTAATCCGTGGGAGGCAGATTTGGTTTAAAAGTCTTCAATTGAGTTGAAGCAACTCATAGTTGGTGTGACATCATCTAAGGGAATCAATTGTGTGGAATCCTACTGGGATTCAAGAGGCTTAAGGAGCGCGACTGTACCTTAATCGGTGGGATACCTTTTAGAGCAAGGGTTATAGAATGAGTGTTTTTAACACTCATTCACTACCAAAACTAGTGAGAGTCTAGATGAAAGAGTGACTTTGTGACCGTGGACAAGCAAATTTATAGACTATGAGGCTGAAGTTCAGCCGCTTGGAGAAAAAAAATCTCTCCAAACGGCTCAACATGTGCCTCCCAGGTATTTTCTTTGTATAAAACTCCAATGGGCCCTCATAAAAGAGTTTTTTAAAAAATAAAAAACTAGAAAATCTCTTAAAACGGCAAAACTCACCTGTTTTGTGTGAGTTTTGGGAAAGCGGCAAATCTTTAGCCTCCTAATGAGGACTGTCGGACACTTATTCATCTGAATGAGTATATGAATGATTTTGGGTGTATGGGTGAGAGCTCTCATCCCAAAGTAGCACCTAATTTGATCTATTTTGATCAAACTCTTTCTAATCCAATGAGGGCTCTCACTCCATAGCCCTTGCTCTTAGGGATCAACTGCATTCCAGTCCGAAGTTAAATTGTAGTAGGTTAGTGTCTGTAGCGGTTTCATACAGATTAGTGTTCAATCTGGACTAGGTCCCGGGGTTTTCTGCATTTGCGGTTTCCTTGTTAACAAAACTTATGTTGTATGTGTTATTTCTTTTTCCGCATTATATTATTTATCTTTATAATTGAAATATTATAGGTTGTGCGTTTATCAATCACAGTAGAGACATCCGACTTAGTTTTTTGGATACGACTTGACTGATTCTTGGACATTGATCTTCGGTAACGTCCAAGTTATCTCTTTGTAATTAGGATCACATATTTGTTTATTTAAACATTCTAATCGCAAGAGATAGAGATATAACTCTAAAATATTATTCCTTGATTGAGTTTAAGTCTCGGAGTTGTATTGAGTTTGTCCATACAAATTTCCTAAGAAAAAAGCGGTGGTGTATTTTGGTTTCCCCCGCGTTTTCAAAATGAATTTTCTTTACTGGAAGACTATTTCTAATACTCTTTCCTTAGGTCACATGATAGATAGATATGTTAAAAATGCTACACCTTTTTGCTCATTTTGTAATTGCGATCAATATGAAAATGAAATGCATAATCTTCTCGAGAGCTATCTGAGATTATTTTGATTTACGAAATATATATGATAATTCTACTTTCAATGATATTTTTCTTTGGTTCAAGAACTGGATGAATAACAATATTTTCAAAAACAACAATAATAAAATCTTTTCATTATTTGGTCCATTTGGAAATATAGGAATTAACTTATATTTGATAAGATTATGCCAGACACTTCCAAGTTAGGTGATTCAATCAACTTAACTTATAGAAACATTACCACTGCTAAATCTAGTCTAATAAGAATGGAGAATACAAACTTTGATTGGTTCATGTACTTTAATGCTTCATACTTGGACACAAATTTCACCATGCGACATGCAATATATATTGTGGATAAAACAAGAAATAAGAGAAACTACAGAACATGAAGCGCCGGGCATCTTACCCTTTAGAAGCTGAAGAAAGGGAAGGTCTAGAGGCTCTGAGTTGGATGAAGGAAATGAATCTTAACAACTACTGTTTATGAATGACTGTTAAAACTTGGTGAATATAGTTAATGAAGACTCTGCTCCAGAAAACCATCCTTGGAGAGCTTAGAATGGCATCCACAGATGCAAATTTTCTTTTTGTTCTTGTAACTTTGTATCTTTCTAGTTTAAAAATCGGAAGTTTGTAGACTTAGAAGATAGACTTGCTAAGAGCAAGGGCTATGGGTAGTGTCACTCATTCATTTGAAGGAGTGAACTATCAATTTGAGCAGATTAGAGGCTATTATGGGTAGTATTTACCCCACTTTCCCCCCCCCCCCCCCAACTCGTTCACTTGAACGAGTGGTTGGTAGTGTAACACTAGACGGAGGACTGTCTCCCGTGTATAGAAAAAACAACTAGGTATGAACGGGAGACAGTCTCCCGTGATGTTTTTTTTTTTTTTTTTTTTTTTTTTGAATTTTTGATAAGTTTTTTTAACATGTGACCTGCTGCTACTTTGAGATCTCATCAATCATCTCGTAAATTTCATTCGATCTAGGATGGATCTTCTCGTCTACTCCAAACTCTGTGAATTTCACTGTTAATCTCCATTGAACTACAACCAGGAAGTTTACCAATCTTCTTCCGCTTCATCAAAACTCTCACCCTGACATAGTTGTTAAATAATCTTCATCTTCATGATCTAGTTCAACCAAGTGCTTAGTTGCATACTAAGCTAGCTCAGCATTACCATAGGTTTTTCATGAATTCAGTAAAACACCCCAGACTCGATATGAAGAACAAATGGCATTTTTTGAATAAAATCATAAGCTTCATTGAACAACCCAGCACAGCCAAGAAGATCGACCATGCAACCATAATGCTCAAGTTTGGGTGTGATCCCAAACTGTTTTTGTATTTTTTTCGAATCTATTTCGACCTTCATCTACCATTCCCATGTGCATATTGAACTGATAGAGAGATAGAACGAAATAAAAGATGAAACAGAGAAGAATTGATTTTTTTTTTGATTTTTCTTTCTGGACAGGGGACAGTCCCCCATCTGGTTTCAGTATTTTTTTTCTCATGGGGGATCGTCTCTCGTGTAGTGCTTCTTTTCCTTTTTCCCATAGTGGGTTCACTCGTTCATTTGAGCGAGTTCTCCTTCGTATGAAAGAGTTAGTCTCCAAGTGGAGACTACCCATAGCCCTTGCTCTAAGGAAGTTAGATCTAAGGATATTAAGTTTTTAACCCCGAATCTCTATCTAATGTTTTTTGAAAGGGCTGATCTTAGATTAGAACCCATTATCCAGAATGTAAACTTCCACTTATAAATAAATAAAAGTCTTTCTAATAGGAAAAAAAAAAGAAAATAGAAAAAAGAAATGTGTCGTGGAGTTAAGAATATGCCCATCCAACACTTAGGCTTAGTTAGATAAGCCACTGAAGAAGTTATTTGTTTGGGATCAATCCAATTTGAAACAGAGGATATCAAGAACAAGCCATATAATCTCTAGATTCGCTGACTTACTTTTTACTTTTCTGATACACAACACACAAAAACAAAAACTAACCACTCACCCTCACATATCCCACAACAGCTCTACACAAATAATTTTCACTCGGCATACGAGAGATTTCATTAGAAGGATGTGTTATCCAAACTCCTTCAATCTCTATTGCTGCATTAGATTTTGCTAGATAGTCTGCAACAGAATTATCTCTGAGCTATTACAATGCCCTCAGAACTTCGCTTTAGTTTTTCAATATCCTTGATCAATCCTCTCATGACCCATGGTATTGTTATCTCATTCTTGCATAATTGAACATCATAAGTAGAGTCGGTTTCTACCTCGATTTTTTTTATGCTTATCTCTTTGGTTAATATTAGTCCTTTTCTTATTTTTCACACCTCAACAACATTATTATCATTCTTATAGATACTTTTAGTAAAGCATGCTCGAAAGTCACTAGCATTATTTAAGGCTCCATCGCAATTTAGCTTACTAAGTCCCGTGGTCTAGAAAAGATCCATGGCACAATAATATCCATTGTTTTTTTTTTCTTTCTCTTTTCCCAAGTTTCCACTAATACTGAAAAACTCTCAAATTTCTTTTATGGCTCTTGCAAGAATTATTGGCAGAAGAAACACCATTATCTTTTGGGTATTTTTCCATTTCTTTTTAAATTATTTAGCCTTTTCAAAAAGTTCACTGTATCGACATCGAGTTCACCGAGTGTCCAAAACGCCAAAGTGCCAAAGCCGTAACCTCGAGGTATTTAAGGGTAACGGTGTTACTTAATGCGAAATCGGGCCGAAAGGTGTGTACACCTCACCAGTGGGAAGCCTAACCACAAGCTGGACTTTTACGCTTTTCTAAATAACAATATTTCATATCAATTTTCCATCCTGGCGTTTTTAGGGGCGACTCCAAAAAAATTAGGGGCGACACAAAAAGAAAAAATAGGTTGAAAAAACATATATGTCCCTTCATAATCGGTAGTTTAGTTTTTTTTTTATTTACCGATTGCAAAATCTTATTTTTGGGGCAACTCTATATTCGGTAGTTATATGAACTATTTTGACTACCGATTATAGGCTCAACCAAATTAGAAAAATAGAGGATTTTTGCAAAATCTCATTTTGGGGCAACTCTATATTCGATAGTTAGATGAACTATCTTGACTACCGATTATGCTAGGATTTCGGTAAAGAGGTCCACTGTATAATCGGAAGTCAGGATACCTTCATTTACTACCGATTATAGGCTCAACCAAAATTAAAAAAAATAGAGAATTTTTGCAAAATCTCATTTTGGGGCTACTCTATATTCGGGAGTTAAATAACCTAAATTCCCTACCGATAATGGTAGCATTTTTGCCAAAGGTCTGCTTTAATCGGGAGTCAAGATAACTTTATTTACTACCGATTATAGGATAATCAAAATTCAAAAGATAGAGAATTTTTGTAAAATCTCATTTTGGGGCTACTCTATATTCGGGAGTTAAATAACCTAAATTCATTACCGATTATGGTAGCATTTTAGCCAAAGATCTACTTTAATCGGGAGTCAAGATAACTTTATTTACTACCGATTATAGGATAATCAAAATTCAAAAGATAAAGGATTTTATTTTGGGATACTTTATATTCGGAAGTTATATAAACTAAATTGACTCCCGATTGTGGATTAACTTCCCGATTGTAAAGTTATCTACCGATTGTAAAGGGTAGTTTGGCCATTAAAAAAATGCCCCGGAAGTTATCTACCGATTGTGTCGCCCATAATTCTTTTGGAGTCGCCCCCTAAAAATGCTAGGTTTTCCATTTGGTAACGGATACTATTGTTTCAATTTCTCCGAAGTTGAACATCGCACAAAAAAAAGTCACAGCTTTGGTGCTTGCTTTTTGAAGACAGGAATCATCTTAATGATGATTTAATCTCCTAAGATCATTGTAATTATGTTAGAATCCTTCGCTAGGTGGTCCAATCATAATGCCTAAAGAGGCATTAGCAATTTTTTAAATTTATTATTTATTTTCTCAACTACACACATTGTATCCCATGATTCATACTTACACCTAATAAAACATCTATGCATACGTTTTGATTAAAACACTATTATTACTTAACTATTATTTTGATCATGATAAAATGGATAACGGCTGGATAATGATATACTAATGTAATACATTTTTTGACGTGGGCAGCAAAAGTATAGCATCCCCATGTAATGTAAAGTAACACTTATAATTGAAATTTGAATGTTAAATTATAACAAAACACCATAAAACAAAAGTAACCAACCTTCAAATGATGCTTCTTCTATCCTTTGAACAAGGAAGATACAAAGATTTGAGGTTATTCTCTAATAATCTTCAAATTTCTACCCAATTCTAAGATTGGAAACTAGAAGATAATAGATGCATCTCTTACAAATTGAAATTTCTACCCAATTATAAATTGGAAATAACAAAGTGATGGAGGCTCTTCTCTTAGGAAGGATTTAGGGTTCTTACACCACTTTTCAAAACAAGCAAAACTTAAAACTAGAATAGCTAGGGTTTAAACAATAAGTATTAAACAAAAAGGATAGACTAGTAAATAAATCAAATAAGGGGTAAGAAGAAGAACATAAATAAAGATGATAGGAATGATATTTTATAAATACCACTATGTATCACCATGACTTTTGTAAATATTATTATGTTTACATTATAAATCACAAGATTACTGGTAGCATGTGTGAAAATGAATATCCTAATTAACCTACCTGCTCACACATGCTTAACACCAAAGAAAAGAGATTCTTTTGAAATTAAAATTCCTAGAGAGCGGTGTAGTCAAACTACAATATGGTTTGGATCGAAAATAAGTCAAGGTATCGCCGATCTTGATTTTGTTTATTATGTTTGTAAATGAACTAATGTAATGAGATGAAATGGCAAAGTAAGACCTTTAAGTCGGTCAAAGTGAAGAATCACATAGACTAGGATTATTATAATTTGCTTTGATCAGGAATGTGGACCAAATTCCACCATTGATGCACTATCTAGTTATCCGAAATTACTCATTCTAGCGTTAGAATGAGCGGATAATCTGAACTGAAAGGAAAATTCGTTTGACCTCTAAGCCGTTTACAAACACCTAGCTACCTATCGCATCGAATGATTTGACCACAAAAGCCACATTACAAAAGGAAAGAATATCTGGTTTGGACAGAAAATTTTGGGCTTTAGGGAACGGATTCAACGGAATATTACCGCACCAAATTTACCAAATCGTCGACACATATTTCTTTGGTATTAACCAAATTTGGAAATTCGTTTTTCTCTAGGGTTCAAAAACAAAAGACAAATAAAATAAAAAACTAGGTTTACGGTTTACCTCTAGGGTTTTTCTTCTTTTTAGTTTTCTACAAAGCTTGGAAGAGTTTTTCACAATTACCGGTATTAATTTTTTTTTTTGAAAAAAAATCTGTGAATGGCAGTGCAGCAGGTTGTTATGGAGTTCATTAACACTATAATTCCGACGATTGAAACATTGGCAATCCAAGTTTGCATGGCAGTGCTTATTGTAGCCTCAATGGTGGCATGTGTGTACGGATATATGTTGTGGGAGGGTGATCTACTTGCACGTATCACATCCTTAACCAGGCATGAGATGACAAATTACTGTTCTAATGTCTTGAGATCTCTTTTTCAATCGGAGAAGAGGTTGATGGACAAACTCATAAAACTGGAAACCAAATTGGATGGACAAAATTCCTTGTCAAAAGAAATTCGCAGCGCGGTTAACGACACGCGTGAGGAACTCAATCAGCTGAGCATCGACATCAATATGTTACTTCAAGCACAATCTTCTTTGGATAATAAATTATCTTCCTTGGCACAAAAACAGGATGTCACATATGCTGGGATGCAACACTTGTGCGACTTCGTTGTCAAAAATGGTGTAAAGACTGCTAATAAAGATATGCACGGAGAATTGGATGCACAAAAGAATCTGACACGGGATCTTGGAAACAAGGTGAACAATGTTCGCGGGGGCATCACTTTTTTGGGCGACAATTTAAAATATATGTGTAAAGCGGTTTCTTCTTTGGAGAATGCTATACCATCCTTGGAACGCACCACTTCAAAACAATGAAGAAAAAGAGCTGGAGCGCTGCAAGTGATCCTTCCAGACGTGCATATTTTAGTTTCTACTCTCGTTGATGGCTAATTTCTGGGTTCGGGGTATTTTTTTTCGCGTGCTCTATCTTATTTTCTAATCAATAATCTTCAATTAGTGTCTTTCTCATTGCTTAGGATACTAATCTTTTATTATTTGTGCTTTAATTCGATCTCATTAGATTTTCTTTGTAGCTTTATATTCGAGCATTAGTTTTATAATCGAGCATTATTCTCTGTATGCTAATTATAAGTTGTGAATCCAATCGTTTCTGCTCAATTACAGCATACTGCTGAAAACTCATAAGCCACAAGTGTATGTTGTCTCTGTTGGGCTACAACTAGTATCTTGTATCTGAGTTTCATAAGAAAAAAAGAATGAACTCTATCTCTGGTTTAGCATAGTATTTTATCCTAGCTATCTCCCTATCATAACGGATGATTCGACCACAATACAAAAGGGATGATAACGAAATCTTTGACCACTATTAAATTGCTCAGGCGAAAGTGAAAAAAGTAGAGATGCAATTGAACCAATCAAGTTTAAAAAACCAAAGGAACAAAAGATTATTTTCAGAAGATGGATTAAGCCGTTTTCGATTTTTAGCACTAGAGCATATCAGTTAAAATATAACCTAGCAGCAGCCTACTGCTATTTTATATTTGGATTCCACCTGGATTATGTTGCGACCTATCAAGGACACGAACGAACCTGCGATGTCATGTCCGTTCTTTAATAATCGGATTGCCAAATTAATAATAAACACCTACTTTAATTTGTCACCACAATGCACTTTTTCGACTTTAATGTAATGTACACTGCAACAGCGTTATTGTTTAGAAACGAAGCAACATAGGAGAGTGCGTTAGTTTAAAAGGCTAGGAGGGTCAATGATATTGTTGCTTTTTGGATATCATTGGCAGCATGTGTTTAAGTCACAGGTTACCCATTTGAAAGCCTAACTAATATTTCTTCCTCTTCCTCACATGCACCACACCAAAAACACCAAGCAACTTGATTCTGTTTGATTGTCTCTTATTTAAGTTGCTTAAACCTTTTGTATTCTAATTCAGTTCCACTTTAAGATGCCTCTTCGAAGGAGGAAAAAGAAAGAAAAATCATATCCGAGTTCATCTGACAAGGAATAAACAGAAATAATTTAATCTTGGCGTATATGTCATTCCCATTATGAACGCTTGCAAGCTCCTGATGACCCAGACTGCATTAACAAACAAACAAACAACCATTTTCTCACTTATAAATTTCAACTCATAGATTTCAGCATACACTAGTTTAAACTAAGAAATAAAACTAGTTAAGCCCATTTTAGATCCGCTTTGTTGGACCTAATTTTGCAAGTACAGTAAAACTTCTTTAAAATAATAGGTTTGGGACCACTCTAATCCTATTATTTTAAAGAGATATTATATAATCGATAATTTAATATTTTATTATTTTATAGATATATTAATTTAAAGAATAATTTTTTTTTTTTTTTTTTGAAATTTAACCATTATGGTTTGATACAAAATACATAGGATGTGCAACCATTGACCAATTTCGTTAAAATTTCTAGATAATGAAACTAGGATGTGCAACCATTGACCAATTTTTAGATAATGAAACATTATAAATTGTAGAAACATTAATATCATACTACATCCAATAAATTCACAAACCCTAACTTAATATAAATATTTTGTAACATATATAATTTACATATAAATTTGGGCTAAATTCGATACATATGGACATTATTTTTTATTTTATAATAGAATTATTATTTTATATAAAATTTGGGACATAATAATGTTTATAGGAAATTTTAAAATGTATTATATTATAATATTTTCGAATTTATTATTTTAGTACTAAGGATCCGAGTCGAGACCAGAAAATTCTATTATTTTAACAAGAATATTATATTATCGAATATTATATTAAAAAAGTTTTACTGTCAGGAAAAGCAAGTCCTACAAGTTTAAGTTAACTCGATATTGAAATTCAAACATTTTGCGTTCGGTAAATAGAGAACGGTTTATGAATGATTTACTTACCACGCATGCATGAACATCATCACATCCACACAAAAGCTCTCCATTCAGAGTATCAACCGCTTGAAATGTTCCTCCTCCACCACTCCTCTACTCATTTCCAAACAAAAAATATATAAGCTTCTAATTGTTTTCTCATAAAAATTCGCTGAATTGAAATTTTAAGAATGTACATCAACCACTGTTGATTTACATACATTTTACCCTATTTCAGTTTACTGTAACTGAACTAATAATTTACCTTGTAAAAGTCGACAGCTGCGAAGTTAGCCCAACGATTACCGGCTGCAGCATAACATGTTTTAAGCATGTTGATGAGATCCCCAGAGTTTTGTTCACAAGTTACTTGCTTAATAGGAATTGATCCAAAATAGTTCACCAAAACTAACGATTTCTTCTTATCATTAAGTGGGCTTGATTCGCCCCGGTTAGGGCATTCTCCCTCTTTCATCCCTCCTTGCCCATCTAAAATAAAATCTCAAAATGTTAATATGAAAGTTGTTTAGAAATCTGTTTTCAACCGAATGGTAAAGTTGTTGGACATTGAAATCCACACCCTCACGTTTTTAAGCATGGAAGATAATAAAAAGAGAATGCGGATGAAAAACGATTTCTTACACTGGTTCTCAACCATGTAATCCCATTGATAAGCAATTCCTTCACTTTGCTGTTTAGACTTGGCAGAAGTGAAAACAACAAGTCTCTGGTTATTTGCAACCATATCACTTACTAAGGGCCAGTCATTTCCATTTTGAGGCATTTTTGATACTGGGAACCAATATTTCATTAGACCAGCAGCTGTAAATACATTTGTCAACCCATTAGGGGTTTTAACATAATCCTCTAATATCAATGTAATGATTTCTGATGGATTTGCTGCTAAAAAGGCTTCAATTTCCTTCAATGTGTCCAAAGCTGGTTCCTACATGTTAAACAATGCAACCAGAATTGAGCTCATGTATTATCAGTTCTAAATCAACCGTGGTAGTTGACGCTCATGTACTTACAAATGCTGTAATATGATGACATTTCCCCTCCGCCGAATGACACAACCATATATCGTCTTCGAAATCATAAGTATCCAACATCAAAGCTCTAACCCCATTCTGCAACCAAAACCAATTAGCCATCTAATCTTATAAAAAATGAACATAAATCAAACTTAATCATCTTATAAAAAATTTAATCTAAGAAAACAAAGTATCATACATTTAACTGTTGTGTGATGGTATCTTCTTGATTATTGAAGGTAATACGGGGAACTCCGGTATGTGATGGTTCTCCGTCGATGGCAAAAGCGTTATGCGTTGTCAAGTACGCGTATTTATTGTAAGGTAATGAATTATTCTGTAAATCAGAGTAAGGGAATAGTTATAAGTTACAGAATTAAACAAGAATACTATGTAACTTATGCATGACATTAATTTATAGACTTACCAGCAACTTGAATTGATCTGTAGCTGTTGATCTTACGCATCTCGAGCCAGAGAATTCCATTGCGCAGGAGAAGCAATACAGTCCAGCCTCACAATCTCCATCCGATGAACATTCATCCAGAAGCTGAAAGGATTAACTTAAATTATTTTTTTACCTTAAATAACAATCTTCTGATAAACAAACAAAGATGAGAAGAAGCGAACTGACCTTGCACTGACCATTAGAACAAGCAGTAGCAAAGGTACTGATGAAGAAAGCTGAAATTGCTATGCACAATATGTTTGTGAAAACCCCCATTTTCTTGGAAAATCAAAGATGGATAGAATCTTAGGACAAAAAAATATTTAGAAGAAAAGGGAAATGAGTTTGAACAAAAGAATAAAAAATGGAGAAGAGAATTTATTGTTGACTGAGAAAACTAAGGCACATAAATGAGCATTTTGTATGGAGTAATAGTGCCACATGTATGAAACAAAATTAGGAAATTTTTGGTCTCTCAATTAAGGATAAATGGGATTTCAAAAAAATATCTAAATGTCATAAATGTGATGTTATCAAGCCAACAATATAGAAAATGTCTCTGGCTGGCCAAATCCAATAGTTACCAAAGATTCAATTATAGACTTCATAGTACTAAACATACCATGTTTATTGTTTTAGTATTGAAATCTTTACGAAAATATTCATGGATATCGGACTTTGCTTTAACTATTACTGCTATTGACAATGTGAACAGCACAAAGTCCTTAACAACCAAAGTTGAATAAGTACTGACGAGAGTGACAGCAGTGTGGGGTTTTATTGACTGAATGCTGGAGCGCTTTCGGCAACTTCTACTCTCCAAGTTTTAAGAACTACCTTCCAGATCAAATTGCTATGTTTGGTAACAAAGAAAGAAAGCAACTCCATGGAAATAATTTTTAATGGGAATGAAAGACTGTTTCAAAATCTAAATGAGTCCATAAATTTTTAGAATTAAATTGGCAATTAAATAGAGGAGTACGAATTATTTTCATGAAAAATAGCAGATCTTATAGAAGTGATTGTTACCAAGCAAAGCATGAGATTTATGTCAAATCAGGGACGGAGACAAAGGGTGCTGCCTGTGAGGTCTATTGGCTCCACAATGTTTTAAATTTCATAAAAAATAGACTCTGTGTCTTGGTCATTTTAGTCAAATCTCGGATTAGGATAGAAGTGTGTAGTTGAGAATCGAAGATCACTTCGTTCTACCGTTTGAAGGCGAAGATCAACCGAAGCTTTTGGAGAACTTCTTCAACAAAAGGTAAGTGAAGACTGAACCACCTATTACTCAAGTTATATTTATCCTTCTATCTATGAGACGTTGTCGCATGATTAATTAGACTATTGCAAGCATATCAAGAATTTCGGGTCAAGTTTATCTTGATAATTAGTTCTCCAAATATATATGACTAAGCTTAATGAACATTTTATTTCGGTTAAGAACAATTTATTGTTCATAATCTAAATCGTGATTCAAGATTATCATTCGAAAATAGCTTGGAACAGTTATATGTGTCACTGTTGTTATTTGGGAATGTTTCGAATTGATTTAAAGAGAAATATAGAACCACTGTAAATCTGGATACAAGACAGTATGCATACCAGTTCACATACTGGAGAAAACTGTTATAGATCCGGAACCGTAGTACAGGTACCCAGTACACGTACCGGAGTAGCTGTATGTCGACAACAACTTTTTGGTACGCATACCTTGTATCCATATCATAAAAAGTACCTTCCTCGTGAACCAGAAAAGGTATACCAAGTATGCATACCATAAAGGAACTGTTGGTTTTGAAACCGGTGTGGTATCCATACCCGGTACGCAAACCAAAAAAGTTCTGTGAGGTTCTGAACTCGTTTTTGTCTTAAGGGTACACATACCCGGTACATGTACCATGACAAAAACTGTCACGAGCAAGGTAGAGTACACGTACTTGCCCTATCGAATATTTTCAGATGCACAAAAATTATTTCTGTGAGATAATTGGCATTTGAATAAATCTCTAAAAACACTATATAGACATGATTGATCACATTATAACCTATGGTTGTGACTCAAGTGTAAAGTCTTAAGTGTTATATGAAAATGATTAAGCTTATGGTTCAATCAGCTAGTCTCGGCTAACCGTCCATGAACAATGTCTTTATACACAGTTCAGTTACGGTTCATCCTAACCATAGTGTATATCTTGTTATGTTAATCTCATTTCAAAGATTCATCTAACGATGGATATTGTGTGCTTGGTTCCAAAGTTATCTTAGCTTAAACCTAAAGCAACCTATACTTTGAAAGTCTATATAAGGGAGAACCTCAAGCAACTAGGATTTTTGAATCCCTGACACTATTCTTTGTGTGTCCTAGTTGTAAACTAGAGTCGTCGTCCTCTCCCTCAAACCCTTAGCGACTAAAAAGACTTAACTTAGGGATTCGTGAAGCCAAATCCAACTATCTTTTATCCTAATAGTTCGTGTATCCTGATCTTGTTTGATTGTTGAGCTGCTCACTTGAACAAGATAGATAAAAATCACAAAGTTCTCTTTATCTCAGACTTTATGATTCCACAGGTTTAATACTTGTGAGGTGAATAATAATCTAGGATGCTCTTCGGGAAGCATAAGTCCGGATTTTGTGGTTAGCTAGACTTTGTCTATTGCTCTCAATTTCCAGTCTCACCTTGATCTATCGATCAGAAAGGAAATCACATATAGGCTTATCTGTGGAGGCAGATTGGTTTAAAGTCTTCAATTGAGTTGAAGCAACTCTTAGGCTGTAAAGGACGTTAGCTATGAGAATCATTTGCGCGGAGTCCTGCTGGGATTCAAGAGGTGTAAAGAGCGCGACTGTAACAGAATTGCTATGAGGTTTTAATTCGGTCTCAACTATATTCTAGTCCGAAGTTAATTGGTAGTATGCTAGTATAGCGATTTAATACAGTTTGGTGTTCAAGTCTGGACTAGATGGCTCACGGATTAGGTTTTGTCAACTTTCTGATTGTGAAAGAAAGAGATATAAGCTCTTTGTATAATTCCTTGATTGAGATTCATTAAGTTAAACTCTCGGAATCGTATTCGAGGTTAGTACTTACAGGTTTCCTAAGAAAAAATTGGTGTGTATTTTGGTACCCCCACTGAAAAGACGAGGGTACCCAAATATACCTCAATCTAAAACTTTTCCACCTATAAGTCCTTTCTCCGAAAGTGATTGTCTATGGACTGAGTTGAGACAATATAACTAATTGGTTCACACTTCGTGTGATCGTCTATGAATACGAGATCGAGACAATACGACAACAAGATAACTTGCGTGATTGACTATGGATACAAGATCGAGACAATACAACAACGAAGTATGTTTACTTGATAATAGGTTCGGACTTAACCAAACACAATAGGATTGCTATCAAGTAAATAGGAATTAAAGTTTGTGTATTTTACTTCTAATTATAATAAAACAATTATAATTGCGGAAATAGAAAAGTAAAAGACACAGCAAGATTTTGTTAACGAGGAAACCGCAAATGCAGAAAACCCCCGGGACCTAGTCCAGAATTTAATACTCTCAGAATTAAGCCGCTATACAAAATCTAAACCAACTTCGTATAGTTGAGACCAAGCAACTAAACCTATAGTTCACCTACAATATAACTTATTTAAAGTAATACTCGATAATATAATATTCTCTTTAAAATAATAAAATTTTCTGGTCCCGACTCGGGCCCTTAGTGCTAAAATAATAAATTCGATAAAATCATAAAAAAATACATTTCAAAAGTTTCCCTGAAGCATTAATAGGTCCAACATAATATATAAAATAATAATGCTACTATAAAAATAAAAAATAAATTTCATACATGTTAAATTTTCTCCAAATATGATTCAATATTGATTTGATTTTCTTAAAAATTCAAATCAAGTTGTATTTCATCCCTAATAGTTTGTTATGCACTCAAAAGATCCGGAGTCACGTTGTTGTATCGTAAGAAGAAGCGCTGAAGTGTGATTGATACTTGGAGTGGTTGTATTCTTATTGCAATTAGTTAATAATATAATATCTCAACAAAATTAATCGATATTATATTTAAGATCTACAATTATTATTCAACCTCCAAACTAGTAATTATCCTATATAATAATAATATATTATTTAACTATAAAATAATATTTTATTATATTATCGATAATATAATATTTCTTTAAAATAATAAATTTTCTTGGTCCAAAGCCTATTATTTTATAGAAGTTATACTGTAGTTCCCTCAGTATCCCTGCGCCTCCAACTTGTAATAAGTCACGCACTTTGAACAATTCCTTTGGTTCGTATTCCAAACAGTAAAGGAACAACAAATCTGTTCGGTAACAACTCTTTTCAAACAACGTGATATGAGTTTGACAAAAGGCTCTTCCGTTTATCCCAATAAACTCCTTTGTCGGGTTCTTAGATCCATCTCTTAACAACTACCAAAGTAATTGTCTAGATTTTGCACTCAATACTTTGAATCACAAAGAATTGTATTGATGCCGATCTACTCAACTAATCAATCAAGATTATCACAAAGATAAACCGATTATAGTTGGATCCCCAGACGATCAAGTTTTGTGCACACCAAAGATTATGAACTCAAATAAGAAATCTTTTTTGTCTTCAAATCTTCTTAGATCTTCAATAAACACATGCACACAAACAACTTGAATCTCTTGTGATCAATCACACACAGAACGAAGTCTGTTAACAATGGATTATCACAAGAAGTCTTTAGATCTACAAACAGTTCTAAAGATCCCCGTCGATACTTCGATCTAGTTTGAGTGAATCTTATATCAGAAGAGAAGATTCTCAAGCATAAACAAACTAGGTGCAATCAAAGTTCAACAACCGTTAGTCAATTAAATCAATCGAAAACTAATAATAAACTGCAATTATATAGTTTCCCACCAATGGTACTCGTAGAGCTTCCCAATCCCAAAGAAGTCTTTAAACGAGCGGTCGTAAGAGATTTCGCCTAATTAGGGTACTTTCCTCTCCGAATAGACGGCTCCACCAGTAACAACACAACTAGGTAGTTTTGCTGGCTCTGAGGATTAGTTTGCTTGAAATGCAAACTTCAATATTTATAGACCAAGGAAGTTTGGACACCAAAGAATTTCCAAAACCAAATATTCTTAAAGACATGCAATAAAGTCCAAATCGGTTTTCATAATTCCTGGAAATGCTCTGTCCAAATATTGACCGAAATCTCAGTAGAAAATCTCCAATTAGTAAATGCACATTAATAATTTTTATTTTCTAAAGATATGCATTTAATTGCTGGAAATTAAAAGCATATAAAAACTAAAAACCTTAATTAAAAGATTTTCAATTTATTTCGATCCGGGATTCTCCTTTAGCTATTAAGGAATATCTTTGAAAAATAAAATATAAGAGTTACTGCACATGTTCAAAGTATGTCGACATCTTTACTTTGTAAATCCTTTTACATATTTACAATCTTGGAACCGATTTGCCACACTTCAGAATTGGTTCATCTGACTTCCAAGAACTATGTGATTGATTATCCTATCAAATCACCAATCATGGGTTTCACGGTTCTACCAAAACAAGTTTCGGTTCTACCTCCATGTGGGTACTAAGATTAGTTACACTAGTTACCAAAAGTTGGTTGACTAGGTACTAGGATCGGTTACCACATATTTATGGTATACACTTGTATTCGGTTGCACAAGTCATGGGATTGGTTCCCCAATTACTAAAAACTTGTTGTACCTCTTACAAGGATAGATTCCCTCTTGTGATTGGTTTCACCTCTTACTAGATCGGTTCCCCAATGTCTAGAGTTGGTCATACCAATTACAATAAATCGATCATACCATCTCAGGTGATTACTTAAGATCAGTTTCACTAATAAAAGTCATACCAATACAAAAGTCAGGCATTGTGAATAGTTTTTCCAAGATACATAAACAAGTTATGAGCGGTTATACTAAACACACATATTGGTAATCCAAAGATTTGCAATGAATAACAATACCAATATGCCTAGCGATTTCCCTTTCGATTCACAAAACAAGTTTATGAATGTACTTCCTTTAAACGAATGTAAAACATTGTTTCCTAGGACGAAATCTTCACCCATACCCATACATAATCACAATAGCATTCATACGATTATGTCGATGTCTTATATACGAAGTTCAAAAGATAGACGTTATACTTCGTATTGTAATTCCTTAATACTATGTCTAACTAGAGTATAATCATTCACAGCTTCGCAGTTATGTTTTCAATATGCACGACTTGAAAGATACGTTAGGAATGAAACAGTTCAAGTCAAATATTACTAACCTCAAGTGGAAGGATGATGTCGTCGTTGTATCTCTTTACTTCTTTACATTCTTCAAGTCTTCACGTAATACTTGTAAGTCTCATATCCTAGTAACTTTCTAGCTAACCTATACGAAGTTGACTCTAGTAAATAATCAAGCGTCTCTTTAAATGAGTTTTGGTTCACTAAAATATGACAACCAAACTTGACTTACCAACGCTTGGTGGGTTCATCCGAGCTATGCTCTAACACCCACGTTTTCAACTTCGGTTCTACCAAAGATATTACCTAGGTTCGAATTGGTCATCCGATAGATCTTCAATGAAAACCAGACTAAAACGCTTATTGATTTCCTTTTAATTATGAAACAAGTTTCGCATATGTACTTCCTTTAAACATATGTAATCAAACATAGTTTCCTAGGATAAAATCACACATATATCTAATATACAATTAACTAACGAGTTACATAAATTATGCCGATGTCACGTTTACGAAGTTCAAAAGATACACGTTATACTTCGTAATCAAATATTATTCCTTTACACTTTGATCATAATAAAATGACCAAGTCTAATACTAGATAATTAAATATAACCTCGCATGTTATGTTTTCAATCTTAAAAGAATTAAAAGCAACAATAGGAATTGAAACAAGTCAAGTCAGTATCACAATACCTCGAGTGGAAGGATGATATCTTCGTTGTAGTCGACACGTCTTCACAATCTTCAAGTCTTCAAGGTAATACTTGTGAAAAAGCGGGGGTACAAAAGTCAGGCATTGTGAATAGACAAACTCCAATATACTTTCAAGTGAATCAACTAGACAGTCAGACTCAATCTAGATAAAAGTATATCAAAGAGTTTTATATCTCTATCTCTTAATTCAATCCGCAATCAACAAATAAGAATTTTCGAGCCCGATTGAATATAAGAGAAATAACTTGAACGGTACCAAAGACCAATGTTCAAGGATCAATCAACAACCAAAGATTGGATTTCCCAATTGATCGATTCAACGCACAACCTGTGATATTTCAATTATATAACAAAATATAATGCGGAAAAGAAATAACACATACACCAGAAGTTTTGTTAAAGAGGAAACCGCAAATGCAAAAAAAACCCGGGACCTAGTCCAGTTTTGAACACCACACTGTACTAAGCCGCTACAGACACTAGATTATTACCAATGAACTTTGGACTGGACTGTAGTTGAACCCTAATCAATCTCACACTGATTCAAGGTACAGTTGCGCTCCTTACGTATTTGATCCCAGCAGGATACTACGCACTTGATTCCCTTAGCTGATCCCACCCACAACTAAGAGTTGCTACCACCTAAAGTCGAAGACTTGATAAACAAATCTGTCTCGCACAGAAAAGTCTATAGAATAAATAAATCTGTCTCCCATTGAAATACCCAATAGTTTTTGTTCCATCTTTTGATAAATCAAGGTGCACAGGAACCAATTGATAACCCGGACTTATATTCCTGAAGAACCGCCTAGTATTATCAATCACCTCACAATAATCTTAATCGTATGGTAGCGAAACAAGATATTATGGAATCACAAACGATGAGACGAAGATGTTTGCGATTACTTTTCATCTTGCCTATCGGAGATCAATCTCGAGCAAATCTTAGAGAAGATAGTACTCAATCACGATAGAACAGGGAAAGATCAGAACACGCAACTACAGAGTAAGTAGTTGGGTCTGGCTTCACAATCCCAATGAAGTTATAAGTCGTTAACCTACAAGGTTTCGTAAAAAACCTAAGGTTAAAGGAGAATCGACTCTAGTCGCAACTAGTATCACACATGAGGTGTGGGGATTAGGTTTCCCAGTTGCTAGAGTTCTCCTTTATATAGTTTTCAAATCAGGGTTTGCAATCTAAGTTACCTTGGTAACCAAGCATTCAATATTCACCGTTAGATGAAAACCTGATTCAACTCAAGCTAATATCTTTCAACCATTAGATCGAACTTAGCTTGTTATACACAAATGAAATGTACCTTCATTTAGGTTTGAGTAACCATACCTAAACGTGTACACTATGTTGGCTCAACATTAGTTAACCAAAGTTTGCTATATGAATACCTTCATATCAACCTTATTCATCTTAACCACAACTAGTTCAAATGACTCAAATGAAACTAGTTATAGAGTTGTTCAATTGCTATATTCTTATAGAAGTATACAAGAACATAATTGAAGCAAAATCGGTTTGATTCACTCAAATCAATTCATGAACATTATAGCCACGGTTTGCAAAGATTGCATTCCTTATTATATAAATGTATTAGTTCATGAGCAAGCCGATTTTAGAACATGATTCACTTAGGTATGCAAACGGGTACACATACCTTAGTGACCGGACTGGGTTTGGGTTCGCCAGTATGCGAATGGGTACGCATACCTTAACACTTCCAAACTTTAGCAGAAATTCCCGGACCTATACCTTACGCAAGTACGCGTACCGGTATGTGTACTTAGGTACCCTAACTTTCACAAACCAACAGGTACGCATACGGTTATGCATACTATTGTTCCCGGACATGGATTACATATATGCAAGTACGCATACTATGTGCAAATCCAATTGTTTTAAACTCTATTTCAATCATTGAAACTTTCTTAGAGGATGACAATAGCCGTTTTCACAAACTATTAGCATCAAAGCAATTTTCAAGCTATTGAAATAATCATAACGAAACATTCCAAGTCTACACCAAATGATTGTATCACACAAACCATGTAAGATGTTACTCGACAATTTTTACATGATCATCTTTTGACTTTCGTCAAGAATATAAGATTAACTTGGTTGAAGCCAAAGCTTACCAACACATATTTCGAGAAATATGTAAGCGAGTTAAACTCAGTTCGAAATCTCAAATGTGTATAATCGAAAACTATCGTAATACGACTTTTGTCTCAATATAGGAGATAGAGTAGAAATAGACTTTCCAAGTGATAGATGAGTTTCAGTCTCCACATACCTTTTGTTGATGAAGTTCCATAAGCTCTCCTTAGTAGTTCTTCGTCTTCAATGATGAACGCCATGAAGTCTAATACTCAACTACACAATCTATCCTAGTCCGAGACATTACTTTAAGTAGACTAGAAATCAAGACTTATAGTTTTTATCACTAACAATGACAAACAAGCTTGAGATAGAAACACTTGCAAGTTCGACCGAGCAGTGCTCTAACAATCTCCCCCTTTGTCAATTTTAGTGACAAAACTATCAATACATATGGATTACAAAATAAATTAGACTTTGTAGCTTCTCATCCAAATGCTTGATCTCCTTGGTTCTTCAAATTTTCTTGAAATATTCGTCACTTCCTGGTACTCCCATGATTCCATAGATGTTCAATTAAACATCATAGTTGTTTAAGATCCGTAGCAATAACAATGAGAATACAGTTGCTCTCAATCATTGTTATACAGTGTCATAGTATCATTACACAACATCAAAGTTCAATTGTACCACAACTTTGACAATAATACTATGGTGATATGTATCACTCCTCCTTAGTCAATACTTCATCTCACATGAAAACCACCCCCCCTACATAATGATCCGTAAACCATATGTATTTGTAGTATGCAGTACACATTAATTCTCCACCTTTTTGTCAATATAAATTGGCAAAGGTACGAAAACTAGTGGGACCCTAATGAAATTTCCATAGAGATACTTCATGACCAAAAGTGAATAACATACCAAATTGTTTAGATGCAATCATATAGCCGAAGCTAAATGCATTCATCAAGGAGTTTATAAAGATACAAGAAAACTCGTACAGTATTCCACAGCCGCACTCCCCACAAAGATTTGGCAATTAAGCACAAGTTCAAAAAGAACTCTCCCCCATAATATGTAATTCCCGAAAGAACAACAAGAGCAACCTTACTTTTACACGAAAAGAAGGATTTCTTTGGACATAATCAAATCACATGAGAACATGAATTTGTATCAAAAAATCTCAATTGAATTAACCACAAGGAAAATGATCAATTCAATTGGTCATGCTCGACATAAGAAAACTTACGGAGCAATACAGTACATACACAAGATGTGGATCAGGGAAAGACCAATACTGCAGAATAATCAAAGATTCATTCTATTTTTCATCACTATTTGCATAATGGCATATAATAGAGTTAATCTTTGTATACACAAGATGTGGATCAGGCAATTGCACCGAAATTTCGTTAGGCAAAAACACTTGATACCAAACAATAAGTCAAATGAATTAACACGGTTTTCCTTAACCAGAAACAATTGAATCACACACACACACACATCCATATACACATAATGGAATATATCAATTATACCGATTTTTTTTTAAGCAAAAGCAAAATATATGCAATATAAACATGCTTTTCTTAAACAGGAAAACGATAAACTAACAAATTCGTTACCTCAGATTCCGCATCCTCTTCTCCCCAGAAAGATATATCATTAAGCACAATTTCAATTTAGAGCTCTCCCCCAGTATGTTGTCATCCTTTCGTAAGAAAAAAAGAACAACAACAAGAGCAACCATTACCAGAGAAAGGTTGAATCGGTTTTAACTAATGCGTGCCAATAGCAAAAGTCCTGAAACACATATGTTTATTCTAAATACAACTCATGTAAACACAAATTGATTCAACATATTGTGACTTTTTACATATGAGTTTCAATCGGAACACCTTATGATCCTTTGATAAAGCCTTCCAACATGGGCTAGAACTTAATCCCGCTAAATCAAAAAGCCACACAAACCATAAGGGTTCACATCATATGATATCTAATATTAAGGTTATGAAATCCGAAATCAAACATCTCATAAATCCATAGAACTCATATGTATACCAAATATTTAGTTTATAGAATATAAACAAACAATAGTATATGTGACTTACATATGAGCTACAACATCACAAATTTCTTATGATTTTGATATAGCAATCATGAATATATGATCCAAAGATCGGCTATACTCAAAAGTCACTAACCATAAGGAAGAAACAGTTTTACACTACTTCATATGGACCAATCACACCAATCACTAGGACCGGTTACAGTAATCATTTGTGATGGATCACAACACTAAACTGTTTTTGACATAACTTTTGCATACACTTTCCGAATTTAGTAATTTTTGGCTCATTTTAACCGTAAAAACAAGAGCTACACATATATGACCTGTAGATATCAACATCATAAACTAAAAATTACCATTTCTATCAAAAGCTCAAATATAGATAGAGAAGGTATGAGTATAGAAGAAAAGAAATCTTCCAAAAGATGTTAATTAGTCATATAATAACTGAGAGGTCATGTGCTCAGTTTCATATGCTTCCTCACCCTTTATAAGATTGAGCATAAAGGTGAGCATGCACATTCTAACACAACAAGGTTGTGTTTATTTGAGCCTTGTCTTCTTTGTCACTAGGGACTAAGACAGAATCACTCTTGACCTCTTGCTTGGTTTGCTTACTCTTGTTCCATCTCTTGTATTTCTTCTTTGATTTGTGATGAAGAGTGTCATTATCACAATATACATTCGTACAAGAGACTTTAGACATCAAGATGTCTTTCCTTAGTCTTTCAAGAAAACTCTCAAAAACATTATTACCAACATTTATCAATTGAGTGTCATTCTTATGACTAACTTTTGGTCCCTTCTTGGATATAGAGGACTTTGGGACCCATTTATGGATGGGTTTTGCAGGAGCGGATTTCTCCTTCATACCATTAGGAACATTTCCCTTTTGGATACTTTGCAAAACATCCTTTCTCCAATTTGGAATATCATATCTTATCTTTGCATTTACAAAGTCATCTCTCTTTCTATAATTGGGTCTTTTATGAGATGACCTTGTCGAGATATAGGAAAAATTTGAACTATCATTATAATAATTCTTTTGCCTAAACTTAGGACAATAAAGATCCGAGTTCCTTTGGGGAGCAATCTTAGCCAATTCGTTTGATACCAAAGAGAGTGTATCTTTTATCTTACGAATCTTGCATCCCCATTCCACATGCCCTTTATTACCACAATAACAACAATGCTTAGTAACATAAGGAGAATGAGTTTTAATGTTACCTTTTTGTGGATCCTCTTGCATTGGAGCTCGACGAGTTTTCTTCTTCTTTTTCTTATGTTTATTCAACGTTGTTGCTTTCTTGACATTAGCAGAAGTGCTCTCTTTGATGGTTGCTCTTGACGAGTCTGGTTGAACACAATTCTTAGGCATGACAGGATTTTTTCTTTACAAGAAATAGGAGCATTAGTGGAAGCCTCTGATTGAAAAGAATTTGTAGCTTTAACAAATTTTACCTCTTTGCTAATATTTGAAGCATCTATTCCCTTATAGCCCAATCCTCGTGTATCACGATGATTTCTACTTGCTTCTAACATTGAGGTTATATTGTTTGAGTTATCAATGCGCTTTTTCAAGTGCAAATTTTCTTCTTCTAGCTTCTTAAATTTATCAAGAGCTCCTGTTAGATTAGCATCAAGGTATTTTTGTCGAGAGAGATATACACCTTCTTTCTCTTCAAAACTTACTTGTTGAGAGTTAATCCTTGCTTCAGATTCAGCAAGTTTCTTTTCCAACAAATAGACTTTTTCAAGAGCAGCATTACGATCTTTTTCTAAAAGTTCCGCTCGAGAAAGACTAACACTTACTTTATCCTCAAGATTCTGTATATGTTGAAAATTATTTTCAACCTTTGAGGAGGCAAGATCAATAACAAGTTGACCATTCTTGGCTTGCAGACATTTTATATTGTCTAGAAGCTTTCCTTCTCTTTCTAATGCATGAATTAGTTTGGTTGAACACGAAAGAAATTTTCCGTATAATTCTTTTGACTGAGATATTTCTATATTTCGAAGAAACAATGTTTTTCTAGTCATCAAGAGTTAATTATGAACTCTTGGTATCTTGTATTACGTTAACAGAATCAGCCATTAGATTTAATTCTTATAGGTTGGATCGCACCAAACACAAATTATTAGATCTTTTCGTTTTTGCCTACTCTGATACCAATTGAAAAGACGAGGGTACCCAAATACACCACAATTTTTAAATTATCCACCTATAAGTCCTCTTACCGAAAGTGATTGTCTATGGACTAAGTCGAGACAATACGACAAATCGGTTCACACTTTGTGTGATTGTCTATGGATACGAGATCGAGATAATATGACAACAAGATAACTTGTGTGATTGACTATGGATACAAGATCGAGACAATACAACAACCAAAGTGTGATTACTTGATAATAGGTTCGGACTTAACGAAACTCTATAGGATCACTATCAAGTAAAGCGGAGTTAACGTTTGTGTATTTTACTTCTAATTATAATAAAACAATTATAATTGCGGAAATAGAAAAGTAAAAGACACAACAAGATTTTATTAACGAGGAAACCACAAATGCAGAAAAACCTCGGGACCAAGTCCAGAATTGAATACTCTCAGAATTAAGCCGCTATATAAAATCTAAACCAACTTCGTATAGTTGAGACCAAGTAACTAACCCTAGTTCACTTAGTTTCTTCAGTATCCTTACGCTTCCGACTTCGATGAGTGCACGCACTGGAACAATTCCTTTGGATCTTATTCCAAACAGTAAAGGAACAACAAATCTGTTTGGTAAAAACTCTATTGATTCTTTAAGATAAAGATATCTCAAGTCATATGCAAAGGCTCTTCCGTTTTAACTAATAAACTCCTTTGCCTGGTTAAATAAATCCAATCTCTATTACCTAAGTAATAAAATTCGGATTTGTAACAATCAAAATAGATCTCAAGAGATCTATTAGGCGGTACCGATCTCACACAACTAATCAATCGAATAAATCCGATTCTAGTTAGATCCCAGCTGATCAAGGTTTGTGCTACACAAAGATATGAGAAACCAATAAGAAATCTTCTTCGTCTTCAAATCTTCTTTAATCTTCAATTATACCTGCACAACACCACTTGAATCTCTTGTGATCAATAACGCACAGAATAGAGTCTGTTAACAATGGATTATCACAAGATGTATTTAGATCTACAAACAGTTCTAAAGATCCCGTCGATACTTCGATCTAGTTTGATTGAATCTTATATCAGAAGAGAAGATTCTCAAGAATAAACAAACTAGGTGCAATCAAAGTTTTAACAATCGTTAGTCAATCAAATCAATCGAAAACTAATAAACTGCAATTATCTAGTTTCCCACCAACGGTACTCGTAGAGCTTCTTGATCCCACAAAAGTCTTTAAATGAGCGGTCGTAAGAGATTTCGCCTAATTAGGGTACTTTCCTCTCCGAATAGACAGCTCCACCAGAAACAACAAAAAGATGAAATTTGTCCGGCTCTTAGGATAGTTTGCTAGAAATGCAAACTTAGGTATTTATAGACCAAGGATGTTTGGACACCAAGGAATTTCTAAAACCGAAAGTATACTCAAGATATGCAATAAATGCCCATTCGGTTTTCATAATTCCAGGATATGCTTTGTCCAATATTTTCCGAAATCTCTCAATAGAAAATCTCCAATTAGTAAATACACATTACTAATTTTTATTCTCTAGAGATATGCATTTAATTGATTGTAATTAAAGCATATAAAACTAACAACTTTAATTAAAAGATTCTTAATTTATTTCGGAACGGGATCTCCTTGAATAATCAAGGAATATCTTTGAACAATAAAAGATAAGAGTTACTATTCGTGTTCAAAGTATGTTGACATCTTTTCTTTTTAAATCATCTTTCATATTTACAATCTTGGAATCGATTATACCACACTTCCAAACAAGTTTAGAATTGGTTCATCTGTATTCCAAGACAACTATGTGATTGATCAAATATCAAATCACATGCATGGGTTCAATCGGTTCTACCAATCACTGGGATCGGTTATACCTTAATATGGAACACTTGTGATCAGTCACACAAGTTACCAGGATCGGTTACATTAGTTACCAGGATCGGTTACATCAATTACCAGGACCGGTTACCATATACACATGGAATTGCTTGTGATCGGTCACACCAGTCACTAGGATCGGTTACACCAATTACCAGGATCGGTTACACCAATTACTAGGACCGGTTACACTAATTACAAGGATCGATTACAAAACTCTTTTTTGATCGGTCACACCAATTACTAGGATCGGTCACACCAATTACAAATATCGATCATACCATCTCAGGTGATTACTTAGGATCGGTTATACTAATTAATCAAAACTAGTCATACCAAATCATAAGTCAGGCATTGTGATTAGTTATACCAAGATACATAACAAGTTATGATCGGTTCTACCAACTCACACATATTGGTAATCCAAAGATTTGCAATGAATATCCATACCAATAAGCCTAGCGATTTCCCTTTCAATTCATAAAACAAGTTCATGAATGTACTTCCTTTAAACAAATGTAAGACATTGTTTCCTAGGATGAAATCTTCACCTTTACCCATTCTCATAATCATCACAGCATTCATAAGATTATGTCAATGTCTCTACGAAGTTCAAAAGATAAACGTTATACTTCGTAGTCTAATTCCTTAACACTATGATTATGTGATCATGTCTCATTACTAGAGTAAAATATTCATGCACAGCTTTGCAGTTATGTTTTCAATATAACACGACTTGAAAGATACGTTAGGAATGAAACAGTTCAAGTCAATATTACTAACCTCAAGAGGAAGGATGATGTTGTCGTTGTAGCTCGTTACTTCTTCACGTTCTTCAGGCCTTCGAGTATGTTGATGGTGGTTTTTGGTTTATGGCGAAAACTGTAAAAGTCTCTACCTTACCTGGCATCAGAAGTAGTAGACCTTGATATGTCTATATTCCGTAAGGAATTTGAAGAATATATCAAAATCTGATGAGTGCCTATGCCACTCCTCATATTGCATTGAAACTCAAGCTCCTAGATGAATTGTTCACTAGTATAGATCCTAATGAGTATCTAAGCTCCTAGTTGCATTATTCACTAATGAAATGGAGCTATTTAAAAGTGATGAGTGCCTATGTCACTTTACTTACATATGTATTGAGAAATTCAGTATACTCATATATGAAATTTATCCAGAATAATATTGGTGCATGAGGCAACAATCCCAAATATTCTGTAAATTTTATTAACACCTCGCCTGCATTATTTACTAATGCATGGCTTTCCGAGTATTTATTCTATGTTATGTTCCCCAGCTGAACTCTTGATATTGACATGACATGACAATTAATGTTCGCTCAATGAGTAGCATAAATTTCCCGAAGTGTCAGGATTAAGATGTGCATGGAAGTACTCAATCATAGGCATGCAAGTTACGCTGCCCTCCGACGTAAACTTAGTGATTTTTTCATCAATGCGCAAAATTCGCCAAAATTGATTGATTTTGTGACAGCTCGCAAAATTCAATTTTCAAACCTAATTTTATCAATTTGCAAAAATTAGGTTTTTGCGGCCTGCGCAATATCTCGAACCTTATTGGTCGAGACCAAACCTTTGGAAACTAGGAAGTTGATCCACCATGGAACTAGTAGGAGCAAATCCTACCAAAAGTCGAAAAACAAGAAATAAAGGGGAAACTGCAACAAGTGAGGACAACATCCAAAGGGGCGCGGCCGCGCCACTTGGCCGGCCAGTTGCCCTAGTTTGCGCCGCCTATCACCAACCGTCCATGCCCCATGTTGCTGGCCTTCAGTCCCTCTTTCCTATCGACCAATCAAATTGCTCCAAAACCGCAGCCTACACTTTAATTATAGGATGGTTGTCTGTCGGCCCCTCTTTCCCATCACCCAATCAAATCGCTCCAAAGATGCAGCCTACACTTTTAGTTAAGGGAACATTATTTAAATACCCCTCAAAATTCGTCCCTTAAAATATACCCTTATTCAACTTTTTAAAATACCCCTACCTTCTGAAAAGTGAAAGCAACTAGCACAAGTTGCTTTCAGAAGTGGACACAACTAGCATAAGTTGTTTCCATAAGTGGACGCAACTCTATAAAGTTGACTCCAAAAAGTAGAAGCAACTTTCTCAAGTTGACTCCAAAAAAATATTTTTTACCCCTCGGGGGTATTTGTGCAAGGTCAACAAAAACGGAGGGCATTTATAACATTCCCACTTTAATTAAAGGTGGCCGGCAGCCCGTCTTTGGTTTTGACCAATCATTCTCTTCAACTTGGTCGGGCGATATCCAAAAGGTAACCAAAGATTGGACGAACAGATGGAAGCATTTGGTAAACAATTTGAGTATTAGATACATTCCAAAAGTTTCGTATGGATGTCTAGTATAACATACTAAAAAATCACATCAATCGGATTAACGAGCTAAAAGATATAGCTTAAAAGGCGAGCTAGGTCATGGCTGAAAACTGACAAAATTCCTCCTGAGTTTTTACTGTCGGGCTGTTTTCACCTCCTAAACGAGCTCAAAACCTAAATATTCCCACGTAATAAGATAGGAAATTATTTTATGATAAGAATGGAGGGGCGGATCATCAAAATCCGAGTTTGTATGAGAACTCTACAGCAGTTTTAGCGAGGGTCTTGCATCTGAATTTTCTGATTACGAAATTTCATGAATTAACACAAACTTATGCAAATCATCTCAGCCATCCAACTTGGCTAGCCAATTTAACGGGTTTAGATTTAATTTGGGCCAACCAATAGGATGTCCCAAAATGGCTACCAGTCATCATTCTCCTATAGGAACCGACCACCACATCTTTAATGTGCATGGATAGTTCCTGGCAGCTGCTTAAATATGACCACTCGCCGCCTAGTGCATATTTTTCTACAAAATACTCGAGACATCAAACATGTCACAAACTGGGGGATGTTCATCAGGGTATTGGTATGGCGGTTTACAGCGTGCGGCATGCAACACGCCCATTATGAGAAAGTGTCAGGAAAGGCGAACAATTAGTGGCAGCAGAGAAGTAGTGGGTGTAACCGACCGTTCTTCCCTTCAAAGTAAGGACGTGGTTTTCAACATTTTACACGATCCCCACTTCTCCATCACTCAATTACTTCTATTTCCTATGAGATCAGGGTGCGTTCAACTATGACTTGTATAAATAGGTTTTCAACCTATTTCAACCAACAACGGTTATGAACACAAGTATCCAGAAAACACCAAGAACTTATAGCTTACATTCCGCAAGCAAGTTCCACATTCTGATACAAGTCATGAACAACCACACCTTCATAGTTAACCATTCTGATCTCAACACCTTCTTCGCTTCCCTCCCTAAGATCAACCCTTCTACTTCATTTTGTGACCGAAGCAAGACTGGAACGACCATTTCTTAGTTTAGATCAGAATTGTACAGATTGATCTCTCGAATCTAAAGTACTCACGTGCAGTGCATTTGTTTAGTGCTTATATTCGTTTCTCGGCGACACACCCAAATTTACCATTTCCAGTAGAATCAGTTTTTACCCCAAAACAAAGTAATACTTGTATGTATTATATTTTTATACTTTCTAGTCTAACCTATACGAAGTTGTCTCTAGTACATAATCAAGCGACTCTTAGATGAGTTTTGATTCACTAAAATATGACAACCAAACTTGACATACCAACTCTTGGTGGGTTCAACCAAGCTATGCTCTAACACCTACCGTTTTCAAAAAAATTAAGATACAAAAACTGAAAAACAAAACAGGTTGTATCGCCGAAGTAATTATTACGTATACTCTTAGGACCAAGCCACCACAGTTCATGCAATTGAGTAAAACAATACAATTGATATGAAAACTAAGAACTTTGTTGTCCCGCAACGTTGAATAAATTCAAGATCTTGTTTTTCTTTTTTTCTGCGTCAATTTTCTTCGGCTACTTTTTTTTGTGTGTGATTTCTTCATTAATATCTGGTGAAATCTTTTCATTTTTAGTTTCTTTTGTATGATTGAAGATTAAATATTTCTTATTTTATGTTCCTTATTAGTTATTATGTCTAATTTCTGTCAAGGGGTATTATTTGATAAATCTTTAGAAAGACATTTTCATCAAGGTTTCAACATCTTGAGCAGACATAATCAAAGATTTCTACCTTATGTAAGAATTCTGAACAGAAGTACAAGGGCGTAAATTGAAGAGAACTACCAGCATGGGTCCAAAGGATCATCATGAACATAGCTTCTCGCAATAATCATGATGATAAAAATGTATCATCTTCTTTCAAAAATCGTATAAGGATTAAAGATCACTTCCCTAACAACAAGGAAAATACTACTCCAGTAGTGCTTGGTGAGAAAGATTCATATCACCCCAACAGTAATTAAATGTGTTTGGAATGTGCATCCTTACAGTGCCTAATATTTATGATGTAAGGAAGCACAAGCATCTGGGAATCTTGAATCAAGTTCGTATCTCGTATTCAACATAGAGAATTTACACAATCTACTTAAGGATATATCATGATTCTTAAAGTGTAGAAAAGTTATCTTGCGATAATTTGTGTAAACAAGATGATTTTTCTTGTCAATGATCTTCATACCTATGTTAATTCCTTTTGAATTCGATTTTTCTTCAAAAGAATTTCTTTTTCCTTATGTCCTGATGTTCATATGCTTAAACATATTTTAATTTGGCTAATTAAAAGTACTAAAAGACTTTATCTTTGCTGAGGATGTAACACCCCGAGTTCCGGACCTGGGTCAAACCCATATGGAGATCCGAACTCGAAGCGTTACGGGTTGGAAAGAGACTCATGCATATATTTATTCTTGCTATTTGCTTTTATACCAAACATAATTGAAACTTTTATACATGAATTGAAACGTATGAATACATTAAACATCGTTAAAAACATTTTCAACTAAACATTTTTTTTAATTCATTTTACACTTCAAGCAATATAAGAAAACAATGCAATCACTAAGCAACTCATTTCTAGCTTCCACTTCCAACTTCCATAAATCTGCAAGGAATGTCAATTGGGGTGAGATGACAGCTCAATAGAATGCATTCCCTTTCTCAAAACATATGAAAACATGCCAACCAATCAAAGAGAATACGCACAACAAGAGTATATGGTGTAACTTCAAGGATTTAATTATGTATATATATTCATCAACTAAACTCATTATCTATCAAATCCTCTTACATGCACCAGTATCCTCGGTTCGTGCCCCGCCTATCCGTGTATCCTCGGCACGGGACCGCCAACCTCACTTGCACGAGTATCCTTGGGTCGTGCCCCACCTATCCGTATATCCTCGGTATGGTCACCACCATTCAAAAAAAGTATATTCACTCATTCATAAATCCACACTACTGTTGCACGAGTATCCTTGGGTCGTGCCCCACCTATCCGTATATCCTCGTTACGTGCACCGCCATCCAAACAATCATATCATACAATATACATTTTGATATTCCAAACCACTTCATCAACAAGTTATAAGTTCACAACCCAACTAAACGATGTAATTCTTTTAAGCATTTAAGCAAACACACTAACTGCAGAATTTTATTTTTATAGGTTTCATAATGATAACTTATCCGATAGTCTTCATATTTTAGGAGAACATTTCTGACATATTTATATATCACATATCCAAATTTAACATCAAACTAATGGCTCAATCAAAAGATATTGATTTTACAAACGCATCACAAAATCTAGGCAGATAACATCATTTTACCAAAGTATTCACCATAAATTCATATTAGTCTCAAATTAAGCAAATCCAAAGCACAATGAAAGATAATACATTTATCTACAACTTTTTTTAAGACTTAAAATCATTTTAACATTATTAAGACTTCCTAAGAACATCAAAACCACAACAAAACGAAACTGTCCATAATTTCAGAAACAATCACCCAAACTCAAACAAACATTCAACGGTGAATTTATGGTGGATTACTCTCAAATTTTAACCAACGATACCAAATCATGTTATATATCAATATAAAAATCCTGATCATCAATCGGATGCATTTAATTAAACGAATAAATTTCGGAAATCTAACTATGTAAAATTAAACAAAATCAAATATCAAACCGCAAAGAGAAAGGGGATCTAGCATTCTACCTCAATTAGATTGATTCTCTACTGATTTGCATAACATTCTCTTCTAAAATAAACCTTAGCTTCGTTTCCTTCTTCTCCATAGCTTTTAGTTTTCTCTTCTCTAACTCTCTCCCTTAATTTTAATTTACAAAACCTATACTAATACTAATACAACTAATAATAATTAAGTCACCTATTTATTATTTTATTTTATTTATTCCAATTGCCTTTTCATTTTTCTCTCATGTATTACTAAAACTAATTAGGTTATTTTATCTCCACCTAGCTCTTTTAGTTCAAACAACCCATTAGGCTAAGGCAAAACAAAACAATAATCTAAGCTAACTCGTTAAAATCCGACCCGGAACGGTAACTAAAAATACAGGGTATTACAAAGGATATGTACACATAAGAGACGAATTTATTGTCGGATCTGATCGGGTTTATTTATATAAGGTCGGTACCTATGTTTGATATGTGTTGAAATCTGTTAGGATTTGTACTCATCTTTTGTTTGAGAACTTATACTAAGGATGCATCCTCAAACCAGATCTCAATCTAAACTCCTAAAGGCTTTGACTGAAAATGTTTCTAATGAAACTATCAATCTTGATGATACCATCAAGGTTGATGTGTCATCTCATGCAAGAGTTACTGATCTACTTGTCCAAAATAGTTTGGATATTAAGATTGATATCTTCAATCTTCATCAAGTCCTCCTCAGTACCATTGAAACTCATCATAAATAGACATCACTATAAATAACTGTTATCCGTAACCAAAGGAAGCTGATTAAACTTGGAATCGGTAATAGGGAGTACGCTCACCATATTAACCGAAAGGTTAATGCTTTAGACTGTGAACACAATCAAGGCATTGTTTATTGAATTCGGGAAATCAGTTGTGATGCTTTAGATGAGGATCCCATAAAATTTGAGGATATTGAAGATGATCTTTAAATGAGATGACTTAAAGATCCAAGAATATGAATAAAATAATCAATTGTTGATTTATTTCAATGTAAAGTTTATTCAAACTATCAATAATATGAATGATTAAGCTTTTATTTTAAATCCTTTGTGTCGTTATTTTGATAGTTACGATTGCATTGCTTGATCTAAATGATTATTTATTTTGTTTTTCTTTCGGTTTATGAGATATTGTTTCGATTTTGATCAAACCCTAATATTTCCGATCTCATATTATGTATATCTCTTATGATGTTGTGACTCTTTGATATAAGAAGGTTTCAAATCTAACTATGTACATGTGATGCTTTTATCAATAGATCATAAGTAGATATGATTAAACTCATGTGTGAAGTCACGATTACACTATTATGGATTTATGTCTCATAAATTGTGCATGTAGTATATATATGAGTTTCGATTTTAGTTTTTTTACATTGGCAACGTAAAAGCTAAGACTTTGTCAACCTTTCTCTGGTAAAGGTTGTCTTATTGTTTGTTATTCTTTTGTCTTCCAGGGAATACCAACTCACATGGGGAGAGTTCTATACTGAACTTGTACTTAAACGTCGTATCTTTTTGGGAGAGTGGTTGTAGAAACCGAGGGAAGAATTATTTTGATAATCTTTCCTGATCTGAAGATTTGATCAGATCGGATCTTAGTTTGTTATATTGAAGAGTAAGGTAACGATTTATTAACGTTTGTTAATCGTTTTCTTGTTAAGAAAAGCTGATTTAAATTGCCTATTCTTGCTTTTGCTTAACAAAAAGTACGGTACAATTGTTATGTTTCAATTGGTTCCGGTTGGGAAAAACTAAATCAAGTTTGGTTTTTGTTTTTACTTAACGAAATAGGATGTTCAGTTGTTTTAGTCCAATTGATTCCTGATAAGAAAAACTAAGTAAATCATGATCTTAGTTTAGGCTTATCAAAACGAGGTACGATTGTTCAAGTCCAATCGGATCCTTGATAAAACTTGTAATGACCCATCCCTCTACCGATACTGTACCCACTTAGCCACTGCAGTTATCCGGCAGTGTGGGGTTTTCAGCGGGCATCGCTACGGTAATCCAGCAGAAACTTCCCAGATGGTCACCCTGATCGGAACCTAATAATGCATATTTCTAGATGATTTTTGCTGTCTTTTATCACATCTATAATGCCTTAATGTTCTATTTTGCAACAAATCTTGTATCATGAGCATATCTCCTTCAATGGGTAATTTTGTGGAATAATCTCCTTTTGTGTTGTGTTGTAGGTGGTTGAGTGAATGAAAGAACAAGATGTTTGCTAGAAGTGGGAGTGTCGCACCACGACACAAGGGAGCTGTTAGCTGAGTGTGTGCAGAATCGAAAGTCAATGGAACAAACAGTTGTGGTCAAGAATTACAAAATAAAACCAAATTTGATCAATGGTCAGAATTGTTCAATCCATGTTTGAAGAAAAGAAAATCAACAGATTCACCCTTGAACATCTAAGCAAGGTACACCAATCTAACACCCAAGTAACTCATTTGCATTTTCCCTTCTCATTCCCAAAATCAGAAAAAGACCCATCTTCTCAAACCATCGACACCACCTCCCTCTCTACTGCCAAACCCATACCACCACCGATCTCTCCCTCTCACTCCCTTACCATTCGTACAACACCCTTACCATCTCGCTTTTCTCTTCAATATCAATCACCTAATTCTATCATTCCTACACACAACCAATTACCTATTTAGGAAGGAAAAAAGGACTGAAATTATAGGTTATGGAGTTGAAACCTAGGTCTGAATACCACCATCAATGGGGCATGTTTTATGACGTCAATGGGGTGGTTAGTGATGGTGAAATCCATATATGTTGCTGTGTATCTTTTGGTGAGTGATTGACATCTCAACCCCTAAATTTCAGATGTATTTGTCGACAACTTGAAACCCAATTTTGGGCGAAATTCATGTATAAATAGGGGGGCTGTTGTGTAAATGGGATATCCAAGTGAGAAGGATCATTGAAGTGTTTAGTTTATTTCATCTTGTTTACCATGTTTTTGAGTAGAAATCAGTCAATAAAGAAGCTTGCCTCCATGATTTTATCTCCATTAAAATTTCATATGTTATCTGATTTAATCATGTGCTAACTTCATTAGCTAGGGTATAGATGAAGCCCTAAATATGATGCTAGGTTATTCATCTTTGATTATTATTCTTGTGATGCTTAAACAGATATAGAAATGGTTTAGTCTTTGTGTCACAGTATATTGCTTTCACCTTATTTGCTATGCAACATAGGTAGTTAGAATAACTCTGTATTGTGCTTCAACTCATATTTCAATGCTCAATTTAATCTGTGGTTAGTTGTGTTGTAAGAAGACAGCTAATGCTAGGGATTGATTGCCTTAGTTGACATTAGACCATTCATTTAATATTACCCTGGATAAATGGTAGATTTGCATCTTCACCGGTGTCCATTACAAAGGGACAAGAATATTAGTTGAACTGAATTGACCTAGCAAAGGTTAGGAAGTGGATTCGACTGCCCTAGTTTCCTCCATTTGATTGTTTTCGACCCTTCTTACATTCATAATTTTCTACTGCTTTCATAGTTCTGTTTAGCAATCATTTCGTCGTATCGACAAAAACCCCTTTTGATCTGAATTAATATTGGTTAGACTTAAGAATTCTACTACACACCTTGTGGGTTCGACCTGTATTTTCCCTGTTTTACATAGTAGACGCTGTGCACTTGCAGTTTAATATTGTAGGCATCTTCTAGACCTACCACACCCATCCTTAGATTACTCCCGCCCGAGCACGCTTAACTGCAGAGTTTTCTACCAACTCTGGAGCCAATTGTGCTCAAAAGGCCTCGGTGTTAGGAAAGGACAAATCATTACGTATATTCCATTCGGCCAACCACTGCCGAATATCGGGGTATTACAATACCACCACCTTAAATTGGAGTCGCCCTAGGCTCCAGAATATATTCTCAAGCCCAGATCTCCGATGTTCCCTGCCCCTCATGAGAAGCACCTGGACCAACCCCGTCCAGCGTACCTTCCCACCCTCGGCAGGTGACCCGTCGTCGGCTCTGATACCATTTGTAATGACCCGTCCCTCCACCGATATTGTCCCCACTTAGACACTGCGGTTATCTGGCAGTGTGGGGTTTTCAACGGGCATCGCTGCGGTTATCTAGCAGCAACTTCCCGGGAGGTCACCCATCCCTGGATTACTCCCACCCGAGCACACTTAACTGCAGAGTTTTCTGCCAACTCTGGAGCCAATTGTGCTGAAAAGGCCTCGGTGTTAGGAAAGGACAAATCATTACTTATATTTCATTCGACCAACCACTGTCGAACACTACAAGAAAATTGGGATTTAGCGACTACTCTCATTCAGTGGGTAGAAGGCCGTTTTTAGCGATTGGAGCTCTGTAGCAACCAGTATGGCAAAAAAAACGCTCTGTGACTAAAGCTTGCTTTGTTAAAGACCTGGACCAACCATGCTGCTGGAAGAGATATCTTTCAACTACAATAGACGACGAAATTTTTGATCGCCCGAAATTTCCAATAACTACTGGTTGTCGTTGGTAGAAGCATAAAGTCTTTGTTGCTGAAATACTTCACCCGCAAAATTAGTTGTTGCTGAAGACAAATACATCATTGGTAGAGGTGGACAGTTATATAACGTTGCCAACTGCTAGAGGTTTTAACTTACTGAATTTCAGTTGGTGAAGGTGTTTAATGTCGTTGGTTAAGGATTTTAACCACCCAATATTTTGAAGGTCATGGGTTTTATCCACTGAAGTTTAGTTGGTAGAGGAGTTTAGCCGCAAAATAATTGGCTTGTTAAGGCGTTAGGTGTGACGTTGGTAAAGAATTCGACCAACATTAGCTCCGGTTGTTCACGTTCACTTGGTGAAGGCCCTCTGCCAACGACTTTGAGAGTGATTCACAAGAGTACAATGCAAAAACAAATATGAATTTTATTCTGAAAATAATAAAAAGTCAAACTACAAAATCCATCCACCTCTTTTGGTTAACCAATAAGACAGCAAAAAACTTGGAACATATTTGTGTGCTAACATCCATAATCAGTGTACATTAAAAATAAAAACTGACCAAAATACTAAGACATCAAGGACACACTGGACATAGGTTGTTATTGACGGATTGGTAGCAGCTGAAAGTCTGGATCTGGGTTTGTACTCACTAAGCTCTGACTATTCATAGTCCATCTGTTCCTTCGGTGTGTATGCGTTTTGCAGGGTCTAGGAAGGGAGGAGAAGGCATTCAAACCTAGTCCAACTCAGGAAACATCTCACAAGCTGCATGAGTCCACAAAAATGCTTAAGTGCGGCAATGAGAGATCTCCAAATAAACAAATGAAGCTTTTTTGCACGCATCCTGCAGTGTAGCCAAGAGGCTTTGTCCTTCTGCAACCACCTTCACCATTAAGTTTGTTCCACTGCAGCAGCCCATTCATGTTGGAAAAGATTCTGATGATACACTTGCACCCGCCTAGTTCGTAATAACAAAATTTGAGACCACAAGTACAAAATGCATATCAACTTAAAAAAAAAAAAAAAAAAAACTCCTGGTCAAGAGCAATACATTTCTCTGTTACCTGCTCATGAGCATTTTTCCATACTCACAACTCAGTGTGGAAGGGGATTTTCCAGCTGCTAATGCTGCAGCCTTCTCCTGTCGGTGGTTCGACAAGCTAACAGTAAGGCACTGGAAGAGAAATATATAATTTTCAACATTCCATAATGTCATCTAAGTTCTAACCATAATAACGAAGTGATAAAAGTTGTCATAATTTACTTCTGTCCAATGCAATATTAAATGATACGCATCCCCTATGGACATAATCCTATGTTGACCAATTTCCGTGATAAGATGTTGCAATTATACGCACATTTGAAACTGAGGGTTCACAGAATAGTCTGTAAAAGACAACTGATGAAAGTTTCTCTTATGAAAGGGAAAAAAACCCTAACCTCCTCCTTTTCCAGAATCTCTGTTATTGGACAGTAATGTGCAGGAACACAAAGATTCTGCAACCAAGGAATTAACGGTGTATCAGCATTTCTTTATTTATGTAATGTAGAAATAATTAACAAAAATAATAACACGAACTTCCATAAAACAGCAGCTAAGACAACCTTGAGATCACTTCCTGAACACCGCGACTACATCCAAATCTGAAGGCAAGTCTTCTTTTTCCAGTATCACTTTGATGCAAGATACAAAGAAAAAGACGAAGAAAAACACATTCAGTAAAGCTATGTTACAGTTGTGATTTTAGTACAACATTACTTGTACAAATACCTGGGCATGATTTAAGCGACAAACAGTAGGAAAAACAATTAATTGAGAGAGGAGGGGAACAATACCATAAGAAATTGTAAGTGGTGGGAACAAAACATTGGAATTTGAGGACCTCTTGTACCAACCACTCCATGGCGACAACTTCACACCTGCTATAAACATCGCTCTCAATCTGGAACGTCTTTTGCGTCACACTGCAGATATTTTTGTAGATAAACATATCAATTGCAGTCAATGTGAGCTACAACCCATCTGAGTACCAAAAAGGCGAATAATAGTTACAACTTACAAGTTGTGCATCTGATTTTCTTCGATTCTTGTGGCTAAAGTGAGGCAAGCAATTCCAAGCAATTGAAGCTTCCTTTTGTGTTCAAAGAAGCCTTGGCTTAATAATCTGTCCAAGAGGCTTACACTTAAGAACACTGTCTCTAAATTGAGCTTTCTCAGAACTAATTCCTGCATATTTTCATTAATTCATTCATTAATGTCCTTAAGGTAAGGAGATTAGAGAATACTACTAATTACAAACTACACTTACATCTATTATCCAGTTAACTATTGATTGCCTCTGTTGAAGAACAAGATCGCCATAGGATGTTGTTGAGTAATAATCTTCCAAGTAATCTTTCAGAATTACATGATTTCTTTCTCTACTCCTGAAGTTGTTGTGACTCTCTTCACGATTTTCATCTTCAAATCTCAAAAACTGAAGATCAAATCAAAAAGTAATGAAAACTCAGGTTAGATAAGTACAAGCATAGAATCTGAATTATCATAATCGAAGTAAAAATTCGAAAACTAAATTATGCAATCACCGTGAGTTTATCGGAATAGTCTTGGTTGATCTGTGAAGACACTTTGTTATGTGCAGATACTACAGAGTTTAATCTGGAGAACTCCTTTGAGTATTGAATGAGGAACGAGAAATAAGCAGTCGGATATGAATCTCCTTCAGAAAAATCAGTTTGAGATTCAGAATCGAAAAAAGATGACCAGAATTCAAGTTACCAATTATTCAGTTCAAAGGCCTCAAACTCATATACAAGAAAATACAAAAATATGAGCATGCCTGACAATGTGTGCATGTTATCTTCATGGTTGAAACCAACTGATTCTCACACTATTTTCATTTTAACAATTATTCAATTTAAAGGCCTGGAACTCATATGCAGGAAAGTACAGAAATATGAACATGTTTTTGACAATAGATATGTGCAGGATAGACTCACATTGAGAAAACTATATAAACTGGACATTTTGATCTCTTCTTCTCATTCGGACCTGTAGCCTTCTCATTTGGAGCCTGAGATAAGTTTTTGAGTTGGGATTGCTTCTTTCTGAGCTCCGCAAGCATTTGCAAGTGTGAGCGCCTCTTTCAATTTCCCTTCGTTCTGTGATATTTATGTTAGGAAAATATGACATTAGCGTGGAGTTTTGCATAGAAATCAGTCGATACCCGCCTAAGGAGGCCTACATATAAGTAGAGAAAGACTAGGAAACAGACCTCGTAAAGTGAAGGATCATTGGCTAGTGAGCAAAGAAGTGAGCCAACAATAGCATCACCAGCACTTGTAGTATCTACTGTATTCACTGAGGAATCCTTTCACAGACCCCTTGAAGTTCTGTTCCAAATGTAACACCAATAATCCATTCTGATTCATTATAGAACAATGTTAGAAAAATGCAGAAGTTAAAGCAAAGGTATGAAACCTTAGTGAAGTATCTGCAACCCCTGTCTCCATCAGTGACGACGAAGCTGTAGTTCAGGAGACATTCTTTAGCTCAGAAAAGAAGCTGTAGTTCTCAATTAGCCGAAGATTTTTCAATACTTACAACTTCGCTTGAAAGTTTAGGTAACATTAGCAAACTTCGGGTTGCTTTACTTGTCCTTAAAAAGAAGATCTAGCCAACAAACATAAAAACCAAAAATTAGTGAATCAAATCTATACATCCAGTAAGCTGACGACTTAAAATCCCAAAATTGAAAATAGAAAGGGTTTCTCTATAAATCAAATACAAAAAAACACTAAAACTTAAAATCAATTATGCTCTAAAACTTAAAATCAAAGGTGAAATAACTCAGGAGATGAAGGCTGTCCATGGGTTTATTCAAACTGACAAAGGGATTGATATGATTTTGTCTTATAAATCGATTCAAAAATCCCAAAAAAATATAATCAATTCACAAATTTCTAATCTACTTCAAACCTAACCACAAACAATGACGAAAATTGGACCATATCTACTCATAAACGCATCAAAAGCAATAAATAAAGCTCATCAATAAAACGATTATTACTATAGATTGAACTTTGACTCTGTAATCCTGAGATTTCAAAAACATTTCCATCTTAACTTCCTTAAAAAATCAGCTAGATGGTAAAGGAAGAAACTGATCTACTGCTAACTTTTTGTATAGAGAGAAGGGGATTAGGGTAGTAAGTGAAGAACGAAAGTAATGAATGAAGGTTGAGCCGTTTTTGTGTATCAGAGCAAGTCTTATGGTGGAAGAGTTCCAACTTCCACGCCACCCCAGCATTTGGAATTGTGGATGGAAGCGCAAGTGTAGTGGTGGAACAACAAAAACGCTAATCTTAATAGCGTTGAGCGCTAATCAGAATAGAGCTAAAAAACGCTAATCAGAATAGCACAAAACGCTATTAAGATTAGCGTTTTTTTTCTCAGCCATTAGATTTTCAATGGCTCGTTTTAAATCTACGGATAAAAAAAAAGAGCTATTCTGAATAGCGTTTTGTGCTATTTTGAATAGCGTTTTATGCTATTCTGATTAGCATTGAGCGCTATTCTGATTGGCGTTTTCCGTCTTCTAGTGCGTTATTCTGAATAGCGTTTTACGCTAATCTGATTAGCGCTACCATGGATTCCATGGACCATCCCACGAAATCATGGAACACTGCTTGGATTTTCTGTAGAAGACCCCAACTTGGAAGCCACTAGACTTGACATTCCATGATTTTTCCACACTTGGAATTGCTTGGATTCCACCATAAAACTTGCTCTTAGGGTTTTTTCCTGGATTTAGGCGGAAGTTTTGAGAGGTTAGAGACGAAGATATGAGAGGAAAGTGCAGAAAAGTGTGAGAAATTTCTTTTGTACCAATCTTTGAACGGTGGAGATTTGATTAGGGATGGTCATACAGATTAGGGATATCTTTAGACGGTAGAGATTTGATTTAAGACTGTCATACGGATCAAGGCAAGTGTGTTTTATTTGTGTTTTCTTTGTGCTTTTGTGCTTTCTCTATGTGCTTCCGGTTTGAATTTCGACTAGTCACATAGGTCATGAAGTAATTTCGACTAGTCATATAGGTCATGAAGCAGCTTTAGTTCACACCGGTGGACTCAAGTTATAAGATTACTAGAGATGGACCACGAAACTCCGGATGGGTTCTGACTTTAAACTTCAAATATGGTATAACGACATACAAACCATGAACCAAGAAGCTCCGGGAGGGTTCTGACTTCAAACTTAGCATGATACATCATCGAAATCAATAAATATGAAGCTCAGTGTCGATTCGAACTTCAAATATGGTATAACGGCATACAAACTATGAACCAAGAAGCTTCGGGAGGGTTCTGACTTCAAACTTAGCATCATACATCATCGAAATCGATAAATATGAAGCTCAGTATCGATTTGAACTTCAAATTCGATATAACGGCACACAAACTATGACCCAAGAAGCTCCGGGAGGGTTCTGACTTTAAACTTAGCATTATACATCATCGAAATCGATAAATATGAAGCTCAGTGTCGATTCGAACTTCAAATGTGGCATAACGACATAAAACTATGAACCATGAAGCTCGGGGAGGGTTCTGACTTCAAACTTAGCAGGATACATGATAGACGCATTTATGTGTCTATTTTCATCTCTATTGTATATATTGTTAGTACCCATTTTTGTACTAATTTTGGTATTTTATCCCTTTGTAGGTGTTTTAGGAGAAATAGGCTTTTGCGGCAAAATTGGCTCGAAAAGTTGCTAAAG